>CAMZMU010000063.1:159765197-160163772 GCA_947311845.1 Poa pratensis
CATGGCCCTATGTCAGCCCCCGAGTCAGAGCTGCTATATGACCTTCTGGATCGGCTCCTTCGATGGGTGAGCTTCTTCTGTCGCTCCTTCCCCTGGGGCTTCGACTGCGACGATCTCGATATGTTTCCCGTGCGGGGGTAGCTTGTGTTGGCTGTATGGCTTTTGTTGCGATTGCCAGTTGCTTGTACAGCTGAAGATGATGATCTCTCTTTGGATCTCCCACTGGTGGTTCGATTGTTTTGAGGTAGTTGCCCAACGTCATCAGCGCCCCAACTGGCTCGGTTGATATGATCATGCCTTCTCTATCTACTTCCATAAAAGCTGGGTCAAGGTTTCGAGTGATTGCAGCTCGATCCGCTTCTCCTAGGTTGAGCCTTGGCCTATTTGCGGGATCATGCCTCCCAGTCGAGCTCATGGAAAGTGCCCTTCGCCTGGCGCTTGATATGCTTGCCTGTTTTCTGCGTTCCTCGAGTGTCGCTCTATAGTTGTTCAACCGAATATTTTCTTGCCAGTTGAAGTATGCATAAGTCATCTGTTCTTCCAGAGTTGCGTCGATTGGCATCATCGCGCAATCTTTTATGATTTGATCTATTTTGCTTGTTGTTTCAGCCGTGATGGTCAAGGTGGTCTTTCCATCAGGCATTGTAACCGTGCATGGGAATTGTGTGGGTCAACGACATGCTGCTGCTGCGGATGTTTCTGCGGCGCTTGCGGTGTATACTTGGTAAGGTATCACTTGGTTAGCGGTCCCCATGCTGTTGACACGTACCATGGACTCAGTGTCGTTATCCAAACTCATGTCAGAGTTACTCGATTTGCTGTTGGATTTGCCGTAGTCGAGTTGATCGTCGATTGCCTTGTCCAGGCTTCCAGCATTGCACGTGAAGATCTCATGGTTGGCCTGCACCTCGGGGCCATTAAGGTTGGCTAGGTAAATGCTGTCATCAAGGTTTTCCTTGTTTTCTGAGAGGTTTGTGCAGTCGAAGATGCCTTCGAGTGATGCGGCCAAGTCGTTTGGACGGAACACAGATTCGACTTCGTTTGCTCCAAAGTTTTTGGCCACTGCTTTGCGAAACTCTTCATCGTCCATTGAAGTCGCCGAGTCACTGGGTGTCTGGATCGGTGCGATCTGTGATGATGTCGCCGCCAAGATTGAAGGTGTTGCAGATGCAGTCGATAGGCTGTCGAGTATCTCCATGTCGATTGGATCTAAGAGATCCTGCACACCATCTTTATCAACGAAAAAATTGAAATCACCAACAGTAACGTCCAAACCTGATTCTAGGCTAGCAAAGGCTTGTTGAGCTTCAATCGAGTGTGGTTTGAGTCTCCTTGGGGAAGCCGGCGTGTGTTCGCCTTTTGAGCTGATTCCAGTCGATGGGATCGGCGAGTTGCCGTTTGAGGTCATGATCGGCGATTTGCCGTTTGGCGAGGCGATCGATGAGTTACCGTGTGAAGGAGAGGTTGTCGAGTGACCACCTGATGATGAAGCCGGCGAGGCCGTGAATCCAGCACTACCTGTTCCCACAGACGGCGCCAATTGACGAGGGGTGTCCTCGGCAAATCCCATGGTTAAGTACCTAGGGTTGATTATGTGGTAGAGAACACGTAGTACTGGTGGACACGACGGCTGACAAGCGGGAGTTTACCCAGGTTCAGGGCCCTCGAGTGAGGTAAAACCCCTACGTCCTGCTTGTCTGTATTGATTATGCGAATATGAGGGTTACAAAGGTCCGGCGAGTTGCTGATCTCGTCGGGTTCTGATGGCTATGGATTGCTTACCTTCATCGGTTACCCTCCTGGCCTTTATATAGGAGGCCAGGTCCTGGATACGTAACCGACTAGGTTTACACATGGAAAGTTCTTAACCGACTATGATCTAATCTAATTAGGAAACTTCTCTTCGTCTGGCTTCTTCCTTCATGGGCTTCTTTTATTCTGGGCTTCTCCTGGGCTTCGCCTATACCAGGTATCTTCACGCCAGGGTACCTGAAGGGTATATCCTCGTCACCGTGGATCTGGCATCTCAGCCAGATCCGTCACGGTGATACGTCTCAAAAGTATCTATAATTTTTGATTGTCCCATTCTTGTTTTATATCAATGCTACATGCTTTTTATTATAATTGGTATCATTTAAGGGCATTTTCTTGGACTAACCTATTAACAAGATGCCCAGTGCCACTTTTAGTTTTTGCTATCTTTTTGTTTCAAAAAAGATAGTACGGAAATATGCTCAAAAAAATCTGAAAAAATTACAGAAATTCTAATTCACCAGGAAACTCCGGGAGCCAAAAGCACAAGTCTGGGGGAGGCCCCAACCCCCAGGCGACATGCGGGCATGGCCCCACCCTACGTCACGCCCATAGGGAGCCTTCTCACCTCGATAACCGCCTTACGACGCCATTCAGACTATATATTCGTCCGTGATGAAAAACCTTAACCACCGGCCGATTTTTCCAGAAACACAACAGAGCTCCGCCTCGACCAAAAACCCTAATTCGGGGTTTCCAGGGCCCTGTTCCGGCACCCTGCCGGGACAGGGATTCACCTCCGGAGCCATCTTCATCGACTTGCTGCCTCCCATGATGATGAGGAGTAGTCCGTCATCGGGGCTGAGGGCTTCTACAAGTAGCTATGTGGTTATCTCTCTCCCATGGTGCGATCTTTATGTGATCATGAGTGTTGTTAATCTAGTTGATTCATATGATGTTTCCCCTTATTTATGTAATGGATATGTTGCTCAATTGATTTAATCTAGTATAATTTTCGGGTCACCTTTGTCCCACGGTGCCATGGTGACAGTGCGGGTCCCGTGTGTGCTCTACTGGACTATTGATTCAAGATATACTTATCATGAGTTGCTGTTTTTGTTGGATGGCATTATGAAATTGTGGTGTTTGTTTAGACAGACTTTTAGGTGTACTTTTATAGCCCTACGCAATCTCATCCTGTTTCCGATCCACAAAAGAGTAGTCTCCCAGTAACGTATACATTACATACTGTTATAGGAAGTATAACGTGTTTAATTATGTTAACATTGTTGAGAGTTACCACTAGTGAAAGTATGTTCCATATGCCTTGTTTCCAACCATTGAAACACCGTTTACTTTTCAGTTTTGTTACTTTTACCCTGCTGCCATTTTTATTTCAGATTATAAAAACCACTTTTTACCATCCATATTACTTGTCTTTTACCATCTCTTGGCCGAGCTAGTGCACTTATACAACTGATAATTGTATTAGGTGTGTTGGGGACACAAGAGACTTCTTGTATCTTAATTGCAGGGTTGCTTGAGAGGGATACATTCAACCTACACTTTTCTGAGTTCGATAAATCTTGGATTAAGTAAAATTTGCCGTTGTCTTACAAAACTCTGTACTTGGAGGCCAAACAAAGTCTACAAGAATAGAAGCGTGTGAAAGGATCGTATGACACCTAGAGGGGGGGGTTGCATAGGTGCTACTTCAATTTTAGTACTTTTTCAAGCAAGCAACTAAGCAAGGTACACTAAGTAAAGACGGTAAACAAGGATAGAGGTAACCGAAAGTCAAAGCACGCGGAGACACGGATGTAATCCCGAGTTCCTCCTTTTTAGGGGAGTACGTCTCGTTGGAGAGGTGTGAACCAACACAATGGTTCAACAGCCACAAAGGCTTCACCTTCTTCTTCGATGAACCGCACCACAAAGGTTTGGTTCACCTTCAACTATCGGAAACCTTCAAGGCGGAGTCCGGAGCCTTTACAACAACGATTCGGGGCACAACCCACAAAGGATTGGGGGCTCCCAAACAGGTACAATCTGTCACAAAGACAATAAGTGAGATCAACAAGAAGCTAGGTTTTCCCAATGGAAACACTAGCAAAGGGGCCCTCAAGTAAATGAGGGGGAACTATAAAACGGCTTGGTGAAGATGTAGATCGGGCCTCTCCTTCAATCCTCCAAAGATCAACGAGTTTGGGTGGAGGGATTGGAAGTTCTTGTGATTCTTGAGCTTGCAACAATGGTGTTCTTCCTTTTTGGGCGAGCTAGCTGGCTGGAGGAAGGTGGAGGGGTATTTATACCCCTCCCAGAATTGTAGCCGTTGCAGCTCCAGTGAGGCCGAATATCCGGGTTGAGTGGGGGCCGGAATATCCGTCCCAAAATATGAAATGTCCGGCCCCAAATATCCGGTTTTGGCAGAAGCTTGCACTTCTGGTCCTTAGTAAAAATTCCTGGGGGGCCGGAATATCCGGTCAAGAAACCAAATATCAGGCCCCAATATTCCGGTTTATCCAGGGGGGCGCACAAATGGTCCTTAGCAGAAATTCCAGGGGGCCGAAATATCCGGTCCAGAAACCAAATATCTGGCCCCAATATTCCGGTTTAGACAGAGCAAAACACGAGCTCTTTTCTCACATCTTTTTGGAGTTTGATGCTTATAAGATTTTACCCTAAATCCTGCATCACTTAAGCATGGTCAAATTATCGCTAGTGTTGTTGCCTAACACATAAAACACGAGGGATCATGAAATGCCCTTTCAATCTCCCCCTTTTTGGTGTTAGATGACAACACTAGGATTTGCAAAGAGACAACCAAACCAAGTCATCAAGTTTCCAAAAGATTAGAAAAGCTCCCCCTAAATGTATGGATATAAGTAGTTTGCATTGGAATACAAATGCACACCATATAGGTTTGAAGCTTCTCCATACATAATAGGGAAACATGATATAAAAACTGAGACGGATACATCTAAGAATATGATGAAATTGTGAGTTGAAGATCATACCATTGCATACATAATTTCAACCATGCCATAACTAGATAATTCCGAAATCCATGTCTCATCAACGAACGTAGGACATAGGACATAGTGCTTACACATAGCATACAAATAGCAAATAGTTTGATAAAAAGATAAATGGACACAAGCTCTTAAGAAATGATAAAGGTATATGCTTGTGTCCTTCCCATGCAAATCCCCACGGAGAACCTAAATAGAACTACTTCTCCCCCTTTGGCATCGAAACACCAAAAAGGGAAAAAAGCGAGACTAAACGTCCCGGAAGCTCAGTCGGACTCCTCATCGTCATCCTCATCCTCGCGCTCCTCGGAGGCAGCATCACTACCAACCTCAGCATCATCATCATCATCCTCATCATCATCACTGTCAGCAGGTGGAGGAGAATAGCGGCAGCAGCACTATCAGAGTAGAGGACCTCTCCATGTCGACCCATGGAACCTGAGACCGATTCCACTAACTATATGAGAGGGGAGCAGTGGCCTTGGGGCGAGCACTCTTGGAGCCTGACACATGGTGAAGAATAAGCTTCTGATCATGAGCCATGTCATGGCGGTCACGGTAGCAGTGTATTGCTCCTTGCGGATGTCAATGCCCATGCAAAGCATCCTCCGCTGAAACCAATTCAGCTTCTTAATCTCCGGGGCAATAGATGGTGCAGCAGTGTTCAAACACCTAGTGCTACCACTTCGGCGAGCATCATTCATAAAGGAATCAGTGCTAATAGGAGTGGACTGCATCTTCTTGAGATAGAACCCCTTTGTCTTGTGATCCACACATCCCCTAGATAAGTCATAGTCCTTCATTCTGTCTTGATAAGCAGCATAATATAAGGAGCATAAGGAATTGAGTATCGAGATACCATGGCATCGTGCATCTCATGAAAGATATAATCCATCACATCCACTGAAAAATCCTCTTCGGGGTCTTCACTTTTAAAGCAAGCATGAGCATGAAGAAGGAGATCCACTAGACATCCACAGATTGCATTCTTGTTTCCACCACTTGGGTCATGTTCTCACGAAAGATGCGCACAAGAAGATCATAGAGAGGAGGAGGCCCTTGACCTCACCAATGACACCACGGGGACCATAGAGATCAGCCAACAAGTTGTTAGGCCTTCCCAGGGTGTGAAGGCAATGACCCACTGCACGACCTTCTCCCTGGAACTTGTAGCCGAGGACTCTAGCGAAATCATAGAAAGTTGCTTCACAATAGACAGCCCCGATCATCCACTTCATAGTGAGAGCATCATCACCTTTCATAACAAGAGTGGCAAAAAACTGCTTAGGATAACGGATTGTAGTCACATTGAATACCCATGAGATGATTGATACGTCTCCAACGTATCTATAATTTCTTATGTTCCATGCTTATATTGTATCAATTGCTACATGTTTTATTCACACTTCATAGCATTTTTATGCATTTTCTGGACTAACCTATTAACAAGATGCCACAGTGCCAGTTTCTGTTTTTATGTCTGTTTATTGCAGAAAAGGCCCGAAAACCAAAGTGCTCGGAAAAATCCAGAAAAATTACAGAAATCGCCAGAAGACCCACGGAGCCAGAAGGGCAAGTCCAGCGGAGGCCCACGGCCTCCTCCCCATATCCTCGCGCGGGCTGGAGGGGGGTGGCGCCACCAGGTGGGGAGGACGACTCGGCACCCCCTTGCGCCGCCCTTTCGCCTATATAAAGCTCCTGCCCTGAAAACCCCAGGAGGTTCGACGATTTCTCCAGAAGAGTTCCGTAGCTCCGCCGCCACCAAAAACCCTAATTCGGGGGACAGAAGTCTCTGTTTCGGCACCCTGCCGGGACGGGGAATTGCCCCCGGAGCCATCTCCATCGACTCACCGCCATCTTCATCTCCGTTGCTGACTCCTATGATGAGGAGGGAGTAGTTCTCCCCCGAGGCTGAGGGCTCTACCGGTAGCTATGTGGTTTATCTCTCTCTCCCATGGTGTGATCTTTATGTTCATGAGCTTTGTAATCTAGTTGAATAAGTAGATGTTACTCTTTATCTATTATGCCACTCTAGAGGTTACTTTAATATGAACTCCGGAGTCACTCTCCATGGTGTGAAGGTGACAGTGTGCGCATCGTGTGTGACTCCTTTATGACGTTGTGGCGTTTGTTTACTCCGACTTGAGGTGTGCTTTTGCAGCCCTACGCAATGAATGGTGTTCGTTATCCAACAAGAGAGTGTTTGAGAGTAGCATTTATTTATTCAATTATGTTGTCATTGTTGAGAGTGTCCACTAGTGAAAGTATGATCCCTAGGCCTTGTTTCTAAGCATTGAAACAGCGTTTACAACAAGTTCTGCTACATGTTTGCTTGCTGCCATTTTTATTTCAGATTGTAATTACTACTTATAATCATCCATATTACTTGTATTTCACTATCTCTTCGCCGAACTAGTGCACATACATCTGACAAGTGTATTAGGTGTGTTGGGGACACAAGAGACTTCTTGTATCTTAATTGGAGGTTGCTTGACAGGGATATCTTTGACCTCTACCTCCCTGAGTTCGATAAACCTTGGGTGATTCACTTAAGGAACTTGCTGTGTTCTACAAACCTCTGCTCTTGGAGGCCCAACACTGTCTACAAGAATAGAAGCGTGCGTAGACATCAATGATGAAGTCCCATTTTCTCAGTCACATACACTGCATCAGAAAATTCTGCCTTGGCCTTGAAGCGGTTCATGTCAATTGAGTACATTGGACAAATGGATGCTCAAAGGTGAGATAGATATCTTGGTAGATGTACATCTGTTGAGTGCACCAAAAGTTTGAGTCCTCAATGTCCTCATCTCTCTCCTCATCTTCATACCAATCTCCTTGACGCAAGGCTGAGTAGTCAACATAATCCATTAGCTTGTAATTTGTTCGAGCAGATTTACCCTTTCTCTTTTTATCCGCAGCCCTTGCTTTCTCAGATTTTTCTCAGTAGCTTGCTGCCTAGAAACTGACTCATCACCCAACACATCTTTCGCATAGACTTGAGGTACTTTCTGCGACGAAAGTGCTGACTCGAACCACCTGTGAAAGATAGATGAAGATGGATAGCAAAGATGAGTACACACAAGTTCATTACAGGAGTACTAAATACATTAGAGAAGGAACCCTTAGTCGATACTACTTTGGCCTAAAAGAATCTGATGGAGTTTCTGCAAAGATGCAGAAACTACAGACCCCGGATATTCCGGTCCAGAACGGGCCGGATTCCGGGGGGCGGATATCCGGCCACCAAAGGGGTGCGGATAATCCAGCCTCTCGGGAAAAGTTCCAGAAACAGATTCAACTAGGTCTAAAAGTAGATCGAACTAAAGGTACCAAAACTAGTGTATCTAGATGACAGGGAGGCAACTAGCATCATCTACTCCAAGTATTAGCACAAAATAACTCCACATCAAGAGAGGATGAAGAACACCCTAGATTTGAAAGTGAGAGAGCTACCCTCATCCATTTGAGGAACCACTTGGAGGAGAGATGCTCGGAAGGATGGAGAAGCAGATCCGAGGGCCCCCGACAATCTGGTGGCCCAGCTCGACTCCGGTGAGGCAAGGCGGCGGCAGTAGCAGTTTGAGAGGTGGAGGGGTCGGGGGCACTGAGAGAGCACGAAGCCCTCTCACCCCGGCCCTTCCTTTTAAAAAAAGATAACTGCTTAGGCCGGATATTCCGGCCCCCGAGGGGGCGGATATTCCGGCCCTAGGCCTGAATAATCCGGGGCCTGCTGGAGCCAAAACTCAGAAACAACACTGGACTGTGTGTAAGGAGGGGAAGTCTTTAGTAAGATAGGCTTGGGACAAGATTGCCAAACTGACATTGGTACTTCACGCTCAAGCTTGCAAGAATTGAACAAGGAAATGCCAAGTTGAGTGTTTTTCCATAAAACCAACAAAAGGACCAAACTCCAAAGGATTTGCAAATAAGACCCAAAAAAGAACCAACTCTTCAAAAAAGAAGAGGGCGGTGGCCTAGGCCACCATGTATGAGGTGTGTGGTGTGACACCGCGAAGATGTATCTTGGGTTCACGCCCACTACTCGTTATTTAAGCTCACAATTCATGAAATGAAAATATAGAGACAAAATGGGTCTTACTATCGGCATAATGGGGGGAGGGATAGTCCAATGAATTAGGACCGCACTCCCCCTATGTCCATGCCTACACCTAAACCAAATAGATAGTCAAGAAATAGGTGTGTATGCAAGATAGTCAAGCCACGCTCCTTGAATCCACGATATTTAGCTCATGCCTCAAATAAGTGAATCTTGCTTCATCAAGTGGCTTCGTGAACATATCGGCAAGTTGGATCTTGGTGGAATATAGACAAGCTCAATGTCACCCTGGGTAATGTGGTCACGAATAAATTGATGACGAATTTCAATATGCTTCGTTCTTGAGTGTTGCACCGGGTTGTGACCAATCTTGATAGCACCTTCATTGTCACACAAAAGAGGCACTTTGTCACAATGGACACCGTATTCCTTTAAAGTTTGCCTCATCCATAGTATTGAGTGCAAGCACTAGCGGCTGCCACATACTCGGCTTCGGTGGTAGAGAGAGATATACAATTTTGCTTCTTAGAAGACCAACTCACCAAGGACCTACCAAGGAATTGGCATGCCCCGGAAGTTGATTTCCTATCATCCTTACAACCAGCCCAATCCGAGTCCGTCTAACTGGCAAGAGAGAGTTGGAGTCCTTCGGATATCACAAACCAAACCTTGGGGTATGAACCAAATATCGAAGGATTCTATTGACCGCTTGCAAGTGGCTATCTTTAGGAGCCGCTTGATACCTTGCACACACAACTACACTCAACACAATATCGGGTCTTGATGCACTAAGATAAAGCAAAGAACCAATCATAGAGCGATAAAGTTTTGATCAACATCGTTACCCTTTGGATTAAGTTCAAGATGACATTTGGTGTCCATAGGAAACCTCTTCTCTTTAGCATCTTGCATTTTGAACTTCTTGAGAATGTCTTGGTAAATTTGGTTTGAGAGATGAAAGTTCCTCCACTCAATTGTGTCGGAGACTGGTCCAAGAACTAGGGGTGTGTCTCACAATGCCAAGTATGAGTAAGGGCTGAACACGACGTCGAGCAAACCTCAACAGACACGGCGACGGTGCTCGTCAAGCTGGATGAGGAACTTCACGGCAGAGAGGGAACACCAATCTTTACCCAGGTTCAGGCCCTCCGTGAGGAGTAAAGACCCTACGTCCTGCTATGAGTATATTGCACTGCTTGGAGAGGTTCACAGTACAAGAGTTCGCCGAGGCGAATGGAGAGCTATGGAAGAGCTCGAGGAAGAAGAGAGTTGGGTTCTCCTTCCTTGCTACCTAGTAGACTAGTGGTGGAATGATTCGATCCCTTGCACTGGTCGTACACCTTCCCCTTATATAGGTGCCTCGGACCTCTTCCCTGAAAACACAAGGCGGGAAGGGTAACCACATGGGCGCACAGGAGGAGGACGGTACGACAGCTGGGATGTCCATGCACTTGGTCCATGGCGCGGCTCTGCCGTCCTTGGCAGATAAAGCCACCGTCTAGCAAGACGGTGGGCTGGCGCTGCAGGGCTCTACGGCGAGGCCCACGTGATATCGCCTTGGAGCGTAGCGGCAGCTGGCCTCCTTTCACCGGAACGACAAGTCTCGTAGTCCGCTTTCCTCGGCACAGCTTGGTGGACTGCTTTAACATGAGAACGGCAACTGCGGCGTCGTCGTCACCGCGCGCAGGCGCGTGCGTCACCCTGCGGCGGGCGCAGAGGCCATGTGCACTCTGTACCGTAGACAGAGCTTGCTTTCTCCTGAAGGAACCCCACGAGGGCGATTTACCTCGTCGGGACCCCGAGTAGTCCGACGCCTCGCGAGGGTGGCCTCGCGAGGGAAACGCAGACAGAGCGCCAGGACTTGGCGATATTCTTGATGTCAAATCCCTCGCGAGGAAAAAGTTTCTCGCGAGGCTCCCCAGGCTGGGGCGCCTGGGACTTGGTAGATTTCTTGCCAAGGTGTCGAGGGCTGTGGCAGGCCGGCCCGTGGTACCCTAGTTTCCACTGGGTCGACAGTTGAGCACGGTGTTTGTGCCTCGGGAACATCCCAGCAGCATCGCAAAACCCAAAGGATCCGAGCTCTGACTCATGGGCCTGCTCCCGTGCACGTCACCTCACCAAGGACCTTGGTGCTTATTCTCCTCGCGAGATACACACGAGGAAACGTATGAGCACGCATGAGTTGTACAACCATGCATTGCTTGTGGGCTTGTCTCCTTGTCCAACGCAGGAAGCAGGGCGCCCTCTGCAAGGCCGCGAAACCTTGGGCCAGCTTCAGGCAACCTCGAAATTAAAAACACCTCTACAGGGGCCATGGTACCCTCCATGGGACTGACGTCTCACACAGCTAAGTCCAGAACTCAAGCCTCTCGCTGGTTTTTCCCTCGCTGTTTGTTTCGCCTCTCGAGCTCCTTTTTCTCACTTACGCCTCATGGGCTGCTTGCGCGTTAAAGGGGGGCTCCCGAGCATCGTGCCTCGAGAGCCCTTACCTCCATAGGCCTTACGCACCCCCCGGCCTTGTCGAGCCCTGACTCCGACATTTGGCGCGCCAGGTAGGGGGCTGAGGCGCGTCTTCAACCTCTGCACCACCATCGCCACCGGGACGCGACCTGAGCGTCTCGCGCGGCGAACTTCAGGCAGGGCCAACACCGAGCCCACCGTCAACCGCAGCCAGAGCGGTCGTCCACGCGCCAGCAACGCTCCAGAGCATGAAGCTGCTCCCGAGCCCCACGTCGAGCCCCGCGTCGAGCACCCAGAGGACCAGGGCGCCGATGGCGACGAGGAGGAGGCTTCCTCCTTTCACCCGTCCAAGGACCAGGGCGTCTCTTTGCAGAGCCGGGTGGCGCCCACCCCAAGCGCTGCGCTGCTCATGGCGCAGGAGCAGCAGCGCTACCGCCCTGCGCAGGCGGGCCACGACGGCTGGCTCGATCGCATCACCGAGCTCGTCAACGCCGCTGGAGTCCAGGCTCCAGCACCCTCACGCTCCCTGGTGCACCACTCTGGGCGCGCGGGGAACATAGCGCACGGTGTCGGGGGAATACTTTCTGGATTAACCCGCGGCCCAGTGCGACTTAACTTACTCGCACGGACGAAGGCCCACTTGGGAGCAAGCCCAATATTGAACCGCCATAAGGAGAAAGATCTAGAAGACAATCCCGGAGGACGTGAAGACCAAGTAGTCTCCGAGTAGGCCTCTGTGGATGTATTCCTTATGGGGAAGTTTCCTTTTGTAACCTAGCGAGCCTCTGTGTATATAAAGAGGACTCGCAGGACTTAGAGCGGGTATCAAGCCCAAACCCTAGCTCATACGGCGAGTACCAGATCGGATCGCCTCCATTGTAACACCTCGATTATCATATCAATACCAATCTAGGGTAGGCAGGAAGTAGGTCTTTTACCTCACATTGAGGGGGCCGAACCTGGGTAAATCTGTGTTGATCTTTGTTCCTGCGATCCCAAGCTCGGAGATGCTTGACTCGCGTAATCCCACACCTACGAAGTCATCTATGACACCTGACGTGACAAACCCACGACAGTTGGCGCCCACCGTGGGGCCTGCGGTCAAAAGCGTCACGTTCCGCGCAGGATCGAAATCAGGCTTCAAGGACATCGCCATCGGCCAAGTTGAAGACATCAATGGGGTCCCCTTCATCGACGACTCAGAGTGGGGACCCGAGGCAGATCGCATCGAGTTCGGATACATCGTTCCCATCGGATCAGTAAAAGTTTTCGTCGGATCCGTCAGTCGCAGATCTATGGACGCGACTCAAGGAAGCGAATCGGTGAAGGAGCTGCGGCCGGTCAGGGTCCGCGTGTTGGAGGAGCTACAACAAGCTACGGCAAGATTGCCCATCCCCGTCCCATCAAGACCTGTTTGGGGATCTCTACCAAATCAGGAAGGAGACCTCAAGATTGAAGAGATTGAAGCTATCAGGACGGAGCTCTGTGAAGAGGCACAAAGACTCGCGGCTGAGCGCGAAAAACTCCAAGAAGAAGGTCGACGACTCCGCGCTGCCAGCCGAAGCACCAGGCGGTGCGAACCAAGACGACATCTGAGCGCAAGAAACTCCAAGAAGAAGAGTGGCGACTCCGTCGTTGGCAGCAAAAACATCAGATCAAGATGGACAAGGAGAGATGAAATCACAGTTCCACGGCGACCCAGAGAGCAACGTGCACGCCGCGATAGGGATATTGTCAAAGATAGCACCGGTTGGAGACACGCGAGCTGATAAGGAAGCTCGCTATGCGATCGACCTACTACAAACCGCTGCTTTACAACAAGCAAATATGTATGGAGTCACGCCCAATGAGCCGCAAAACGAGGTATCATGGGGAGGAGAAAGTGCAGCGTCGAAGAAGTGGTCAACCAGTTAGCAGGTTTGCAGGTATCATTGGAAAAAGAAAAGAAGATAGAAGGCGAGTCGCGGACGTCCGGAGCGACTCAGCCATCCCAGATTGAAACTGATTCAGATGAAGATTCAGCGCCAGTAAACTCCTATTCATTATTGAAAGGACCAGCATGTTTTGGAGAGGAAATACGGCTCACTCGTTTCCCCCCGAACTTCGACGAGTCGCAGCGAGTCACCACCTATCGCAGTGACCAAGACCCTGCCTTATGGATAGAGATTACGAGGCAAGCATAACAGGGGCTGATGTGACTCAAGAATACGTGCGAAATACTTCCACTTGGCAATACAGGGAGAAGCTAGGGATTGGCTGTTAAGGCTGCCATCAAAATCAATAAGCACATGGGAAGACTTGAAGGACAAGTTCATCCGCAGATTCCAAACAGAAGATATGAAAAACCTTAGACAATGCATTCAAAAAGAGGACGAATCAAGCGGCGACTGGATCAAGAGAATCGCGGAGATCCTTGGCTCCGCCAAAAACTTAACAGTACAAGCTGCAATACAAGCTATGAGAAAGAACTGTAGATTTGAGCCGTTGGTGCACAAATTAAGTCGCGCTGAGCACAAGATTGATAGTTTCGACCAGCTTTTGGCAGTAGCTGACAAGTACGCAAAGACAGATAAAGGGACAGGCGGCTTATCACAGAACCCAACAGGGAAATTACAAGTCGCGAGATTGAACGTCGCACACCAGATACAGGAGCAAGAGTGATAAGGCCTTACCCTAATAACTGCAAGGGGATCTTCGACGTGCCTTGCGACTTACATCGCAGAGAGATGGCAGGCCAGCGGGTCACACAAAGGCGCAATGTCATTATTACCGGAGGTGGAAAGAAGGCGACACGCCAGACACGGCTCGCAGCGATCGATGCAGCACAAGAAAATCTAGCTCTCGTCAAGGCCTGACGTTTTACCTAGAAGAAACATAGGACAGTTTCATACAGTGGAAGTACAAACAACGGACGGAAGCCGGAAGAGCGGTCAGATTTCAACGCCGAAAGGTATCGTCGCTGGACAGAGCAATCGGTTATTTGGAGTCGCGGCGATCACCCCCCAGAAGTAAGAGATCCAGGACAGCCAGCTCTGTGGTCACGCCTGAAGTCGCGGGATACAAGTTAAGTAAGGTCCTAATGGACGGAGGAGGAAGAGTAAACATCCTATATCAAGACACGCTCCGAAGAATGAATATACCCGAGACAAGGCTGCGACCATCCAGGAAAGAAATTCAAGGAATAATCCCAGGAGCTGTTACGCGACCAATCGGAAAGATAACACTTGAAGTTAGCTTTGGAACAGAGCGGAACTTCCGCACAGAGCTCCTAGACTTTGAGGTTGTAGCAGTCAAAAGCTCATATCATGCAATCTTTGGAAGAGAAGCCTATGTCAAATTTACCGCTCGCCCCTGCTACGTCTACCTACAGTTAAAGATACCAGGACCAAACGGTGTTATTACAATATATGGAGACAGACAGAGAGCGTTAGAATGCGAGAACGCAGGCTCAGTACTCGCAGAAGAAGCTTGTATCGCCAACTCTTCACATGGGTATCAGTCGCAGATCGGTGATCGCAGCTCAAAACGAGTCGCGTTGGAGGTACCGCGGAAGCGGCCAACAGGATGCAGCCACCGGATGGTAAATACCCACCGAGAAGTCGCGCATCAGCAAGATAATGCCCCAGAGGTCGCCTTGATACAAAAAGAAGACAAGAAATGGCGCATGTGCATAACCCAGCCTCGATCAACAACCCCAGCCAAAGGGGCTCAGTTATCGTGAGACCTTACAAAGCAAACTCAACTCAACATAAGTCGCAGCTCAGTGCGGCTAATCGCTAACAAAGTTGCTCTCTGCTTCAACATGAGACATACATCGGAGCTATCATGCTCGACCCGAGTCGCTTTAGCGACTCAAAATTGAACCAATCAGGTGTTCAACCCACTCCGTTAGGAGTATTAATTCGCAACTAAGTGCGATGAGTATCAAGTATGCATGGCCTGCGGGGAATAGAAAACCCGCATTAAAGGGCCTGCATCATCATGTAACACCCTGTAAAACATCGAGTGATTATGAAATAAAGCCGGCACCCTTGACATTCAAGGGTTTGTCGTTTCGCCTCAACTATCATTGAGTCGCTGAGTCTTTTGAATTTCATATATCACTGACCCTTGAGGGCTCCTTACGAGCATCGCGAGTACCAATCGCACCTCAAATTTTGCCAAACTAGTGGCAATCCTTAAGCTAGAAGCGTCTTGCATTATGCGACCAAAGTACTGGGGTGTGGCGTCAATCGAGCTTGATTGCCTATCATGGCCGCTCTCGACCCTGAACACACATGTTCCTAGGAAATACTGAGCCGCGCGAGCGTCTACTTAATGGAATTATCAAGAAAAGAACCTGCTTATAGGTCACAAAAATACTGTTTATAATACATGAATATCTTACAGACTAACGGGCATGTCCCACATTATTTATTTTTCCTCTTCCGAGCAACAGGAGTGGGAATTGGCGCGGCTTGTCTCGCAGTTGCAGTCGCAGGTGTCCTAATAATCAGGGCGCCGCCAGACGAAGCAGAAGGGCCACCAGATACTGTTGCTGGAGTGGCAGCCCGAGATGACTCAGCTCCTGAGGACTTTTCCTTGACACCTTGCTCCCATCAAGATTGAATTTATCAAGATAAGTGCCCAAGTCTAAGTTATCAACAAATTTTGTGGCATACCCGCGCATCCCTTTCCAGATATCGAAGTACTCGCTTATTGGCAGTTCAGTATCATCTGCGCTCATCGCCAGGCCGTGGCGAGCAACCTTGCCAACATCTATCTCTGGATAATATGCTCGAAGCAATGTCAAGACATGCGCGGCTCCGGCGCGAGCAGAGGATCGTTTCCAATCAGAGACATAATGTGGAGCCTTGAGCAGTTTATTTATCCAATACTCGCAAGATGTTGGGCCATCAGTCGCAGGAGTGATTACCGTCATAACTTCCTTGGTAACCTTTAAGAAGCGCTGGCTGAGGTCAGACAGATATACCAGTTGATCCTTCAAATTGGAGCGGGACACTGGGGCCTCAGGTCCTATGTCAAAGAAAGAAAAGGCAAGAAACAAGTCAGAGACTAACGTTGGTTACCCAAAATATGTATGATTAAAGGAATACAAGACCAACCAGCAAGCTGCAGGACGGCTGATTTGACCATGGAGCCAAAACCCTCAAAGGCTTTGAGCAGCGAGTTATATTTTTCATCTCGCGCGGCGAGTTCCTTTGCGTGGTCCCCTTCAGGCGATCAATCAATTCAGATTTAAGAGCCAGCCCTTCTCGCAAAGATCTAATGACCTCGTCTTTCTCCATGAGTCGCTGCTGCATATCAGCTTCAAGTTCTTTAAATTGCTCTTCGCAGGAGTCGAGTTGACCTTTGAGAGATTTTATTTCCTGATCTTGGTCCCTAATGACCTCATTATGCTGCTCCAGGCGAGACTGCATCATTTCAGGATGGTCTATGGAAATGCCTTTACCCTTTATTGAGCCAGAAGCATCAAGCAAGGACAGTTCACGCTGAAAACAAACAGAGCAAAACGCATAGGTAAATTATCCAGGAATTTGGGGGCTCGAGATTTGAAGCCAGGAAAAGAATCAACACCCCGTGCGATGACACAAGGTTTTGATCCTTGGGGGCTACGGTATATGTACCTGGCGACTTGAAGAAAATTGCTCAACTAAGCCGCGCAGCAGAGCAGCATGCTTGTCTCCAGCAGAAATTATGGCATCTGCGATTGACTTAGAACTATTTCCTGGAGCTGGAATTCTATTTTCAGTAGATACCCTACCAGCAGCAGGAGTTGTGGATGGAGCTGCGACTGGAGTCGCGGCAGGAGCCGCGTCTGCAATACCTTCCTCCAGGGAGGGCCTTGGTTGAGTCGCACCATTACTGTTTCCCACGTTTTCATCAGCAGCATCATCCTCGCTCATAGCTTGCTGAGAAGAAGTGGGATGGGAATTAGACTTGGAGCCTCTTCAGACATAGCCCTGCAAAACATTGATGGGTTAATAAGCTGACCTAGCAGAGCCGCAACATTAAAAGGAAGGCGAACCATACCCAGAGGCGACACGGATACTCTTCATCAGGCAACCAGAAGAAGGAGAAGATAAACCTTGCAAATCTGAACCTACAGAGTATGAAAAGAAGTAGTGATCAGCAATTCCTTGCCAGAAATACGTAAAAAAAAAAGAAAGGAGAAGAGTCGCAAACAATTACCCGAGCTTATTGAGAAGCAATCCTCTGCAACAGTCTCGGAAGAAAAAGTAGCCTTGTTGGGATCAGCGAGTTTTAAAGATTTGGCAGCTCTTGTTTCTGCCAGTAATGCCAAGGCTTTGCGACGTTTCTCAGGCTGCGGGGTCTTCTGAGCTCTGGCATAAAATACGTTTCGAGGACCTGCGAGGCACCTCAGGAAGTTCCAGGAAAGGTGTATTTGGAGTCGAAGACAAAAGAGCGTCGGCCATTTGTTGTTCCTCTTCAGAAGCACTACCCTCGTGCATAACTGTATCTTCGTCAAAGGCTGCGGCTTGCCTTGACGACTCAGCCACGGTTCCTTGGTTCAAGTCGACGTCCTCTGAAGGAAGAACCCAGAAATAGGGATCGATCTGAAAAGGAGCTCAGGTCAGAAATAATCAATTTTGGGAAAGGAATTTTCGAGGAAACAAGTGACAAGTAAACATTACCACAAAAGGCTTGTGCTCAGCCCAGAAGGGAGCAAGTCCGACGTTGTCATACGAGTCAATATCCTCGTCCGTCACTCGGCGAATGAAATTTATCCACTCCCCTTTGTCCCAATCTTCAGGGCAAGTGCGATCGACGTCATTTGCATGACAAGTGAAATCCATCATAAGCCGCGAGCGGCGACTCACAGGCTGAACTCGCCATTTAGTCCAGCAAGATATGAGATCTAATCCAGTGAGACCATGGAGTGTCAGCGCTCTCACCTTGTCTAGAAGGGATTCGACAAAGGGTAACGAAGAAGGATCAGGTTTGGAAGACAAAGCATCGGTAGCCTCGAAGGGAAGAGGAGACCAAAGAGGGAGAGGAATTTCACCCTCAGGAGAAGTGTTTTTACAATAGAAGAATGTCCTTTGCCACTCCTTGATTTTCTTGGCAAGAGTTAGTTTTGGGAAGATACTACCCCTACGGCGTTGGAAGGAAATGGCGCCGCATTGGAGAAAAGGACCATCTGTGGTTTCCCTTTGACTATTGCAATTGAAAAGAGCAAGCCAGAAATCTATTGAAGGCGGGATACCCAGATAATCTTCGCAGAGGACGTGGAAGTTGCTCACTTGCAACATCGAATTAGGGCCAATATCATGGAAGCGGAGACCTAACCGCTGCATCAAGGAGCGGAAGAAGAGAGAGCCCGGGGGCTTGAACCCGCGCTCAACATGCTCCGCAAAAATCACTACTTCTCCTGGTTGAGGATTGGGGATTACCTCCTCACCAGCCGCCCGCCATTCGCATTGATCTTTTGGCGGAAGAAGGCCCCGTGCAGATAGGGATTCCAGGAAATCTTCGTCGACCCACGAGCCTTCCCAGTTGCACTTGCGGCGAGACATTTTTCTCAGATCGATGGAGATATCCACCGAAGGATTGTGAGTACGAGAAGCGAGATTGGAGGCGGCGGAAAGGAGTAGCGGATGCGTAATACAGGACTTGATGCAGAACGCTGGGGAAAACGATGAGCCAAGATAAATAACCCAGACGCGGAAGACGTTTAGATCTGAAAATCAACCGTCAAGACAGGATAAGTCGCGTTCTTGAGCCGCCAAGAAGAGTTATAAGCCGCAGATTGGAAATAAGAAAATTGGAGTTCAGCTGGGATAATTCACGTGCGCGGCTCAGGGGTTTGTTAAGACGAAGGAGCCTTCACTCGAAATCCAAGCTAAACTTGGGGGCTAATGTCGGGGGAATACTTTCTGGATTAACCCGCGGCCCAGTGCGACTTAACTTACTCGCACGGACGAAGGCCCACTTGGGAGCAAGCCCAATATTGAACCGCCATAAGGAGAAAGATCTAGAAGACATATCCCGGAGGACGTGAAGACCAAGTAGTCTCCGAGTAGGCCTCTGTGGATGTATTCCTTATGGGGAAGTTTCCTTTTGTAACCTAGCGAGCCTCTGTGTATATAAAGAGGACTCGCAGGACTTAGAGCGGATCAAGCCCAAACCCTAGCTCATACGGCGAGTACCAGATCGGATCGCCTCCATTGTAACACCTCGATTATCATATCAATACCAATCTAGGGTAGGCAGGAAGTAGGTCTTTTACCTCACATTGAGGGGGCCGAACCTGGGTAAATCTGTGTTGATCTTTGTTCCTGCGATCCCAAGCTCGGAGATGCTTGACTCGCGTAATCCCACACCTACGAAGTCATCTATGACACCTGACGTGACAAACCCACGACACACGGCGCACCTCCTCCACCTCCTCCCCCTCCACCACCACCAGCTCCACCAGCTGCACCACCCGTTGGGAACCACCGTGCCGCGTCGCACGCCTCTTTGCCGCACGACTGCTTCATCGTGCAGCGCGCGCCAGAAGACGCGCGCGTGGAAATCGAGCGCCAGCGGGACCGCCACAACCGCGTCGTCCAGGAGATTGCCGCTGCAGGGAACCAGAACCGCCACGCGCTCACTGAGGGCGTCGCGACGTACGCCACCGGCTGCACCGCCTTCACCCGCAACCTGCACCGCGTCGTCTGGCCGTTCAAGTTCAAGCCGGACTTGCCTCCGCATTACGACGGCCGGAACAACCCTCTGGAGTTCCTGCAGCTCTACACCGTGGCCATCCAGGCCGCGGGAGGCGACGACAAGGTGATGGCCAACTGGTTCTCCATGGCCCTCAAGGACTCAGCCCTCTCTTGGCTCCTGAACCTCGCCGAGAACACCATCGACTCGTGGGAGGCACTCTGCAAGTGCTTCGTGGCGAACTTCAAGGGCACGTACGAGCGCTCCCTCACCTACAATGACCTCCGTGCGGTGCGCCAGAAGCCTGGTGAGACCCTCCGCAGGTACATCCAGCGCTTCAGCCAAGTCCGCAACAAGATCCCGAACATCGAGGACTCGCAGGTCATCGGTGCCTTCAGAGAGGGCGTCACGAACCACAGGATGCTCGAGAAGCTCGGCATCCACGATCACCTCACCTCAGTGGTGAAGCTCTTCGACATCGCAGACAAGTGCGCCAAGGCTAAGGAGGGACTCCTCTTCGTCAAGCAAGAAGGCGATGACGAGCCTCCTGAGGGGTCCAAGTCCAAGAAGAAAACCAGTGAAAAGCGCAAGACCACTGCTGTCCTCGCGGCGGAGCCTAGCGCCAAACAGCCTCGCGAGGACACTCCAGCAGCGGAAGACAAGAACGCGGACGACCGCCCATTCTGCATCTGCCACAACAGGCACAGCCACCCCACAGAAAACTGCTGGGAGCTCAAGCAGCTCGCGAAGGGCCGCGAGCAGCGTCAAGGAGGCCGAGGCGGCCGCGGCGGCGGACGCAACAACAACAACTACCAGTAGAAGCCTCAAGGGGATAACCAGCAGCAGAACAACAACCTCCCCGACGAGAACCCTGGGGGCTACCAGGCCCCTCATGGGGCTATAGCCTGCATCCTCGGCGGGTCTCAGGCTCCCAGGTCCAACAACCACTTCAAGCAGTTCTCTCGCGAGGTCAATGCTGTGCTTCCGGGGGTTGAGGCATCCCAGCCCCTCAAGTGGTCGCAGTACTCCATCACCTTCGACTCTAGCGACCACCCAAGGTCCACCAAGACGGTCGGCACCATCCCTCTGGTGTGCACCCCCACCATCATCGCCGTCACCAAGACGCTCGTAGATGGGGGAGCAGGCCTAAATGTCATCTCTGTCGAGACCTTCGAGAAGCTTCAAGTGCCATATGAGTGGCTGATGCCCTCCAAGCCCTTCTCGGGGGTGACAGACGGCACCACTACCCCCCCCGGGGCAAGTGAGGCTCCCAGTCAATTTCAGCACGCGCGAGAATTATCGCACCGAGCTCATCGACTTCGACGTCGCATACATCGGTCTGCCCTACAACGCCATCCTGGGCTACCCCGCCCTCGCGAAGTTCATGGCTGTCACTCACCATGCGTACAACATCGTCAAGCTCCCAGGCTGCAGTGGCACCATCGCCATCCATGGTCAGGTCCAAGACACGATTCGCTCCGTCGAGACCGCCTACAGGGCCGCTGCGGGGACGAGCTCTGCTGAAGAGGACACTGAGGGGTCCCTCGAGAGGCCGGCGAAGAAGAAGCAGTTGTTCTCGCAGGAAAAGACAGCCACGAAGAAGGTGTCGCTGGACGCCAGCGGCTCGGGGGCTAGCGTCACCATAGGCGCTGGCTTGTCCCCCAAATAGGAAAGCGCGCTCGTCGCCTTCCTCAGGGCAAACTCTGACATGTTCGCATGGACACCGTCAGATATGTCCGGAGTACCGAGGGAGGTGATCGAGCACCACTTAGCCGTGTGTCCAAACGCACGCCCTGTGAAGCAGAAAGCGCAGCGCCAAGCGCCAGAGAAGCAAGAGTTTATCATCAAAGAAGTAGAGAAGTTAAAAGCAGCGCACATAATTCGGGAAGTTGCGCATCCCTCATGGCTCTCCAACACCGTGGTCGTCCCCAAGCAAACCGGGGGAGGCCGGCTCTGCACGACTTCACCAACCTCAACAAGGCCTGCCCCAAGGATCCGTACCCAACTGCCCAGGATAGACCAGATTGTGGACTCCACCGCCGGCTGCGACCTCCTCTGTTTTCTGGATGCTTTCTCAGGCTACCACCAGATCAAGATGGCGAAGGAGGATGAGGAGAAGACAGCATTTCTCACCCCTTGTGGTGTGTATTGCTACGTCTGCATGCCTTTTGGCCTGAAGAATGCCTGCGCCACCTTCCAGAGGCTTATGAGGATCGCCTTGGGGGCTCAGATGGGGAAGAACGCTGAGGCCTATGTCGACGACATCGTGGTCAAGACTCGCGAAGAGCGCACCCTCATGCAGGACCTCGAGGAGACCTTTGCCAACCTGCGCAAGGTAAACATCAAGCTAAACCCCGACAAGTGCGTCTTCGGGGTACTATCAGGCAAACTCCTCGGGTTCCTAGTGTCTCACCGCGGCATAGAAGCTAATCCTGACAAGATCAAGGCCATAGAAGAGATGCAGCCACAGCGAAGCCTCAAGGAGATGCAGCGCCAGGCCGGGTGCATGGCCAGCCTAGGCCGTTTCATTTCAAAATTTGGCGAGAAGGCGCTGCCATTTTTCAAGATCATGAAGAGATCCGGCAAGTTCAAATGGACACCTGAGGCAGACAAGGCGTTTGAAGATCTGAAGAAGTACTTGGCCAGCCCACCTGTCATGGTTGCCCCTCGACCTCGCGAGCACTTGAAGCTGTACTTAGCAGCCACTCCACAAACAGCAAGCGTGGTCCTGGTGGCAGAAAGGGAAGAGCCAGTTCTCGCCAAGAAGGACACTGCCTCACCAAGCCCTGAACCCCCTGACGAGGAAACGGTCTCTCCAAGCCTCGGTCCCCAAGCCGAGCCCGCGCCACCAGCAAGCACCCTTGCCGAGGGGCAGACGCCAGAAACCCTCGACAAGGCCTCCGGGAAGCCCAAAGCTGCAGCACCATCGACAACGCTTGTCGAGCACCCCGTCTACTTCGTCAGCACAGTGCTACAGGATGCTCGCGAGCGGTACACCATGCAGCAGCTCCTCCTCGCGCTCCTCATCACCTCGAGGAAGCTGCGCCACTACTTCCAGGGCCACCAGATCACGGTGGTCACATCATACCCCCTGGAGCAAATCCTGTGCAACCCAAACGCCACCGATCGCGTCGCAGGATGGGGCATCGAACTGCAGCCTTTCGGGTTGCAGTTCGACACCACCAGAGTCATCAAGGAAAGGGCACTGGCGGATTTCGTCGCCGAATGGACGAACACGCGTCAGGGAGAGCCTCGTGAGGAAGAGGCCTCATCACCAAGAGAGACGGCGCCTGACTACTGGACCATGCACTTCGATGGGGCATTCGCGCGCCAAAACGCGGGGGCTAGCGCCATCCTAACTTCTCCAATAGGCGACAAGCTCTACTACGCCGTCCAACTGTGCTTCGAGAATGACGACAAGCTCTCCAACAACATTGCGGAGTACGAGGGCCTCCTCGCGGGGCTCAGAGCTGCAATCGCTCTGGGCATCAAGCGCCTACTCATCAAAGGCGACTCTCAGCTCCTGGTCAACTTCTCCAACAAGAGCTACACGCCTAAGGACGGCCACATGACCGCCTATCTAGAGGAGGTCCGCAAGCTCGAGAAGCACTTCAAGGGAATGGAACTCATGCACATCCCACGGAAGGAGAATCAAGAGGCAGATGACATCGCCAAGCGAGCATCACGAAGGGAGGCCCAGCGGGCAGGCGTGTTCGAGGAAAGGCTCCACAGGGCATCAGTGAAGCAGCCAAAGGAAGCAGCTGACATGGACATCGGCGAGGAGCTCCCGCAACCGCCAACATCTGGAGCTCCCAACTGCGGTCCACCCTCAGGGGACCGTCTATTGTTGGCCATGACGCACCAAGAGACAGGTTGGATCGAGGAAATCAAGGAGTACCTGCAAGGCGGAGACCTCCCTGAAGAGGACGCAGAGGCAGTAAGAATCGCCAGGCAAGCCAAGTCCTACTGCCTCCTTAGGGAGGACCTGTACCGCAAACGTCCAAATGGAGTCCTGCTGAAGTGTGTTCCCCCAGAAGAAGGCCGCTAGCTCATCAGGGACATACACAGTGGAGAGTGTGGCCATCACTCATCCTCGCGCACTCTCGCAGGGTAGGTCTTCAGGAGTGGGTTTTACTGGCCCTCAGTGCTGCAAGATGCAACCACCATTGTCCAAGCTTGCGAAGCCTGCCATTTCCATGCCAAGCAGGTCCATCAGCCTGCCAGGGGCTCCAAACCATCCTGCTCTCCTGGCCGTTCGCGGTCTGGGGGCTGGACATCCTAGGACCCTTCCCTAGGTCAAGCGGGGGCTACCGCTACCTCTACGTCGCCATTGACAAGTTCACCAAATGGGCGGAGGTCGAAGCGGTGCGCAGCATCCCGGCAAGATCGGCAGTGAAGTTCATCAGAGGTCTGGCCTGTCGCTTCGGAGTACCAAACCGCATCATCACCGACAACGGCTCGCAATTCACTAGTGACATCTTCAGGGCTTACTGCGAAAGCCTCGGCACCCAGCTCTGCTTCGCCTCGGTGGCTCACTCACGAAGCAACGGGCAAGCTGAGCGAGCAAATGCTAAGGTGCTCAAGGGCCTCAAGATGAGAAGTTTCAACCGCCTCAAGGCCTGCGGCAAGAATTGGATCGAGGAGCTTCCCTCGGTGCTCTGGTCCATCCGCACAACTTCCACGAAGCCTACTAGTGAAACGCCGTTCGCTCTCGTCTACGGAGCGGAAGCTGTCCTCCCCAGCGAGATCAAGCATGTATCCCCACGGGTCCTTGCCTTCAACGAGGATGACCAGGAAGAGCTCCACAACGACGACCTGCTGCTGCTCGAGGGGCTCCGTAACCGTGTTGCCCTTCGGGCCGCGAGGTACCAGCAAGCTCTACGTCGCTACCACAGCCGCCACATACGCCCGCGCACCCTCGAGACAGGCGACCTCGTCCTGAGGAGGATCCTCTCTAGAGAAGGCCTCCACAAGCTCTCGCCCATGTGGGAGGGGCCCTACAGGGTCGCGCACATCTCCAGGCCTGGTTCGGCGCGGCTCGAGATGGAGGACGGCATCTCGGTCAAAAACCTGTGGAACATCGAGCATCTACGCAAGTTCTACCCGTGATCAAGTCACGACAGGCATTTTTTGTCTCAAGAGGGAAGCACGCGCTCTCACCTCACCAAGCTTCACAAAAGCTTTTCCCTTCACGAGGGTCACTCCATCTGAGCTCTCTCTACCACGCGTCGCCACGGGCCGCGAGAAGCCTCAGCCACACCATGTGGAACCCCATGCCCAGACATGGCGGTATGTAACTTGGCTACTCCAAGTGTAGTGAACAATTAGCTTTTCAGCACGAACCTATTGCGCATCAGCGTCGTTATGTAATATTGCGTGGTAAGGTGCTATCTTTGCAATCATTTGCGCTCATTTTTTCCCCATGGGCACCTCGCGAGCGAGGGGTGAGCACGGTGTCTGTGCCTCGGGAACATCCCAGCAGCATCGCAAAACCCAAAGGATCCGAGCTCTGATTCATGGGCCTGCTCCCGTGCACGTCACCTCACCAAGGACCTTGGTGCTTATTCTCCTCGCGAGATACACACGAGGAAACCTATGTGTCGTGGGTTTGTCACGTCAGGTGTCATAGATGACTTCGTAGGTGTGGGATTACGCGAGTCAAGCATCTCCGAGCTTGGGATCGCAGGAACAAAGATCAACACAGATTTACCCAGGTTCGGCCCCCTCAATGTGAGGTAAAAAACCTACTTCCTGCCTACCCTAGATTGGTATTGATATGATATATGAGGTGTTACAATGGAGGTGATCCGATCTGGTACTCGCCGTATGAACTAGGGTTTTAGGGATTCGACCCTCTCTAAGCCCTGCGAGTCCTCTTTATATACACAGAGGCTCGCTAGGTTACAAAGGAAACTTCCTCCACAAGGAATGTATCAATGGAGACCTACTCGGAGACTAACTAGTCCTCACGCCTTCCAGGATACGTCTTCTAGATGCTTCTCCTTATGGCGGTGCGATTATTGGGCTTGTTTCCATGTGGGCTTTTGTCCGTATGAGTAAAGTTAAGTCGCACTTGTTTAACACGGGCCGCGGGTTAATCCAGAAAGTATTCCCCCGATATTAGCCCCCAAGTGTAGCCTGAATTTCAAAGATATCTTGATGTACTTCCTCGATCTTGAAAGGTTTCTTGAATGTTTAGGCTGCACTTTCATCTTTCGCACGTCCTTGCTTTGCGACTCACGATCACTTTGTATTGACCTTTACTCGCGCCTGGAAGATCATCTTAGCTTTGTGGACTTCTATCGAAATGCTCTTATAGCTTCAGTACTTGATGACGATCGATCTTCAAAATTTTGATGATAATATGCTGTAGGCCCCAAGGATTGAGCTGATGCGACTTAATAATCATCTCAATTCTTCTCAGAAGTCTTGTTTTCAAAAAAGATCGTCACCTGTAACTTGAAATTATAAATAGAACAATTGTTAAGATATAAGCAATTGCAATTGGTGTTGCCGTACTATAAGCAGTACATTGACCTCTCGTTAGGTCTTTCTGAATCCTTTAAGTGGGCACTCGCGCGACTCAGTATTTCCTAGGAACATGTGTGTTCAGGGTCGAGAGCGGCCATGATAGGCAATCAAACTCGATTGACGCCACACCCCAGTACTTTGGACGCATAATGCAAGTAGCAATCCGACTTAAGGTAAATTTAATAATAGCCAGTAAGTTGGCTGTTTCAGGGTAGCAAAGCCCCAAGAAACAATGATAATATATATAGCTATGATAAGCTTTTAATTATGATGACACATAAGGTCGCGCCTTGGTGGCAACCGAGTGTTATACATAGGGTTGGATCGCGCGTAGGTGGCGATCCATTGTGATACATGGGGTCGGTCGCGCCTAGGTGGCGACCAGAGGTGATACATGACTTACGGCCGTGCCTGGGTGGCGGCCGGTTTCTGATACATGGGTCGATCGCGCCAAGGTGGCGATCAGATGTTTTGATGCATGTGGTACGGTCGCGCCTAGGTGGCAACTGATATTGAAATTCTAGCCCTGAGTGGCTGTGATAATACTCAGCTATATGTAGGTGGAAAGATGATGTTCTGCTCTGATTAGTTTTTTTCTTATGTGTAGTAGGGTCGCAGTTGTGCGACATTCCAAGGGCGAGGCGCCTCCAAACGATCCTCGAAATCATGGCGACCGCTGTTTTCTTCCCTTACATCCAGCAGATAATACGATCCATGGTTTAAGTTCTTGCTGATGATGTAGGGTCCTTCCAATGGAGAAGATAACTTGTGCATCCCCTTGTGGTCTTGCTTGAGTCGCAGTACTAGGTCTCCTTCTTGAAAGGTGCGGGTTTTGATGCGTCTGGCATGATAGCGTCGCAAGTCTTGCTGATACACCGCTGACCTTGATGCTGCCAAGTCTCTGACCTCTTCTAATGTGTCCACTGAATCTTGCCGAGTTGCTTCGTTATCTGTTTCGCCATAAGCCGCAACCCTTGGTGAATCATGTATAATATCGCTGGGCATAACTGCTTCAGCCCCGTAGACCATGAAATATGGTGTAAACCCTGTGGATCTATTAGGGGTTGTTCTCAAGCTCCATAACACTCCTGGCAATTCCTCCACCCAACACCCTGGAGATGCTTCAACCTTCTCAACGAGGCGTGGTTTGATTCCGTGGAGGATTTCCTGATTAGCTCGCTCGGCTTGTCCATTGCTCTGTGGATGTGCTACTGATGTGAGGTCCAGCCTTATTCCATTGTTCGCACAAAATATCTGTGTGGCCCCTTCAGAGGTGTTGCGCCCGTTATCCGTGATGATACTATGGGGGTACCCGAAGCGGAATATGACCTTTTTCAAGAATTTGACTGCTGTTTCAGCTTCACAATCTCCCACAGGTTCTGCTTCTATCCACTTTGTGAATTTGTCCACCACGACCAGGAGGTGAGTTTTTCCTGTTGAGGACCGTCTAAAGGGTCCGACCATGTCAAAACCCCATACGGCAAAAGGCCACGTGATGGGTATTGTTCGAAGTGCTTGAGCTGGCATATTGTCGGGGATGTGACCCCGGGTACCCCAAAGTTGTTGCTTTGACCAAAGCTCCCCGAACATCCTTAACAGGATCACTCTCCACCGAGGCCGGGACATCCTTAACGGGATCACTCTCCACAGACGCCGGGATATCCTTAACGGGATCACTCTCCGCCGACGCCCGAACATCCTTAACAGGATCACTCTCCGCCGACGCCGGGACATCCTTAACGGGATCACTCTCCACAGACGCCGGGATATCCTTAACGGGATCACTCTCCGCAGACGCCCGAACATCCTTAACGGGATCACTCTCCACAGACGCCGGGATATCCTTAACGGGATCACTCTCCGCCGACGCCCAAACATCCTTAACGGGATCACTCTCCACAGACGCTGGGATATCCTTAACGGGATCACTCTCCGCCGACGCCCGAACATCCTTAACGGGATCACTCTCCGCCGACGCCCGAACATCCTTAACGGGATCACTCTCCGCCGACGCCGGGACATCCTTAACCGGATCACTCTCCACAGACGCCGGGATATCCTTAACGGGATCACTCTCCGCCGACGCCCGAACATCCTTAACGGGATCACTCTCCACCGACGCCGGGACATCCTTAACCGGATCACTCTCCACAGACGCCGGGACATCCTTATCCGGATCACTCTCCACAGACGCCGGGACATCCTTATCCGGATCACTCTCCGCAGGCGGCGGGACATCCCTAACCGGATCACTCTCCGCAGGTACCAGGACATCCTTAACGGGATCACTCTCCGCAGATGCCGGGACATCCTTATTCGAGTCATCATAAATATCTTCGGGAGAGGATAAGAAGAGGACGTGGAGATCCTGAAGACAAGGGCTAGAAGACAAAGGAAAGGATGGACAAGACGTTCTCCAGAGCTCAAGGCCCGAAGCCTGGCAGAAGCCAGCGAGGTAAAGCCACGGGTTTCCTGGATCACGAGGACCTAGGCGCTGACCCAGCCAATTCGGGAAGGGGCTACGGCTTAGACCCCGGTGAGCTACGCCTGACATTACCCGAAGTGGAGTACTAGCCCTACCGTTGGACTGACAGGGCAATGCCATTACCTCATTGAGCCAGGGGCAAAGAAGTAATCCGGCCAGGCTTTATATACAGCACCACCACTTTCTCTGGAGGGGGACACACCCCGAGAGCTCATTTCCCCCCTGTGCCTTCATCTTCATCCTAGAGCTCTCACCATTGTTACTGGATACAGCTCAAGGAGCACTTTGTACTTGTCACCATTGAGATATAAAGAGAGTAGGCTAGTGCTGCAGTAGGGGTGTTACCTTCACAAGAAGGGCCCCGAAGCAGGGTACATCGTGTGTGCTTTGTGTTCTTGCGGTTCTTGTTCTTGTTCTTGCTTGTTCTTCGTGTTCTTCGTGTGTTCTTCGTGTGTGACTCCATCGCGCAATCCCTCCCCGAAACCACAAGCATCTGTTCGGCCCCAGATTAAGCCTACCCCTAGGCATCTGCGTGTTCCCACCACGACAGTTGGCGCCCACCGTGGGGCTGATAGTGGCGCTTGTTGGGTTGATTTCGGATGGGATCTAAATCATCAACGCGGGGACTCAACATCACCATTGTCCCCGCGCTCTAGCTTGACATCGTCGACAGATCCGTGGTGTGAAAAGTGACTCGGGGACTCGACTTCGGCATCGTCCCCGCATGTTGACTCATTTTCGAGTTGGATACAGTGCGAATCCAAGCTGTTCTGGAATCCTCAGATGTTCTGGAATCCGAATCTACTTGGCAATCCGAATCAAGTTTCGGTAATCCGAATCAAGTTTTGGCAAGTTTCGGTAATCCGAATCAAGTTTTGGCATGTTCTGGAATCCGAATCAAGTTTTGGCATATTCTGGAATCCGAATCAACCTGGCAATCCGAATCTAGTTTCGGTAATCCGAATCATATCTTGGAAATCCGAGTCTATTCTGGGTATTCATACTGGCATTAGCGTCTTCCTCGACTTCTTCAACAACCTGGCCTTTGTAAGTATCGTTTATATGTCTGCTTTATGCTTCTGCGTAGTCTCAAACAGTACTCGGGGACTGCCCCCTCGCTTTTTGTCTAAATGTTTTACCCCGGACAAGATGTCTTGACCCGGGGACTGGGTAGCCAGTCTGTTTTACACCACCTCCTAGATAAGAAAAGTGGCTCGGGGACTCGGTTGAGACCGAGTCTAGTTTTTTGTGCATAGTATCTGCTGTTAGATTCGTTTTCTATCAAGTGCTATAACTAGTTTGCCTCGGTTAGTATAATTGTTGTTCCCGTCAAATATTTTTCATGATATGTATGTTGGACTAACGTTGAAAGGTGACATCGGTTATGCTGAGAACGTTCGCACCAAAGTATTCCAGAAATCCGAGGTGCATGGTAATCCGAATCAATTTGGAAATCTGGGTCATGTCAGTAATCCGAATCACATTGGTAATCCGAATCGCATTGGTAATCCGAATCACATTGGAAATCTGGATCATATTGGTAATCCGAATCACATTGGAAATTTGGATCATATTGGTAATCCGAATCACCTTGGAAATTTGGATCATATTGGTAATCCGAATCACATTGGAAATTTGGATCATATTGGTAATCCGAATCACATTGGAAATTTGGATCATGTTGGTAATCCGAATCACCTTGGAAATTTGGATCATATTGGTAATCCGAATCACATTGGAAATCTGGATCATATTGGTAATCCGAATCACATTGGAAATCTGGGTATGTTAGTAATCCGAATCACATTGGAAATCCGGATCATATTGAAAATCCGGATCATATTGGAAATCCGGGTCATAATGGAAATCCAAGGTATCATGGTTATATTGGTTATCTCAAATTATCCAAGGTACCCTAGCGATATCGGTATTCTCTAGATCGTCGTGTATTTTGGTTTACCACAGTATCACGGTATCATTCCCCATCCCGGATCGCAGTTTATTTCGGTTTGTCACAATATCATGACATCATTCCATATCTCACATCGTTGTTTATTCTGTTTGCCAGCGTATCATGGCATCTTTTGCATACCAAATCTTTGTTTAAGTTTGTTAGCCATAGGCAACCTTTGATATATGTTTTTGCAGGTTGTATGTCAGTCCAGCAGTGGCTGGAGACATCTATGTCGGTATACGCCCAAAGTGGCTAAAACCGGCATTCGAGACATGGTTATGTCAAACCAGCAGTGGCTGGAGACATCTATGTCGGTATACGCCCGGGGTGGCTAAAACCGGCATTCGAGATATGCTTATGTGAGTCCAGCAGTGGCTGGAAACATCTATGTCGGTATACGCCCGAAGTGGCTAAAACCGACGTACCGAAATGTGTGATATGCCCAAAGAGGCCGACATACCGAAATATGTGATACGCCCAAAGAGGCCGAGGTACCGAGACATGTGTGATATGCCCAAAGAGGCCGACATACCGAAATATGTGATACGCCCAAAGAGGCCGAGGTACCGAGACATGTGTGATATGCCCAAAGAGGCCGACATACCGAAATATGTGATACGCCCAAAGAGGCTGAGGTACCAAGACATGTGTGACATGCCCAAAGAGGCCGATGTACAAAGTTATGTGATATGCCCAGAGGGGCCGAGGTACCGAGACATATGTGATATGCCCAGAGGGGCCGAGATACCGAGATATATGAGATACATACTTGCAGGTTTATGACGGTTTAGCTTACGCTGGCGGCATCCAAGTTCGGTAAAAGCCAGGAGGGCTAACCGACGCTGGCGGCATCCGAGTTCGGTAAAAGCCAGGAGGGCTAACCGACGCTGGCGGCATCCCAATTCGGTAAAAGCCAGGAGGGCTAACCGACGCTGGCGGCATCCGAGTTCAGTGAAAGCTAGGAGGGCTAACCGACGCTGGCGGCATCTCAATTCGGTAAAAGCCAGGAGGGCTAGCCGACGCTGGTGGCATCCGAGTTCGGTAAAAGCCAGGAGGGCTAAGAACCGGCATATAATGGTGACCATTCAGGCAACATATTTCCAGTACAAATTGTCCATCTCGTTGTTGATTCGGGTGAGCTCGGTCAACCGGATGTCGCATTTGGCCTGAAAGGCAAGGCTGTACGGTGCAGGACGTTTCTGGTACAGTTATTTGTTTTTGTAAGTCTGTGCGCGACTCTGCGAGTCCCCCACAGCCTCGGGGACTACTGTCGGGGATGTGACCCCGGGTACCCCAAAGTTGGTGCTTTGACCAAAGCTCCCCGAACATCCTTAACAGGATCACTCTCCACCGAGGCCGGGACATCCTTAACGGGATCACTCTCCACAGACGCCGGGATATCCTTAACGGGATCACTCTCCGCCGACGCCCGAACATCCTTAACGGGATCACTCTCCGCCGACGCCGGGACATCCTTAACGGGATCACTCTCCACAGACGCCGGGATATCCTTAACGGGATCACTCTCCGCAGACACCCGAACATCCTTAACGGGATCACTCTCCACAGACGCCGGGATATCCTTAACGGGATCACTCTCCGCCGACGCCCGAACATCCTTAACGGGATCACTCTCCACAGACGCCGGGATATCCTTAACGGGATCACTCTCCGTCGACGCCCGAACATCCTTAACGGGATCACTCTCCGCCGAGGCCCGAACATCCTTAACGGGATCACTCTCCGCCGACGCCGGGACATCCTTAACCGGATCACTCTCCACAGACGCCGGGATATCCTTAACGGGATCACTCTCCGCCGACGCCCGAACATCCTTAACGGGATCACTCTCCGCCGACGCCGGGACATCCTTAACCGGATCACTCTCCACAGACGCTGGGACATCCTTATCCGGATCACTCTCCACAGACGCCGGGACATCCTTATCCGGATCACTCTCCGCAGGCGGCGGGACATCCCTAACCGGATCACTCTCCGCAGATACCAGGACATCCTTAACGGGATCACTCTCCGCAGATGCCGGGACATCCTTATTCGAGTCATCATAAATATCTTCGGGAGAGGATAAGAAGAGGACGTGGAGATCCTGAAGACAAGGGCTAGAAGACAAAGGAAAGGATGGACAAGACGTTCTCCAGAGCTCAAGGCCCGAAGCCTGGCAGAAGCCAGCGAGGTAAAGCCACGGGTTTCCTGGATCACGAGGACCTAGGCGCTGACCCAGCCAATTCGGGAAGGGGCTACGGCTTAGACCCCGGTGAGCTACGCCTGACATTACCCGAAGTGGAGTACTAGCCCTGCCGTTGGACTGACAGGGCAATGCCATTACCTCATTGAGCCAGGGGCAAAGAAGTAATCCGGCCAGGCTTTATATACAGCACCACCACTTTCTCTGGAGGGGGACACACCCCGAGAGCTCATTTCCCCCCTGCCTGCCTTCATCCATAGAGCTCTCACCATTGTTACTGGATACAGCTCAAGGAGCACTTTGTACTTGTCACCATTGAGATATAAAGAGAGTAGGCTAGTGCTGCAGTAGGGGTGTTACCTTCACAAGAAGGGCCCCGAAGCAGGGTACATCGTGTGTGCTTTGTGTTCTTGCGGCTCTTGTTCTTGTTCTTGCTTGTTCTTCGTGTTCTTCGTGTGTTCTTCGTGTGCGACTCCATCGCGCAATCCCTCCCCGAAACCACAAGCATCTGTTCGGCCCCAGATTAAGCCTACCCCTAGGCATCTGCGTGTTCCCACCACGACACATATGGTCTTGCCTGACATATCTCTGGCATCCATCACACACTCTGACTATCTGCTCGGCATCTGCTAACGCTGTCAACCAGAAGAAACCATGTCTAAATGCCTTTGCCACCAAAGATCTTGACGAAGCATGATGGCCACAATCTCCTGCATGGATTTCGTGCAAGATTTTTCGTCCCTCTTCTGGTGAAACACATCTTTGGAACGTTCCTGAGACACTGCGTTTGTAGAGCTCATTGTTGATAATTGTGTAGGCCTTTGATCGCCGTGTTATTTTGCGCGCCTCTACCTCATCTTCCGGCAGCTCTCCGCGACTTAAATATGCCATGTATGGCTCTGTCCATCCTGGCTGTTCATGCAGGGCTGCGACCAAAGTTGAATCATCCTCTGGTACCGCGACGTCGATCTCCACTGGAGGTTTAACAGATGGATTGTGTAACTCGTCGAGGAAAACGTTGGGCGGAACTGACTGTCTATTGGATCCAAGTCGTGACAAGGCATCTGCCGCTTCATTTTGTCTTCGATCAATATGTTCGACCTGGTATCCAGTGAAGTGTCCAGCAATTCTGTCCACCTCTCTTCTGTATGCAGCCATATTTGCGTCCTTACTATCCCACGTTCCAGAAACTTGCTGAGCTACCAAATCTGAATCTCCAAAACAGCGTATGAGACTGATGTTCATCTCCTTTGCTATACGGAGTCCATGAAGTAATGCCTCGTACTCCGCCACATTGTTTGTGCAGTTGAAGTGTATTTGAAGTACGTATCGCAGCTTGTCTCCCTTGGGGGATGTTAGCACTACTCCAGCCCCCGAGCCTTGTAACTGCCTTGACCCATCGAAGTGCATGGTCCAGTATTTTGTTTCTGCCATACTAGGGGCGACCTGAATTTCTGTCCAGTCGTTGATGAAATCTGCGAGGGCTTACGACTTAATTGATGTTCGCGGCTCGTAGCTTATATGATGTGGTCCCAACTCAATTGCCCACTTGGCTACTCTTCCAGTGGCTTCTCGATTGTGGATAATATCTGCTAACAGTGCTGAGCTGACCACAGTGATTGCATGTTCCTGAAAGTAATGCTTCAACTTGCGACTTGCCATGAACACGCCAAATACTAGTTTCTGCCATTGGCGGTAACGCTGCTTGGAGGCCGTGAGTACTTCGCTTACATAGTATACTGGTCTCTGGACCGGATATTCCTTCCCAGGCTCTTGTCTTTCTACGACCATCACAGCACTTACGGCCCGAGAGTTTGCAGCTATATACAACAGCATGGGCTCTTTATCCTTTGGAGCCGCCAAAACCGGAGCATTTGTCAACTGATTTTTCAAGGCTGTTAAAGCGTCATCAGCTTCTGCATCCCAAATGAAGGTGTCTGTCTTCTTCAGCAACCTGTACAAAGGTAGTGCTTTTTCTCCTAGTCTTGATATGAAGCGACTCAATGCCGCAACGCAGCCAGTAAGTCGCTGTACATCCTTGATCTTTTCTGGTCTTTGGAGGTCCATTACTGCCTTTATCTTGTCGGGGTTGGCCTCAATGCCTCTTTCTGACACTATAAAACCCAATAGCTTCCCTGCTGGTACTCCAAAGACGCACTTTGTCGGGTTGAGCTTCATGTTGTATTTTCTGAGATTCGTGAATGTTTCGATCAAGTCGCGGATGAGGTCTTGACCCACTTGCGACTTAACTACAATATCGTCCACGTAGGCGTGAATGTTGCGACCTATTTGCTCGTGTAGGCAATTCTGAATGCATCTTTGGTAAGTCGCACCTGCGTTCTTCAATCCAAAAGGCATGCTGACATAACAGAAGGCCCCAAAGGGTGTGATGAAGGATGTCTTTTCCTGATCTTGCTTCTTCATTTTGATTTGATGGTAGCCAGAATAGGCATCCAGAAAGCATAACAACTCGCATCCGGCCGTTGAGTCAATCACTTGGTCGATTCGTGGCAAGGCAAATGGATCCTTCGGACATGCTTTGTTGAGACTGGTGTAATCGACGCACATTCGCCATGTGCCTTTCTTTTTCATCACCAGGACTGGGTTTGCCACCCACTCCGGGTGATATACCTCTGCTATGAACCCTGCGGCCAGTAGGCGAGCTATTTCTTCCCCTATCGCCTTTCTCCGGTCGTCGTGAAAACGTCGCAATGGCTGCTTTACTGGCTTAGCCACGGTGTCCACATTGAGGCTATGCTCTACCAATTCTCTCGGTACCCCTGGCATGTCTGATGGTTTCCATGCGAAGATGTCCTTATTTTCCTGGAGGAAGGCAATGAGGGCCCGTTCCTGTTCTTTTTCCATATGTGCTCCAATGCTTGTTTGTTTAGATGAGTCGCCAGGAACAAGATCTATTTGCTTGGTGTCTTGGGCTGCTTTGAATTTCATTGGTGGCTCGGCGGACGGCGTAGTTACTACACTCATGTCATTAGGATCCACCTGCGACTTATAACTTTTTAGCTCTTCAGCGGCGCAGGCCGATTCTGCAAAGGCTGCATCTCCTTCTTCGCATTCTATTACTTTCTCTCTATCACCGTGCACCGTAATGACCCCTCTTGGTCCTGGTATCTTCAACTGTAGGTACACGTAGCAGGGTCTGGCCATGAATTTAGCAAAGGCTGTTCTCCCAAACAGAGCGTGATACGGGCTTTGGAATTTCACCACTTCGAAGCATATGAACTCGCTTCTGAAGTTCTTCTCTGTCCCGAAGGTTACTGACAGTGTTATCTTTCCTACTGGCTGTGCCGACTTTCCTGGGACGATGCCGTGAAACACGGTTGTTGTGTGTTGTAGGTTGGAATCCACGAGCCCCAAACGTCTGAACGTGTCGTAGTACATAATGTTTATGCTGCTTCCTCCATCCATGAGCACTTTGGTTAGCTTGTATCCCGCTACGTAGGGTGCCACCACTAACGCCAGTTTCCCTGGTTCTCGTACCTGCGGCGGGTGATCGTCGCGACTCCAAGTTACTGTGTGCTCCGACCACCTTAGCCAACTTGGAGTTGCCGGTATTACAGCGTTCACTTGCCTGCTTCTGCGACTCAATTTTTCCTCCCTCTTTGAGGTGTCGATGACTATTGTATGATACTGCCCTGCCTGTTTAGGATTACTCGCATTGTGCTGCCCGACGCCTGCGCCATGAGTCGCACCAGAGTTTCCCTCATGGTGGCTCCCTTTGTTGTGTTGGCTTTCCTCTCTCCACTTCTTGTAGTAGTTGCATTGCGCCTTGGTATGGTCTGCGGGTCGCCCGTCACCTGTTGTGTGAAGGTCGCACGGACGACTAAAAACTTCTTCCATATTGATTGGACTGGAGCCGCCTCCTCGGCCCCTTCCTCGCTGGCCTCTGAACCCTCCGCGCGTGTTGGCGACGAGCCCAGAGTTTCCTTCATCGTTTTTGCGTTTATTCTGATTCGAGTTGTTGTGGCTGGCCTGTTGCTGCTGAGGCTTGCCAATATTCTTCTTTCCCTTGACAGCGACCTCTTCTTCTTCTCCATCAGACGCGTCTCTAGTTTTGTCTGAGCCAGCATATTTGTTAGCCGCAGCCATTACCTCGCTGAGGCTTTTGACTTTATCCTTCATGCGACCCAACTTATGAATCAGTGGCTCAAACTTGCAATTTTTTCTGCATGACCAAGACAGCTGAGCTTGGTGGTATGTTATCGGATGAGTGGATTATTTCTGCCACCCTTTTCATCCAATGGCGACTTGACTCGCCTTCTTTCTGAACGCAGCGCTCGAAGTCTTCTATGTTGCAGAGTCGCTTGCAGGTTCCTTGGAAATTTTTCACGAAAGCTTCTTTCAATTCTTCCCAAGTGTTTATGGAGTTGGGGGTTAGGTTTTGGAGCCATATGTGAGCCGCGCCCTCCAGCATCATGTTGAGGTACCTGGCGCATATCTCTTCCGAGGCGTTCAAAATACTCATCCCCATCTCGTAATTATTTAACCAGGTAGTAGGATCCATGCTGGCGTTGTAGTTTGCCACCTTGTGTGGTCCTTTAAAATCTTCGGGGAAAGGTTCTGATCTGATCTTTTCGGTAAAACACGTTGGGCCCTTGAGTCGCGAGGACAGGGTTGTGGATGTTCCCATAAGGTTGTTGACTTCCGCGGGCCGCGCCTGCGTCGTAGGCATGATAGCCTGTGCTTCCGCGGCTTGTTCCCGTTGTCTCTGCGCGACCCCTGGCATATTCTCTGGTGGCCTGCTTTGGACGCTTCTTTCTACTGCAATCATGCGGTTGGCCGGTATGAGGGGTAGATCTCGCTCGGCCTCCGTTCTATTAGCCTGTTGTAAGACAGCAGTACTCAACATCTGTATCGCGCGGCGTGCTTCAGTCTTGACCGGGTAGTCGCCTGTTGGGACCATCTGTGTCAAGATATTAGCCGCAACATACATATTATCAACATGGCTTTGGTAATGGCCCTGTGGGGTGTGGAACCTCCTTGGTTGCTGCGATGGTTGTTGCTGGGCTTCTTGGTTAGTCGCTGGTCCCAATCCGTCCACGACTGATCGTCCTTCCGCTCCTACCGTTGGGGTAGGTGGGAGCTCTATTGTTGGTTGAGTCGCACGTGCTTGTACTTGCGAGTCTGCTCTTTGAGTCGCGGCCAGCGCGGCTACTCTTTGTCGTTCCTGTTGGATTCCTTGGTTTATCTGATCAAGCCTACGGCGCTCTTCTTCCATCCTCCGGACTTCGTACAGGAGCTCTGCCCTGGCGGCCTCGATCTCTGTTGCACGGACGGCGGCGTTTGCGGCTGACACTGGGACGAGCAGCGGGTTGTCTGGGGGTGCCGATCCTGCGGCTTCTCCTGCGGTTCCTGATGTGCTCGCTCCTCCGGTCATATAAACCGTGACTTGCGCCTCTTCTCGATCCTGTGCTAAGGTGATTTCGGGCGCATTGCCCCAGTAACTTTCTTCAAAGGCGGGCTGGATGGACCCAAGCTCTCCCGTGTCCATGCTCTCCATGGACTCTCCTTCGTCCTCGGTGGCTTCCCATGCTGAGTCGCCTTGTGAGCCAACAGATCTGCTACCGACGAAACCGACGAAAACGTCGATAGATCCAAACGGGATGTTGTGGCCAGTCTCCAGGTAGTCAGCTTCCGGTCCCCAGCTTGAATCCTCAATGAGAGGTACGCCATCGACCGTGATGATACGGCCAATGGCGAGATCTTCAGCTCCTTTCATCGATCCTGCGCGGAACGTGACGCTCTTGACCGCAGGCCCCACGGTGGGCGCCAACTGTCGTGGGTTTGTCACGTCAGGTGTCATAGATGACTTCGTAGGTGTGGGATTACGCGAGTCAAGCATCTCCGAGCTTGGGATCGCAGGAACAAAGATCAACACAGATTTACCCAGGTTCGGCCCCCTCAATGTGAGGTAAAAGACCTACTTCCTGCCTACCCTAGATTGGTATTGATATGATATATGAGGTGTTACAATGGAGGCGATCCGATCTGGTACTCGCCGTATGAACTAGGGTTTTAGGGATTCGACCCTCTCTAAGCCCTGCGAGTCCTCTTTATATACACAGAGGCTCGCTAGGTTACAAAGGAAACTTCCTCCACAAGGAATATATCTATGGAGACCTACTCGGAGACTAACTAGTCCTTACGCCTTCCAGGATACGTCTTCTAGATGCTTCTCCTTATGGCGGTGCGATTATTGGGCTTGTTTCCATGTGGGCTTTTGTCCGTACGAGTAAAGTTAAGTCGCACTTGTTTAACACGGGCCACGGGTTAATCCAGAAAGTATTCCCCCGACACTATGAGCGCGCATGAGTTGTACAACCATGCATTGCTTGTGGGCTTGTCTCCTTGTCCAACGCAGGAAGCAGGGCGCCCTCTGCAAGGCCGCGAAACCTTGGGCCAGCTTCAGGCAACCTCGAAATTAAAAACACCTCTACAGGGGCCATGGTACCCTCTATGGGACTGACGTCTCACACAGCTAAGTCCACAACTCAAGCCTCTCGCTGGTTTTTCCCTCGCTGTTTGTTTCGCCTCTCGAGCTCCTTTTTCTCACTTACGCCTCATGGGCTGCTTGCGCGTCAAAGGGGGGCTCCCGAGCATCGTGCCTCGAGAGCCCTTACCTCCCTAGGCCTTACGCACCCCCCGGCCTTGTCGAGCCCTGACTCTGACAAATTGCTTGATCTCAAAACCAAGGAAGAACTTCAACTCTCCCACCATGGACATCTCAAACCTATCGGTCATAAGCTTTAAAAATTCATCATTAAAAGCTTTGTTAGATGAGCCAAAGATAATATCATCCACATAAAGTTGGCATATGAAAGCTCCCCTTTAACCCTCTTGGTAAAGAGGGTGGGATCGATTTGCCCCACTTCGAAGCCACGGTCTACCAATAGCTCTCTTAGGTGCTGATACCAAGCACGAGGTGCTTGTTTGAGCCCATAGAGCGTCTTATCAAGCTTGTAGACATGGTTCGGGGAGTTTGGGTCCTCAAATCCCGGTGGTTGCTTAACATATACCAACTCCTTTAAAGGACCATTAAGAAAAGCACTTTTCACATCCATTTGTTGCAATTTAAAGTTATGATGTGATGCATATGCAAGAAGGATACAGATGGACTCAAGGCGAGCCACGGGAGTATAGTCTCTCCAAAATCAATGCCTTCAACTTGAGAGTACCCTTGAGCCACCAATCTTGCCTTGTTCCTCACAACCATTCCATGTTCATCTTGCTTGTTCTTGAATATCCACTTTGTGCCTATAACATTGCGGCAATCTTTTGGCTTCTCAACTAAATTCCACACTTTGTTGCGCTTGAATTATTGAGTTCATCATGCATAGCTTCCAACCAATCCGGATCTTCAAGAGCTTCAAAGACTTTCTTTGGTTCCACCATTGAGATGTGAGCTTGATGCTCACTAAAGCTTGCCAATTGTCCTCTTGTGGTAACCTTGCGACTTGCATCGCCAATGATATTTTTAAGATAATGACTCTTTAAATCCAAATCTTTTTAACTCTTTCTTTACGACGGGTTTCGATATCCTCATTGACACGAGGAATAATCGCTTGATCATCTTGATCATTTGAGTCCCCGTCTTGACCGGAATGTTGACCTTGATCATCATTTTGCACATCTTCAATAATAGAAGGAGAGGGTTGATCTTGGTCTTGACCTTGGCTAGCATCAACAATAGGAGAGCTTGGTTCTTGCATAGCAACTTGGTCAACTTGAGGAGGGTCTTGAACTTGTTCTTGGGATGGTGCATCATTTGCTTCCATGGTAGGCGCCGGTTCACTTGTGATGATGGTGTCTCCACTTGAGTGGAGCTTGAACTTGCTTGACTTGCTTGAGGAGGCTCATGATGGATCTCAATAGGGCGAAAGAAACCAACGCCCATTCTTCTTACTGCATCTTGAGGTTCCTCATTATCTACATCACGAACATGAAATTGCGCCACTTGGGAGCCGTTATTCTCATCGAACTCCACACTACAAGATTCCACAACTCTCCCTAAGGATTTGTGTAGACTCTATAAGTGTGGGATTCGGCACCGTAACGAACAAAAACACCCTCCAAAGATTTAGATTCAAATTTAGATAAACGAACACCTTTGATCTTATAGAAACACTTACAACCAAACACTCGGTAGTAGGAGATGGTGGGTTGTTGCCGGTAAGCATTTCATAGGGGTCTCCTTTTTCCCATCACGAAAGAATAACCGGTTAGATGAGTGACACGCCGTGGAGATGGCCTCGGCCCATAAGAATAGTGGAGACTTAAACTCCTCCAACATGGACCTTGCCATATCCATGAGAGTCCGGTTCTTCCTTTCGGCTACACCATTTTGTTGAGGGGTATACGCAGCGGAATATTGATGACGAATTCCCTCTTCACTAAGAAACTCATTTAGGGTGTAGTTCTTGAACTCGGAGCCATTGTCACTCCTAATGGCCAATATGGGAACATTGTGTTGACGTTGAACTTCATTGGAGAAGTCGATGACGGCTTGTTGAGTCTCATCCTTCGACTTGAAGAAATAAACCCAAGTAAATCTTGAATAGTCATCAACAATCACCAAATAATACTTCTTCCCACCAAGACTAGGTTGAGGAACGACACCAAAGAGATCAACATGAAGAAGTTCCAATATCCTCTTTGATGAAATGATAGTCTTGCTTGAGTGGGGAGAATCATGCATCTTTCCTTCAACACAAGCCCTACAAAGACGATCTAAAAAAGAAACATTCTCTTTTAGTCCAAGAATGTGGCCACCCTTGTGAAGACTTTGCAAAGTTCCATATTGACATGGGACAAGCGGCGATGCCACAACCACCCCACGTCGGCCTTTCCGAATAGGCATATTGCTTGAGTGTTGGTTGACCCCGAAAAGTCCACCACAAACAACTCATTTTCAACATACCCAACGAACATGACCTTTAGAGTCTTGCTCCTCAAGAGTACCACCATATCAATAGTAAAATGGACATCAAAGTTCATCTTATTAAGTGCACGAACGGACATAAGATTGTAACCGAGAGACTCGACAAGCATGACATTTACAAGGGTGATATCCTTTGCAACTACCACCTTGCCGAGACTCTTTACCTCAGCTTTTGACTTATCACCATAAGAGACGGTTGAGTGATTTAGATTTGGTCTCAACTCCGTCATAATCTCCTTGCTTCCGGTCATATGACTAGTGCATCCACTATCAACCACCCATTTAGACCCACCGGAAGCATAGTCCTACAAGAAATCATTGCTTGGATTTAGGTACCCATTTCTCAATGGGTCCTCTTTTGTTAGCAACAAGGGTCTTAGGAACCCAAATAGAATAATCAATGTAACCATCATAAGGACCAACATATTTGCATAAACATCCCCATAATAATCAACATAAAGAATGTAGTTGGGATTGTTATGCCCCGCAAAGTCACTACGAGTGGTCTTGCCCCTAGTGGCATTACCACCCGCAATGGAAGTCTTGGCTTGTGCGGGCTTGGTATAGTTCTCCTTGTTGTTACCCTTCTTGTTCTTTGCCTTGGCTACATAACCAAGACCCTCCTTCCCTTTGTGTGGCTTTTGCTCAAAAACTTGGTAACAACCTTTTCTTTACCTTTGGGAAGAGAGGTCTTGGCACTAGTGGCCTTGGCAAGATCCACCTTCAACCTAGCATTTTCCTCAATAACATTTGCATGATCACAAGAGGGAGTAGAGGTACTAGGTGAAGTAGATTTAGAAAGTTGAGTTTGAAGTTGCTCATGAGACTTGACAAGGTTGGAGTGTTCACTTTCCAAGGCCTTGTGGGCTTTGTCAAGCTTCTCCATGTCCTCAAGAAGTCTAGCATTAGCAACCACAAATTCGACTTTCTCCTTTTTAATCACTTTATATTTAGCAAACACATGATCACTATCCTTAATGATTTTAGCAATTATTTCATCATTTTTATCATCAAGAGACTCAAGTCTTTCCTCAAGAGTAGTTCTATATTCACTCTCTTCATCAAGAGAAGCATTCAAGGATTCTATGGTACCATTCAAGGATGCTATGGTGAGAGAATCCTCTCTCTCAATTTTTCCCTTGTCTTCAAGGAGTTCATCGGCCGCACCAAGTTGTCTCAAGAGAGACTCAACATATTCCTTAGCTTCACCTTGCAAGTTAGCCACAAAAGTATCAAAAGCATCGAAAGCAACAACTTCTTTCTTAACCTCAGACTAGATTTATCATTCATTTCATGCATGGTCTTGGGTGTAGAAGATGATACCTCGGTAACATGAGCCATGAGGCAACGAGCGCTGTTGATGGAGAGATTTTCATTGGGGGATTCAAAGAGAGAAGATGATGACGTTGAGACAATAGCCAAAGCGGCCACCTCGTTAGTGGGTTCATCTTCTTCTTCGGAATCTTCGGAAGGATACTCCTCTTGAGCCACCAACACAATTCTCGGTGCCTTCTTGAAGAATGGCCCTCTTGCTATCGGGCTTCTTTTGAATCAACTTCGAGTGATCCTTTGCGACAAGCCTTCCACCATTTTGTTCTTTGTTCTCATAAGGGCAATCCTTGATGAAGTGATGCTTGCCATGACAATTGTAGCAAGTCTTTGCCCTTGAAGCAAACTCCTTTTTCCCACTTGGATTGTTCTTTAGATCAAGTTGAGCCTTTGCCTTGGCCGGATCACGCCAAAAAGTTCTTGTGGCAAGAGCCACGTGACCATTGAGGGCTTGTTCAAGCTCATCGGGGGAAGGTTGCTTGGGCATGCTTCCATTTCCACACTATCATCAAGGCTCACAACATTGGCCTCCAAAGCAAGTGAGGGACCATGTTTCATTCCCATGGCCCTAGCACGGTTGTCAAGAGCATTCTTGGTCGCAACCTTGGAGGTTTGTACTTCTTGCATAACTTCATTGGATGACATGTCAAGATAGTTGAATTTTCCTTGTATAGCCTTCACATCAATGGGCTCGAAAGGCATGAGAGCATTCACATACTTCCTCTTGATCCAAGCATCATCCACATAGGTTGCCCCAACATTATAAAAGGCTTTGGCAAGAATCTTGAGTCTTCCATACATTTCCTCATGAGGTTCATTATCAAGCATGTAGAAGCCTTCAGCTTCATTGTTCAAAGCATCAAATCTATTCCTCTTCATGCTATCATTTCCAAGAAAAGCTACCTCAAGGCAATCCCAAGCTTCTTTGGCGGTGGTGACATGTTGAATATGATGCATACCGTTCTCTCCAACGGCAAGCTCAAGCATGTGGAGAGCGGACCAATTGAGTTGTGCATCAACCACCTCTCTTCTTGTCAAGTTGTTTGGATCCACGGCCTTGAAACCCACTCGAATGATCCTCCAAAGCTCGATAGAGGCACTGTTGACATGAGATTTCATTGAGTGTTGCCAACTAGTAAAAGCCAATGCATTAAGCTTAGATGGCGGACCTAAAGTATTTATGCGAGGACGAGGGATAAGCGGATCGGGAGAGTAGACACCAAGAGGAGAGACCTCATGGTAATCGGACTTCCCACTTTCCGGCTTGGATGTGGATAGAGGGGATTTCTTAATTTCGGTTTCTTCATCCCCTTCCTTCTTCCCTTTTCCATCCCCGGAATCACCCGTGTCGGATTTAAGAGGGTCCTTATCCTCTAAAGGGATGATGGTCTCCGAAGGAACCTTGTCATTTGAGAGTTTCATGATCAACTCACGCAACTCATCAAATTGGGTAACCATGGACGATTTCAATGATGTTTCCATCTTTTTGAGATCGGCCATGGTTGCCGGAGTGGCTTGGTCCTTCGTGGACTCATCATCACTTTGTGTCATACTTCTCTTAGGCGGTTAAGCCCAACAAGAGAGCCGAGGCTCTTATACCAATTGAAAGGATCGTATGAAACCTAGAGGGGGGTGAATAGGTGCTACTTCAATTTTAGTACTTTTTCAAATTAGGCTTGACACAAAAGGTAAATTCTCTAGATATGCAACTATGGTGAATTTACCTATATGACAAGCTAGCCACTAAGCAAGGTACACTAAGTAAAGACGGTAAACAAGGATAGAGGTAACCAAAAGTCGAAGCACGCGGAGACACGGATGTAATCCCGAGTTCCTGCTTTTTAGGGGAGTACGTCTCGTTGGAGAGGTGTGAACCAACACAATAGTTCAACAGCCACAAAGGCTTCACCTTCGTCTCCGATGAACCGCACCACAAAGGTTTGGTCCACCTTCAACTATCGGAAACCTTCAAGACGGAGTCCGGAGCCTTTACAACAACGATTCGGGGCACAACCCACAAAGGATTGGGGGCTCCCAAACAGCTACAATCTGTCACAAAGACAATAAGTGAGATCAACAAGAAGCTAGGTTTTCCCAATGGAAACACTAGCAAAGGGGCCCTCAAGTAAATGAGGGGGAAATGTAAAACGGCTTGGTGAAGATGTATATCCGGGCCTTCTCCTTCAATCCTCCAAAGATCAATGAGTTTGGGTGGAGGGGATTGGGAGTTCTTGTGATTCTTGAGCTTGCAACAATGGTGTTCTTCCTTTTTGGGCGAGCTAGCTGGCTGGAGGAAGGTGGAGGGGTATTTATACCCCTCCCAGAATTGTAGCCGTTGCAGCTCCAGGAGGCCGGAATATCCGGGTTGAGTGGGGGCCGGAATATCCGGCCCAAAATATGAAATGTCCGGCCCCAAATATCCGGTTTTGGCAGAAGCTTGCACTTCTGGTCCTTAGTGAAAATTCGTGGGGGGCCGGAATATCCGGTCAAGAAACCAAATATCCGGCCCCAATATTCCGGTTTATCAAGGGGGTGCACAAATGGTCCTTAGCAGAAATTCCAGGGGGCGGAATATCCGGTCCAGAAACCAAATATCCGGCCCCAGTATTCCGGTTTAGACAGAGCAAAACACGAGCTCTTTTCTCACATCTTTTTGGAGTTTGATGCTTATAAGATTTTGCCCTAAATCCTGCATCACTTAAGCACGGTTAAATTATCGCTAGTGTTGTTGCCTAACAAACAAAACACGAGGGATCATGAAAATGCCCTTTCAGCGTGTAGTAGACATCAAACTCTTTTCTGGCGCCGTTGCCGGGGAAATGAGGTAAGCGGCACTAACATCCTCGGGCAACTAAGCTCTTGGAGGTTAGTGTTTGAAGGTATCTTCTTTAGATCTTGCAATTTATCTTTTAGTTTCTTTTTTATTTCACTAGTTAGGCTTATGGCAGAAAACAACAAAAAAAATAAGAGAGATTTACAAAATTTATCTTGAATTAGGACATGAAGTGTTTGAAGAGAAAATTAAAAAACCTATGTAATTTTATTTGCATAATAATCGTGATAGTAGCAATGTTATTCTAATGATTCATTGAACACCATTATTGCTAATGCTATGGAAAATTCTAAGCTTGGGGAAGTCGGTTTTGAGGAAAAATAATCTTTTTAATTAGTCTCCCTACCTTGGAGGAGAAAATTTATTGTGATTATGATATGCCTCATATATATGATGATTACGATGATGAATATGATATTTTCAGTCCACCTACTATTGAGTATAAAGTTTATTATGATAAAAGTATGCCTCCAATTTATGATGATTATAATGATCCGGAAACTCCGAAATGGAAATCGCTTACGACCTTGCGACCCATGGTGGCAATAGTACGACTCGAGCCTTTTAAAAATTATGAATCTCTGCTTATTTAGCCTTTATTTCAAGGTATTCTTCTTCCACGCTTTTTTTTCAGCTTACTACATTTTCCTTAAAAAAATAGGAAAAAAACACTTCCAATTGACCATGCTAGTTAACACTAAAATGCATTGACGTTTAACTCAGCAACTTAAAGTGTGAGCTAAGTTGAATACTGACATAGTCCCCATGCACTTGGCCACCAGACCAATCCACATAATGTTGGATTAAACAAGAGCAAAATGCACCAAGCTGGAATCAGTTACACATTATATGGCATTGATAAATGATAAAACTAGTGCTACCACAACATAATGACGAACAGCGTACAAGACGATACGAACTTGGATCACACTGCACGGCGCACGCCGATCACTAGTTCACTACGCAGTTACCCCTAGGACTCTCGAACAAACAAGCTAGACGCGTACTCGTGCTCTGACCAACACGATACAGAGTAGGTGCACTAGATCACCGGGTGACTGAGAGTAAGGCTAGGGTAACAGTAGGCGGTGGCGCCTCATCAGTGTCACAGCAGATCTTGTAGATGATCTGCCGGCTGCGGCGGCGAAAGACCTCGTCGAGTAATAGGAACCACGACGGCGGGAGCTAGGGTGGGTGAGGCTAGGTTTGCGGGAGAAAGCCATCCTTGTACTGCAAATATCTTTGCTGTAACAGCCCCTGAATACAAAAAAAATTGACGTTAAAGCATGCACTTAAATCCAGTGCAGAAAGACATGTCAACCAACTACTGTTTCATAAAGGCACTCCTTATTATCCAAGCTGGTTCAAGGCCAATTAGTGATAATTCTGATTCTTCACATAGAAAACATGCGCTACATCAGCATCATGATCCGCCAAGAGGATGAACAAATTATGACAGAGGATGGCACTTACACATTTGCCTTCTTTAAATCACGAATATCTGCTTCTGCAGCCTCGATTTCAAGGTATTTATTTTTCATGTCTTTCTTCAGATCAGCGCACTCGTTTCTTTGCACGGTTAATTCGCAACTTGAAATGCGAGCCAAATTCGACACTGGCCTAGCTGCCATGTAGTACTTGCACCAGTCCTCAACACAAATTGGGATCAAACAAGAGCAATGCAGTAAGCTAAAACGTTCAATCGTTGCCATCCACGCATTGCTATGGGGGGGGGGGGGGGGGGGGGGGGGGGTTCTTGTACTGAACCAGTTACAGAGTAGTACAGCATTAAGGAACAACGCTAGCTCGTAGTGAGATGCGTACTTCTGAGGTGTCGGAGTCGTCATCATCAGAGTCGTCGCGGCAGATCGCATCAAGCAACCCAAAGTTATTTTTTTGCCGGTCAAGCAACCCAATGTAGTGAAACGACCTCGCGCTCGCGTCTCTGTCCAACCCCGCGGCCGGCAGCGATGGCAGAAGACCTCGTAGAGGAACGTATCTTTTGCCAAATCTGGCCGTTTTTGCGAACTAACAACGTATCTAGCCCTTCCTGAGAACTAATTCCAAATCTGGCCCCTCAGGTCGGCGCCAACGCAGATGGCGCTGACGTCGTGCAGGTCGGCGCCAGGGTAGCGACGCGCCGAGGTTAGCTGCTGGGCCCCGGGAAAATCCTACGTGGCGGTCGGCGCCAGGCCCATTGGCGCCGAATCCCTTCGCGAACTGACGACCAAATCGAGCTGTTCGACGCCATTCGTATTGGCGCCGACCTCGCAGTCATAACCCTAGTCGTTTTCTTGCCCATCCCACCCATCCCACGCACTCTATTCCTCCCCAGCGCTGCCCCAAGCAGTCTCTCTCCTGTTTGTCGCCCCTAACTTCGAATCCACTCAAAACTTGGGGATTTCGTCAAATTAGACCATGGCAACTCTTCTTGGAGGTATTCTCTCTCAAATCTCCTTCGTTCCCTCCACTTCCATCCATTTTATTATTAAATTTGATGTCATTTTAGTTCTAATTTGTAGGACCAAAATTTTGGTGTAATATTTGGTTAAATTAGTTGATGTATTTGTGCATTAGTTTGTTGTTAGTAGTTCTTTTTGTTGGAAACATGTAAGTTCTTTTAATAGGAAACATGGTGGGTATGTTATAGGAGACACTAGATGCATTATATTTTGTGGCTAAAATTCGAATATATATGTTGTTATGAAATATAATGTGACAAAATTTATAGGATGCACTAATGTTTTACTTTGTAGTATGCAAATTAATTTTGTACATGGTGGTTAGCTTTGTAGGAGGCACTACTTTTGTGAATGTTGGCTAACTTTGTGGAGCATTTGGTGTGGTTAGTTTAAGTATTGAGAGGAATTTAAATGTCTTGAATGCTTGTAGAATATATTGTATTACCACATATGTATGTGGAGCTTTGTATAGTTTGTTATTTATCTTTGTGTTTCATATTTTTAGCTTCTGCCATATAGTTTCTTATGTTTCATTTAATGTTTGCTAGATTCGTGTGACATTTACAAAGAACTTGCACGTAAGATGAAGATAGTAGAAACAACCAAAGGCAAGTATCCCAATGTATCATGCAAAGATGCTCCGGTGCCACCAAGATATCCGGTTCCAAAATGTCCTTGTGGCAAGCCTTGTGCAATCTCACAATCTAAGCACGCCGCTACGGCCGGCCGTGCGTTTTACATGTGCAGTGATTCTCGCGTGAGTTTTCTCATGTATTTTCTTTAAAGTCAACTCAAACTTTATTTGTATTTGATGTCCTATTTTCGTGCAAATTGACAGGAATATTGTACATGCTACTTTTTCCAATGGATTGATGGGCCTGAGGTGTATGATGACTACCTTCTTTCACCATATGTTGGGATTCTATTGGGGCCATGGCCGGCTGAGACTTGGAAACGTCTTGTGCGTCGACCTCCACCTCCACCAGCGCTATGGAAACTAGACGAAACCACACCCAAGGCCCCTCCATTGGTTTGGTGTGAGCATTGCCAAGACATGACACGGTGGTGCCCCCTTTACGGCCCTGACACTTTGGAAGAGTCATGGAAGGTTTTTGATGAAGAACAAAGGCAAGAAAACGAAATATGGCAAAGGGAGCACAAGATAAAGCAAGCAGAAGAAGCTTTGAAGAGAGAACTCTTGGAGGTCGAATTAGAGAAGGACCGAAAGGAGAGGGAGGTACAAGCCAAGAGAAGGAAGGAAGAACAAGCAATGGAAAGGGAAGAGGAGAGGAGGAATGAGGTGGAAGAAAGTAAGGAATTCTTGAAGAAGTACAACTCGGGTTATCTCAAGAGTTGGAATTGATTAGCACTTGTGTTTGAATATGCAAGGTTGTTTCTACTCATGTTGTGGGTTTGTTTGTCATGATGAACTTTATGTTGAACAAATATGTTTTATTTAGGAATCGTTGGAATATTTCATAATTATTGTAATGTTTAGTACTCTATTCATGTAGTTGATGTGGACAATACCATCAAACTATTTGTACCGTTATTAAGTATAAGAAGAGTTGCCTGCGTTCCATATTTGGGCAGAATTGCATAAATAGGACAACCTCTTGGATAAATGCCAGACAGATGGAGCAAATGATGGTGCTCGGGGAATGTTAATTATCGACCCTTTACAAATATACGATACAAGAGCTCCTTTTGGAACGAAATATGGATAATAAGGAAATAAATTTGTGTTGGCAATTTTCCAAATAAGTTCTACCGGTTCCTTCGGTTGGCCATCTTTTTAGCAGCCCATGCTTCAAATTGTTTTTGGTAGCACTCTCCGTGCTCCTTTTTCGTATTCTCCTCTAGTTTTTTGGCCTCTTGGTTCTGTACATATTTTTCTCCATACCAATACACTTCATACTGCCTGTTGGATTCGAAAAAGTATGACTTTCTGCAACGAGCTCCTTCCTGCTGGAGAGTAGAAAATTTAGTACCATCGGTTTTTATATAGTAAATATGGAAATCGAACGAACACTTACAAAATATGGCGCAGGACCGGTCGTGTGGCCGCATACAAATCCCCAGCTTCCTCCGTATCCACCACTTTTGATCTTCTCATCATCTGCAGTGTAGCAGCACTCCACACCGCAACCGCACTGGATGATCCACGGCACATGACCATGTAGCTCTTCACTTGCTGGCATATCCGTGGCACGAATGAGCCACTACGAGGACCTACAAGTTCCCATGGCCGGCTCTTTCCCTTTCCTTGAAGAGGATCCCGCACCGGCCATTGTGTTTCTTTGTATCTGAATGGGTGAGTGTGGTTGATTGGAATGAAATACACAGAGCCACAGACCGCTATTTATTGACAAAGCCGGATGCATCGGACGGAACTGAAGTAATATTAATATGGGGATGAGGACCAACCCGTCACTTTATTATATTTGATACGACATGATAACTCACAATGCTAGTGGGTTTACTATTTGCGAGTGGGAGTACTATTTGCGAGTGGGTTCACTATTTGTGAGTGGGTGCTTAACTGAGTCAGTTCACTAATTGTACTGCCAGCGAAATAAAAGTATATCCAACTTGTTTGTGAGAGGAACATATGTTTAGGTCTCTAAATCTATCTGAATTGGCACAAAAACAGGTCACGTTATGCATAGCAAGGAAAAGCACGATCGGCGCCAACAGAAAAGGCGCCGAACTGAAGAACATCGGCTCCAAGAACAATGGCGCCGACGTAGTGCACACACAATTGCGTACTGGAAGTGCGAACTCCCCCAAAAAAAATCTAATTATTTACCTCGGCGCCAATTGTAGTGGAGCCGACGTTGTTTACGTCGGCGGTTAAATTCTCTGGCGCCGAAAACTGGGCGTGATTTGTCCAGTTTGCACTGATGATGTCGGCTCGAAGCGCACTGGCGCCGAGATGAAGAAATTCGGCTCCAACGACAATGGCGCCGACATAGTGCACCCACCAGTTTTAGTACTGGAAGTGCGCTCTTCCCAAAAAAATTCTATTTAGTTTCCTCGGCGCCCATTGCGATGGAGCCGAAGTTGTTCACGTCGGAGATTAAGTTCTCTGGCGCCGAATACTGGTCGTGATTTGTCCAGTTTGCAGTGATAACGTCGGCGCCATCCGCAAAGGCGCCGACATAGTGCACCCACCAATTTACGTACTGGAAGTGCCAACTCCCCATCAGAAAGTTCTATTTAATTATATCGGTGCCAATTGTAACTGCGCCGACCTGAAGTGCATCGGCTCCGGCGTAAATGACGCCGAGATCTGGGCACGCATCGCTTCGAGGTGTCGGCTCCGTTGCAAATGGCGCCGACATGCAGAACCTCGGCTCCATCCGGTGTGGCGCCGACCTTACGCCCCCACCAATTTGCGTACTGGATACCTCGGCGAAACTAACAATTGCGAGTTCCACTGTTCGGCGCCAACTTACCTGGAGCCGAGTTTGTTCACTTCGGCGCCATTTGCCCTGGAACCGACGTTCCTGGGCAGATTTGATTTTCGAAAATTTTGGCAGAGTCTCCCCTGTTTTTGTAACCAAAAACTGCAACAAAGAGCAGAACTGACAACAATAGATATCCAACAAACCACAACAAACCATAATACTCAAACCACCGCATCACAGACTTAGTTCTCACAAACCATACCAAATTCTGTCCACAAAAGTATCAACCACACCAAATTCAAACAAGTTTTCAGTTCTCACAAACCGGAGTACTAAAACTAACACGGATGGTCCGACACATAGTGAAACATAACAAATAACTTCCAAGCATGTGAGCCGACATTATTTGCGTGCCTTTCTTTTTCCTAGGGCGTCAGGACCAGGGGTGGGCCTAGTGGTTAGCTTGCGTTGTCGAGAACCTCTACGAGGCATAACTCGACTTGTCTCAAGGGGGTCGCGTTGCTGTTGTCGCTTCTGCCTAGGCCTGGCTCGCTGGCTCGTTTCCGGGCTCATCTGACTCGACAGCGGAGCACCCCGTACCTGCAACAACAATATCTCGTCACGGTCCTCCGTTTATAGATGTGGCTGTTAACTATAATTTGGAACTAGTTGCTGAGAACTAAGACATTACCTGTGACAACACCGTCTGGTCATCATATAGGTCCTCCACATCCAAATCCCACTCACTGGATGATGCAGACTTTTCACGGCTAGGCTGCACCTCATCCAAGTCTTCGTTAGGATCCCGGCATGCGATCCTACCGACCAACTTACGGGAACGCTTCACCATTTTCTGCAAGAACGAAGAGTAAACTTTGAGCACAGCAGCCACCACAACCAGATCACAAGTTACACAAGCAAGAAGTTAACCTGTAGACATGCACGCAGTGTGGATGCTTCACCTTTGCTGCCCGGTGATGTCGACCTTCACGGCAACGACAACAATTGACTTGATTTCAGAGTTGTCAACAAGCTCTTTGTACAACTCCCACCCTTCGTTGTCTCGGATGGGTATCATCTGAGTATAAGACCCAAATCCACCGGCAACGTATCTTCCTTCCAAGCCAACACCAATGCCTAACCAACCTAACGCCGTTTCGATCTTCACAACAAGCTCACGCAAAGTTGGACTATGCGGGAAGAACAATACTTTACTCGTCATCTCCAGAAACTCAACACCGCAGTTAGAGGACACAACACGGCCTCCGTGATGAACATGAACAATCTTTGTGTAGGCCATCTATAATCGGAAACAAAATATACCTCTACCATTAGATAATGATTTATCTAGACAAAGAGCTCTCAATAACAAATAAATTCGATACCAACAAATATAACTACTATGAACAAATCATTTCCACATTCCATTGCCACCATTGCCACTTAATTCATAAATCTATTCTCCAAACTAATAAATCTATTCTACACACACAACAACCGGAAACACAAATCAAAATTCGGGAACCAAAATTTCTAATACGGTCATCCATTCTATCTCCAATCTAGACAATATTGCACCAAAAATTCACAAACACTCTTACGGGTATACCATATGGACAAATAATATTGCAATACATATTCATTTGAAAAATTGGAGAAGAATGAGTGCAGTAGGAGGGACGGGACGGGTGGGCACACATTATACCTTCACGGAGGAGGAGAGGACGCCGACGGGCCCTTGGCCCACGCCGGCGACGGAGAAGGACGCAGGGCCACGCCGGTGGGAGGCGGCGGCTTCGCTTCTTCCGGTGGGAGGCGACGGCGGGGATGGCGGCGACCGGCGGCGGTGGGTGCGAGGGCGGCGGCGGGAGAGGCAAGGGTATCGGCGGCGACCGGCGGCGGCGGGTGTGGGGACGAGCGGGCGTTGGGAAATTTTGAACGCGGGAGTGGGCTGGGATCCAGATCGGGGCAAGTCAAAGGGTGTGATAACCCTAAAAGGTCGGCGCCATCGAGGCTCGCGCCGAACAGCTCGATCTGGGTTCAGTTAGCGCAGGGAGTTTGCGCCAATTCCTCTGGCGCCGACCGTGCCACGTAGGATTTTCCAGGGGCCCATCAACTAACCTCAGCGCGTGATGATCCCGAAGAGCAAGGCCTTGATACCTGCAAAAGTAAACGGGATTAGGTTGAGACTCCAAGTGCAGAGTGTATAGTAAGTGGAAGACAGTTTTCCCCACGAGGGGTGACTCGAGGGTTTAATATCGAACTCTCGGGGAATCTGAAGTGGTAGATTTATCTTCTTATCCTTCTTTTGGTTACCTACAAAACAAGGTTAGATGTTTTGGTCCTCAACCTCACCTGTGGTTGTCAAGCACAAGGTGTAAGAATGATATCAGGATAGTTATGCAATGCAAACAAGAAATAAATATGCAATGATGGTGGATGCAATGATAAATGATATTTTTGGGTTTTTGAATGATGTATGCAAGATGAAAAGTATTTTTGTATTTTCGGATTTAATGATGGCTGAAAATAGAAAAGTGGTATATGGTGTTGGAAAGGTGTTTCTTATGATTAAAAATGGACTGGGGTTCATGGTTTCACAAATGCACTCTCTCTTTATAAAGTGGTAGACAATGGAACACACACAGTTAACATATGAGATTGCAACACAGGGTTTGATAACAAGTTACTTAGATATATGGGCATCACGTCCTAACATAGAGATCTTTTGGTTATTAACCTCTCTTATACTCCACCAAGATGCGAACTAAATCATAACACCTCAGTAATTAAGATAACTCAGAGTATAGCATTAAGTATCATGACATGAAGTGAAAATAAGAACATGCTAGATCTAGTCATGGAGTAGTGGCAATGGTCACGCCCACATCCCCGGTAGCATGGTATTTTAGTTTATCCCTAGTGAGGCAACAAAGTAAGGTAAAGATACCAAAGTGGATCGCAGAACTTTCTCTCACGTTCACTGCACTAGCCACCCCCGTTACTCCAACTAATGCACACGTTCCCCCACACACGCTCTCATAAACATGCTTGATCAAAACAAGTAGACAAGAACGGGGTACATAATATGCATCTATACTCATAACTGAAACAAACATTGCAATCTCAAACATATATTAACTCATAAAGATCCACCACAAAGGTATTACAACGGTGACCGTAATCATGTTCAGCAGCTCATACGGTGCTAATTAGTGAAGCTCAAGAGAGGAGAGATACATAAGTTACTTCCACAAACCCATAGTCCAGAGGTGGACTACTCCCTCTTCATCATGGAGACGGTGGAGAAGTCGATGGAGAAGATGGAGACCACGCCGGCAGCGCCCCGCCGGAGTTTTCCCCCTCCAATCTGCAGCTCCTGATCTCCGTTTCGGTGTTTCTGTGTTTGTGCGGCGCTCCTTCCAGAGAACGTCGGGGGACCTTTTTTATAGGCGTTTTTAGGTCAAGACGATGTCGGTGGAGCGAAGATCGACGGCAACGGAGCCACGAGGCCCAAAGGGTGGGTCCCACGCGGCACAGTACCTGGCCGCGTGGGCCCCCCTCGTTTGGCCCTCGGCCTCCGTTTGCTCGCTTCCTTCACAGGTCTTCTTCCTTCCAAATATTGACGCCCGTAAATTTCCAGGTGATTTCGTTGACGTTTGGGTCCCTGAAACATTAAAATAAGAAAACGGGTTTTCTGCCTGTGCAGGGTTAATTCCATAAAAATAGGAAATAAATGAATATTCCCAAAATCATTATAAAACATTGATATAACCCTTATATGATGCAAATATGATTGGAATATAAGCAATTAAAGTGCAAAGTTCATGTATGCATTTTACATGCATCAACATCCCCAAGCTTAATCCATGCTCGTCCTCGAGTATGAAGATGATAAAACTAACATGGACTTTGCAATTTAATACTTAACAATGATATCAAAGATGATTACTATTGCTACATATAGTCAAATGATTCATTCTTCAAAGGAGTAGCAATATGCAAATAGTTTATGAAGTGATATCAAGTATTCAAGACAAGGATGTTCATTGATAGTTCACAAAGTGTAACATGGTAGCAAGTAATATGGAACACATGTATGCATAATGATAAGTAGAACATCCTACAATGGTCATAGAGTGTAGATGAAAATCTGAATATGATAGGTGTACACTTTGGAAAGATGTATATGTGAGTAGAGGTAAAGCATGCATAAGTTTCATCCAACTTCCAAACTCTTCTACTTAAGTTAATGATTGCAATAAGGTATTCATTGGTGTCAAGCTCTCATTGCCCCTATCATAGCATCTTGAATGATTAAGGTTAAAGTGAAAGCAAATATGAGTAGTGTGCTTGATAAAGAATGGGTTGAATGTCTCATGCCCCTTGAATACAAGTACTTACACCATGTGTTACTCAACTTGGGAAACAAAGCAAGTTCAATTAAATATCATTGTAAGCATAATAGTATCATCAAGAGCGTCAACTGGGGTACCTCTTGTCCCAAGATATGGAACAAGCCCATATCAAAATGACAAGACAAACAAACAAAATGAACAATCTCAACACCCTTTTTATTTACCATTTGGAATAGTTTTTTATTGCAAGGTGTATCACAGAAGGTTCACCATAGTATGTAAGTAAATTTCCACCATGAATGATGCATGGCTTAGATTAGCGGCCCAGGCGTCTCTCTAACCATTTACACAAACTCATTTAAACTCACTCTATTTCCACATTTATTTCAACATGATAAGCATCCATAGACAAAAGCACATGATATCAACTAAATGAGATGAAGAGCGTGTTGAAAGCTTGCCATGTGACAGCACATATGGGCTAACTTCCAACCCAAAACATTCATCAAGCCACAAACATCATAATCTTAATCACAATGGGTCAAGTTTTATTATGCAAATAAAAGAACATTGTGCATCAAGTTCGTGAGAGCTATATAACCAATTTTTTCCATTGCAATCAATAACATAAACATTTTCATTCAGAGGTAAGATAACACAAACAACATGTTAAACATACTCGGAATAGCATAAAGCCAATAGGTAGATATGGTGGACTCACTGGAATAACTTTGGTTGAAGGTGTTGGAAACAAGTTTTTGCTTGTTGGAGTTTTTGGGCTAGCAAAAGGGAGAAAGTTGACCATCTAGATGCATGCATGAGTGTCCATAGAACTAACTAATCCATGTTAAACCAAGTAAATAACAATCAGCACCAAAACATGAATAAGTGATAGCTCTACAAAAAGAATTTGCAAACTATTACTCATAAACAAGCTCATGAATCATGCAACTATATGTATCATTAAAAATCAAGTCAAACATCCCTTTTCCCAATCTTATAAAAGCATCCAACATATTTCAACCCATATTTCCAGTAGCTCTCTCATATATAATTGATAGTGTGGTGGTCTCTCAAGACTCAAACAAAAACAAAAAACGACGCTCCAAGTTTATGCGATAAAGTGTTTCGATCGAAAAACAGAAGTTGGACGTGTGCAAACCGAGAGTGTGTAGGTCCAGCGGGGTTGTCTTCACATCCCCAAGCTTATGGTCTTCACCATCCTTGGATAGCTCTTGGTGCATCTCCTCCAATCCCTGTGAAAAAACTTCAAAACACCGTTTCTCCCATCTCTTTTCTGTGGGGTGCATTAATAGTGATAAACAAATAGGTTCCTTGCTGCATATAATCCTTGAACAAAAATTCATATGACATGTCCAGAAAGTATATAATGTTGTATGCCTACTCATAAACTCAATTGGATCAAAAAATTCAACTTAAAAGCTCAAAGCATGCATCAAACAAAATGGGACAGAATCTGTCCAGAAAAACAGCAGCAGCAAAACGTATTTTTCTACCCTACCAAACTTTCTCGAAAAATTCCGAAAAATTCATGCATACAGAGGATGAAAAGTTGCAACTACAGTTCAAATATGAGCTCATTCGGAGTTACAGAATAAGAATTAAAAATCATACCGTGCACTGACTTGTGCAGGAATAAAATCTCCGAACGCTATAAGCAACTTTTTCAAACCAAAAAGGGTAAAACTTGGCACTTTATTGAAAACTCCAGAACCTAAACTAACACAAAGTCTCTTGTTACAGCAAGAGGACACAAAGAAAATCACACAAAAAATAACCGGGTTGCCTCCCGCAAAGCGCTTTCTTTATAGCCATATAGCTAGGCTTCTTACTTGTTGTTTTATTGTGGACGAAGCTCATGAGGGAGCTTGAACTTTGGTGGTTCCCTCTTCCTTGGAAAGTGTTCCATGCACTTCTTGTGTGGAAACTCTGTTGAACACGGGGCGCGCTCTGGACACGCCCGATTGTGGCATTCGCATGCCGTCCGATTAGCTGCGATTGAAAACGAGTTGAAACTCAGTCAACTAGGTAGAGGCTTATAAAAAGATGTCATCTATAGGCAAACTGATTTACTTTTTTATTTACACTTACCAAAATGTAAATATTGCTAGTGTTACTAGTGTTCTAGTGATGTTGCAATGATTTCATACTTAGAACCAAAATTCAAATGTACATGTTATTTGTGCTAGGCTTGGATGTGTGAGGAGGAGCTCATTTGTAGCTTGAATGTGTGATGTTGCAATGATTTCATACTTAGAACCAAAATTCAAACTTGGAGCTCGTTTGAAACTCATGTGTGAGGAGGAGCTCATTTGTAACTATTTGGTAGATTTGACGCAAACAAAGGCATAGCCTAGTGGCAAAGGGTTGATGACTCCCTTTGCCCATCCGAGTTCGAGTCCCCATGCTCGCAATTTAGGTGTTGCACATATTATCCCGGTCCATTAGTTTCGTGGGTCGGGCATCTCACTATTATAGAAAAATAATATGAAAATTATTTATTTTCTTTTGACTTTTTGAATTCAACTTTGAACCAAAAATACAAATTTACATCATATTAAGCATTGCATGAAAATGCATCAATATGGTATAGCCAAAGGTGTGAGATTTCAAGCATTGCATGAAAATGCATCAATATGCACCAAAATGAGCTACAAAAGAGCCCCAAAGGTGCCCAGACAGCCCCATTTATAATCCTGTAATTTTTTCGACCTTCTCCAAATGATCTCAAACTCTAGGGTTAACATCTATTGCACTAATATAGTGTCCTTGACCAATATGGAGTCATTTCTCAAAACATAAACCACCTCTCTTCACACATGAGAGTTCATAGTTTGAGATGTGAGATTTCACACCATATTGAAGCATTTCTTGTTTGATATATATCTAGACCTTATTTATCAGTTGGAGCTGTTAGTACATGACAAACTAAGACCATGTGCACTGGATTTTCATTTTTTTGAAGTTTTATGAATATTTTATGATTATTTCAAAATCGGTCAAACCCAAGTTTGACCAACATTTAAACAAGTTTTAAATACCAAAATGAAAAACTAAGCCTGGGTCATTCTTAGTCACACCAAAATGAAGCTTTGGTGATTTTTTCAATTTTTCTAAATTTTCAAAACATCAAACCCTCTCTCACTTCCTTGAACTCTCTGCAACTTCGTTCGTGGTAAGTCATTTGCGTGAAGGATTTCTCATGAAAATACTCATATACCAAGTTTATATTTTTTTCATAACTATGTCATGTAAGTAGACCATGTGCGCTGGTTTTATGTTATTTTGAATTTTTTTGAATTATTTGTGCTCATTTGAATGTTTGGTCAAACTTTGCACAAAACCGTTGACCGACTCAAAATCAATTTTTTTTTTGACAACTATGTCATGTAAGTAGACTATGTGCGCTGGTTTTATATTTATTTGATTTTTTTTGAATTACTAATGCTCAACCCTAGCTCATTCCATCGATATCGTGAACGTGTGAATGTTGGAATTGAAATGTGGATATAACAAGTTTTATATTTTTTATAGCAACTTAGTTGCATAAGTAGACCATGTGCGCTGGTTGTATGTTGTTTTGATTTTTTTTGAATTAGTTGTGCTCAACCCTATCTCATTCCATCGATAGCTTGAATTGTGTGAATGTTTTTTATTTAACTGTGGATATAACAAGTTTTAACTTTTTTTAGCAACGTAGTTGCATAAGTAAACAGTGAGCGAAAGTTTCATATTTATTTGATTTTTTCTAAATTATTTATGCTCAACCCTAGCTCACTGAAACCCTAAACCCCGGAAACCCTAAACCCCGTCCGAAACACCCGCTGCTTCAGAGCCGTTGATCGCTGGTTAGTGAACGGTTGGATCAAAAGGAAACGCCCGATCTGCGCCACTCCCAGTTCTGCGATCTGATTGGCCACTTACGGGCCATGTGCGCTGCTTCAGAGCCGTTGATCGCTGGTTAAAAACTAAATTTGGGCCCAGCCCAACCCTTTCTCAGTCCCAGCCGACCGCCTCCCGTTCCCCTCCCTATATATCCACTGTGTCGTACCCTAGCTATTATCCCTCCACTCCACTCTCGCCGCCACTCTCGCCGCCGGCCACGCAGTCCAGCCCCTCCGCCACAGATCAAGCGCCGACGTGCGACGAGGATGAGGCCTGGAGGTTCCTGCTCGCGCGGCGGCCATTCCGGCCGCGGAAACGGCTCCGACGAGGAGCGGAGAAGGCAGAAGCGGCCGGCGCCCGCTGACCCCTTACGGGTTGCGCTGGTTGCTTCTGACGGCGGTCGGAAGCGCGGCACTCACGCGTGGACGGATATGGGGCTGGCGGTGCCGCCTGCGTACGCCCAGTGCGAAGTGGAGGAGTACGACCGCGTGATGGCGGCGGCGGCGAGAGGCACGAGGAGCTCCTCTGGCGCGGGGACCTCCGCCATCGCACGAGCACCGCTGCCGCCGCCGAAGAGGGAGGAGGAGGAGCTGCAGAGCGCGGCACCGCGCGCCGGGCGCGGGCTTCTGCCGGGAGACTTCGTCGACGACGGCGACCTCGACTGGGTCACCGCCGAGCTGATGGAGCGCACCAAGGACGAGCAGCAGCAGCTCGAGGCCGACCGGGAGCTGAAAAGGGAGCTCAACGAGTACCGCTACCGCAAAGCCATCAAGAAATCCAAGGCCGACATGGGATGGGGCGCCTCCTACTCCGACTCTGACTCCGGCTGAGCGGCGCCGCCGCCTCATCGCCGCAGCACCCCTGGGGCTCAGGTGAGCCCAATTTTGGATGGATCGATGGGGGTTGGAGCTGCGGTTGATGTCCGTCCTCATTTGTAATAGCTAAGAACTACTATGTTTGCTTGCCCGTGCGGCTTTTGCTCCGACGAGCCGCCGTTAAAACTACTCCGTTTGTAATAGTACTGTAATTATCTACTATGTTTGCTTGTCTGTTTGTTAATTAGAGTTCGGTTCAATGTGTATTGGTTCGGTTTAATTTGAGTTATTGTCTGAATCGGAGCTCGCCGGCGTTACGTGCTTCGTCGCTGGAGAAGAAGAGGAAGGATGTGCGCAAAAGGGAAAACGGTTTAACCGTCGTCGCTGCTGTCTGGGCCCCACGCTGAAGTGGGTCCCACCAGGCTCCACTAATCCGCGTGGGTCCCACCCCTAATCTTAACGGTGGTTGCGCTTAAGGGCCTTGTTGTGTCTAGGCTATTTTTGCACAGAGAGATGTCATAGCAGAGCTATTACAACGAACGACGTCGCTCCCCATAAATTGCCGTGAAAAAACGTAGCATAGGAGCTATTCACCCCTCCACCTCACGCACCAACCGCAGCCAGCCGCACGCCAAGCTGCACTCACGTTGAACCTCCGAAGTCGACTCGACGCGCCGGCAAAAGGAGGCCGCCCGGAGCACCGCCCACGCTGCAGCCCCCGCACGCTGAGCTGAAACGGCCGCGCCACTGCGCAGCACCAGCACCAGGGAGGCGCGACGCAACAGGAACAGCCGTGGCCCACCTAGCCCATCTGGGCCCAGAACGGGCCCTGGCCGCACCACCGCCAATCAGCCGCGCCGGGGAGCCGCCGCCGCCACCTGCCGCACCGCGGGAGCTCCATCCTCCGGCCGTCGTCGAGCTGAGCTCCGCCGGAGGCCGGCCAAGAGCCACGACCGCAGCGACGTGTAACCGCGAGAGAGGAGCAGCGCAGCCCTGTCCTCGCGTCCACCGCGGGATCCCTCCCGGTAGCCCTTGGCGGCAGCGGGAGCCGCCGCCAGCGCGGCGAGGCCAGCGGCAGCGGCGGAGCGGAGGAGGCGGCCGGGGCCTGGCGGCGGCGTACGAGGTGTTTCCCCCGAGTCGCCCGCTGTCAGGCGTTGCGAGGGTCTAGTATTGGTAAGGCAAAAACTCCGTCGGGGATTTGGGAGAGAGGGGGCAGCAAAGGCGGCGGAGACATGCGGCGCTGCTGGGACGTCTGCGGAAATATCTTTGCGGTAACAGCCCCTTAATACACACAAAAACTGATGTTCATAGTATCCAGGATGCACTTAAATGCAGTGCAGAAAGACATGTCAACCAAGTACTGTTTCAAAAAGGCATCATGATTCTCGAAGAGCATGAACAAATTATGACAGAGGATGAACAAATTATAATTTTGATTCTTCACGTAGAAAACATGCCTTACATCAGCATCATGATGCGCCAAAGAGCATGAACAAATTATGACAGAGGATGTCACTTACAGCTTTGCCTTCTTCAAATCACGAATCTCTGCTTCTGCAGCCTCGATTTCAAGGTCTTTATTTTTCATGCCTTTCTTCAGCTCAGCGCACTCGTTTCTCTGCACGGTTAATTCGCAACTTAAAATACAAGCCAAGTTCGATACTGGCCTAGCTGCCATGTACTACTTGCACCAGTCCACAGCCCAAATTGGGATCAAACAAGAGCAAAATGCAGTAAGCTCGAACCAGTTACAGAGTACTACGTAATACACTAAGGAACAACGCTAGCAGGCAGTGAGATGCGTACCAAGTCGTTCATCTCCTTGGAGACACGCTCCAGCTCCCTCCGCAACACACCACACGCATCAGGAAACCAAGAAAGGGCAGACATACGAACAAGGTGTCTGTAATTACGGGGGGCAAGAGAGCAATAATATTCCTAGCTCACCCTGAGCTCCTCAGCCGACTTGCTCTCTTTCTCCCTCGCCGCCCTATCATGCCTCCCCCTTGGCACGCTCTTGACGCTCGTCACCGTAGCATCCCTCGGCAGCACGCTCTTCGCCCGGCTAGTGCCCGCGGGACCAATCGCCTCCATGGTCTGGGAGTCGCTCTCCTCAGCGGCGAGGAGAGATATGGGGACCAGATCCGATGGAGACTAGTGACGGAGAGGACGCTAGGGAGACCAGAGGTGTTGGTTGAGGATGAATGAGGGCACGAGGCGGCGGGGGCGGATGACTCCAACGGGGCGACCCAAACGGACACTGATTTTGTCGGTTTGGGTCGCGGTCCGGGCAGTGTGGACACGAGCGGACAGGCATGTCCGGCCAGTGCCCCCCAACAGTGGCGACGCATCCCATTTGCACTGTCCGTTTCTTTGAGTCGGGAACGAGGTCGTCGGCGCCAGAGACGACATGAAAGAAAGGCGGGCGATCGAAACAAAGAAGAGCAAGATCTGGAAATAGAAACAATTCTTTGCCAAGATAAAACTAGTACAAATACTTACTGGAACTGCGCTTACGATTCCGGCCGAGACGAATGGGACATCCAAGAGAGAGCAGCGGCAGCAGCAGCAATACAAAGAGAGAGAGCAGCCGGATCGCGCACCACCGCCTGCCTGCGTGGTGGAGTAGTAGCAGCAGTAAATCGCGCACCACCGCGACGAGGACGGCCGCGCTGGACAGGAGCCAAGCGACGAGGACGCCGACGTCCACCACCGCGTCGCCACCTCGCCTGCCTCCATGGCAGTGGGCCGTCGAGGAAGGGCTCAGGACGGCGAGGTCCCGGGATGGCTAGCTAGCAGGCGGCGGTGGAGGCGCTGACCGCTGTGTGCGCGGCGTCGCGATGGCTCGCGTGGCTCATGAGGAGGAACATGCCTCCGCCGCTGACGACCACCAGGGCTCGTGCGGCTCGCCGCCGTCACGCGAGTGAGCGGACGCGGGAGGAGAGCGCGCCGACGCGGTCGAGCTCGGGGCATCGGTCGATCTTGGACCTCCGTGCCCTGTCGATCCAAGAGGTGCCCGCAGCAGGTAGGCGCGACCTCCCGGCGGCAACGGCATGTCACGCATAGATGCCACCACCCGGTGGCGAGCTCCAGCTCGATTCACACACCGACGAGAGAGAGGACGGGCCGGAGATGCTGCACCTCCGTGGCCATGGCGGCACCAAGGTGGGGAATTTTTTTGGGAGAGAGAGGAGAGAGAAGAAGTGGAGGATGTGGGGTGTTTGTTTGACTGGTAGGTGGGCCAGGCAAGGTGTGGAACGGACAGAGCAGGACGCAGCAGGACGCGCGGACGCGTCCGTCCCGACGCATTTGCTACCCAAATTTGGTCAGCAAATGCGTCGGTACGGATAGAAAACATACAACTTTTTAGGATGGGTCGGCGCGTTGGGGGCTGGTTTTTACCCATACGGACATAGCCGGACCTGAACGGACTCGATGCGTCCCAGCGTTGGATCCTAATGAGGCTAGGGTTGCGGGAGGCGATGGCTTCGTCAGCGTCGCGGCAGATCACATCAAACAACCGCGCGTAATCATCCCACCAGGAGTCGGCTTCGCCGTCCATCCCCGCGCTCATTGCCTCGCCTAGCTGGCGGCGGAAGCGGGAGGTGATGGTGCGGGAGTGTGGATTGTGGTGGCGGTGGTGTGGGCTGATGGGGAAGAGAGGTGGAACTGACTGTGTGGGGTTTCAGTCGCGTACTACTCCACTTCCTAGCGAGGAGGGGGAGGTGGGTACCGTATGCTGCAAGGGTCATATGGCTTTGACTATTTAGTCATATCCGACGGCTCCCCCTACCGTTGGATTGGTAGATTGATTTTTTTTTTTTTTGAGAATGCCGGGGGGGAGGGGGGCTCCCCACCGGTTGTTATTAATCTCGAAGCGACCCCAACAAAGGGGCCCAACCCGGAAACAATGTTTTACACGAGAAGGTTACAAGGGGGTAGGGGTGATAGGTACATCAATACCGGTACATGAGCCGGCAATAAAAACAGCATACAACAAAAGGGGGGTGAGTGAGATCAGCTAGCACAATGTCTAATGTAAGAGCTAACCGTGCTGAGGGCGGCTCGTTCGGCCTCCGGGTAGCGATGTCCCCAGAGGTCGACGTCTTCGGCGCTGCGGCCAAGAATCTGCGGAGAAGCGAGGACCGTAGCGTTGAAGGTAGCATCGTTCCACGCCTTAAAAAGGGTCCAAAGTAGAGCAGCAGCACGGAGACGCCAAACCGATGGCGTGAGGGAGAGAGCGGGTGGCTGGGGGATGTCCCAGATGGAGGCGGGCACGGTCGGCTGGAGGCCGAGGCGAAGCCAAGTATCGGAGGAGACCGGGCAGAGGAAGAGGGTGTGGTTGCAGGTTTCGGAATCCCTGCAACGCTCGCAAGAGTCTAAGGGCGCGCACCCCTTGAAGTGGAGGTTAGCACGGGAGCTGAGCCGATTTGCATCGGCGAGGTGGCAGAAAATCTTGATCTTTGAAGGGACGCGAGACCCCCAAGCAATCAAGGCAGAGGCGTCGAGCTGTCCAGCGGTAGCGAGGGCACGGTAGACAGCTCTGGAGCTAAAAGTGGACACGGCACCCCAAGCCATAGAGCGGACGTCCTCAAGGGAGTCAAGAGTAACCCTGTCGATGATCCGACGAACGTCAACCAGCTCACAAGCAGCCACAGTGGAGAGGCGCGGCTGAAGAGGGATGCCGTCAGAACAAACCGCGGCGACGGAGATATTAGGCCGGGTGCAATGAGAGAAGAGAGCAGGGAAACGAAAATGGAGTGTGTCACCAGGAAGCCATCTGTCGAACCAAAAAGAGACATGATGTCCGTCGTGGACGGTGCAGCGGGTGAGGGAGCGGTAGAGAGGGAGGCAATGGGAAACAATGTTGTCGATGAAGGAGGGGTGGGTGGAGCTATCGCCGAGATCACCGCCGGAGTGACTGTGGAACCAATCCTTCCATGGGAGCTCCTCCTACTGGTGAAGTTTGTGGACGAAGTTCATGAGGAGCGGTGTTTTGTCATTGGAGATCCCGCATCCCGAAGCCACCTGCCTGCACAGAAAAACAAACCTTGTCCCAAGCGATAAAACAGCGGGCACCGGAGCAATGGTCCTTACCCGTCCAGAAAAAGGCACGTCTTCTCTTATCAATCGCATCGATCACACCTTTGGGGAGAAGGAAGGAACACATAAAATAAGTAGCGAGACTATTGAGGACAGCGTTGCAAAGGACCCGTCGCCCCCCAGAGGATAGGAGCATAGCGCTCCACCCCGAGAGTCGACGGTCGAAGGAGGAGAGGAGGGAGGTGTAGGCCGAGAGAGGTAGCTTGGTGGGGGAGAGTGGGAGGCCGAGGTAAGGTTGGGGGAAGGTTGAGATTGTGCAGCCCAAGATGGTCGAGATAGATGTGGCGAGGGTAGCGTCGGTGTGCATGGGGATGTAGCAGGATTTATGGAATTTGATTGCGAGCCCGGTGGCGGCCGCAAAGTCATCCAGGATCTTCTTGAGGCAATGAGCGTTGTCAATGTCACCGCGACAGAGGATGAGAGTGTCATCCGCATATTGCAGAACCGCCGGGGGGGGGGGGGGGGAGGGTCGACGGGGTGGGAGAGAGAGTCGGACCTGCAAGCAGCACGGAACATTTTTTGGGGGACGTCAGCGATGATGATGAAGAGATACGGGGAGAGAGCGTCTCCTTGCCGGAGCCCGTTTCGACAGCGGATCCAATCTCCGGGGACCCCGTTAAGAACGACCACAGTGTGGCCCGTATCCAGAATAGAGCGCATCCAGCGGCACCATCGCTCATCGAAGCCTCTCGCTTGGAGGATCAGGATGAGACTATCCCAATTAACCGAGTCAAAGGCCTTACGGAAGTCAATCTTGAAGACGATGGTGGGGACTTTGCGAAGGTGGCAACACCTGACCAAGTCAGCGACATAGATAATGTTCTCTGAAATCTTACGCCCATACATAAAGCCAGTTTGGTCGGGGTCGACCAAAGCGTGGATCGAGGACTGGAGCCTTGTGGTAAGAACTTTAGTCATGATCTTAAGGATACAGTTTTGCAGGGAAATAGGGCGGAAGTTAGAGGGGCACCGAGTGGCTTCGAACTTCGGGAGGAGGATGAGAAAGGCTCTACTGATGCGCGTCAGGTCGATTGAGTGGGAAAAGAAATCTTCAAAACGGCGACAATGTCAGGGGAGACGGTAGCCCAAAATTTAGAGTAGAACGTTGGGCCAAAACCATCAGGTCCGGGGCTAGAGTTTTTGTTCATAGCGAAGAGGGCAGCAGTGATCTCCGTCATGGAGAAGGGGGAGGAGAGGCTGGGTGGAAGCGTGGGAGGGTCGGGGTAGAGGTCGGAAAGGGGGAAGTTCCACGAGCACGGGTAAGCGACACCAAGGAGCTCGCGCTAGAAGTTAGTAAGGATCCTCGCTTTATCGGCATGGCCCGTAAAAGGAGTTCCGTTAAGGTCAAGAACAGGGATAGAGTTGCGTCGGCGCCTGCAAGAAGCGAGGCTGTGAAAGAACTTGGTGTTCTCGTCACTTTCGAGGGCATAGCGGGTTTTGGCCCGAGTGTGCCGGTAAATCCAACGCTCACGAATGGAAAGGTGGAGGGCGTCAACGGTGAGAGAGCGCAGTAGATTCTCCAAGGCGGAGAGAGGTCGCATTTCTTCAATAAGGTCGAGAAATTTAAAGAGGATGTGGTAGATTGAATTGATTTGGGCTTCTCCCGCGGCCTGATCCTGGAGTCTGCCTTCCTTGCGGAATCGCAACTATTTTTTTGACAGTGAACTATAGTAATATTACTCCCTCCGTCCTAGTTTGTAGAGCTCAATTTGCAAATCTCTTGGCCCAAGGTGATAGTTGATTGGATCTGAAATGTGGCATGCATTGGTGGGGAGAGGCATCAACCAATAATTGAGAGGAAATTAAATGAAATTGTGCGTACGAGCCTAGGAGGTGGGAGGTTTTGAACAAATTGGTTTTGAGATTGTGCACTACAAACTAGGACGGATGGAGTATTAGTGTAATACTCCATCTGTTTGGGTACCACTATAGCCTAGCCAGTAGCCAGATATGATTTTCATTGCACGGAGAAACGAAATTCGGAACAGCAAACTTAGTTGATTTTGAGAAAAAAAAGGCCCTAATCCACTCACAAGCACATAAGGTAAAAATAAAGCATCAATGAATTCCACTTCATGCGAACAAAATATGCCAACCTGAGGAAGAGTAGGCAAACCGTTCCCTCCCGCGACACTGGGAAGGAAAAATATTGGGGGTTTCGTCTTCTTCATGTACTGCGCCCGTTGGAAGGGAAACTCCATCCATCTTCTTTTCCCCTTGCCTTGCCTCCCGCGCCGCTTCCTATCTGGAAAAAGATGGAGCATGGGGAGCCGGAGGTTGCCAATGGCCACTCGATTTAGTGGAGACAAAGAGCTATCTCCAAATAACCTAATGAAAATTTTCAACTGAAGTTTGAGAATGAAACAAAAGGCCGCCCAAAAGGTTTGGCCCATGAATAGTACAGTAGTAACATAAATGTATGACCAAGAACTGCACAACCAGCAAATTTGGCTCAGTGAACTCTAGTAACGCAAATGTATGGTCAAGCGCTAGACAACCAACACGATTACATAGTAGACTAGTTTCCCAGACTCCCTTCTATAGAGATAAATTATTCGTATGATATTTCAGTTGCACCACGTCTAATGCATCGTGGTGTGCAATGCCAGGCAGTTTTATGTAATTCTTCATATACAAAACATGTCTCGCTTGGTAGCATGATGTGTTGGAGCATGAATTATTAAAGAAGTGAATCTCAAAAATAAATATTAAAGAAGTGCTTATACATTTTGATGTGTCGGAGTATGAATCTCTGCTTATTTCAGGGTCCTTTTCTCACGTGTTTTTCCTAACCTTACCACACCTGTTTTTATGCAAACAAAATGGTTGTGTGCATCGGTTATATATAATATGGATGTGCTTCAATATAAACATCATTTCATTTACGAGGCTTCCCTACTCAATCAAAACTGGATAAATCCCAAAATTAGTAGGGGCTTTTTCCTTGATATTGGACATGCGAACTGATGTCATAGAAGAATTGTTTCGGCAAAATGCATGACTAGGAGTGAAGCACGAAACTGAAATGCGGACAGAAGAAGGAGCAATGTAAGGAGGATGTCAAAGCATAGGTGGTGCTGCAAAAAACAAAACGTTGGATCCAGTGGGCTTTTGATGCTAGCTTTGCGGGCCTTGCAGCTTTAAATCCCATCCGTATTATTAACAGAAAAACATAAACCAGAAGTTGGAACTCTGAGGGGTTCCCGTCCCAAACTCGTTTCGTTTCGGCCTTTGATCCATTGTATTCCGACTCGGACTCGAACAGGATTCCTACTTCGGACGGAGATCGCTCAGGAAGTCGATCAGGTCTCAGCCAATATATACGCAGGACAAACGCACACCTCACCAAGAGCAACGATCAACCGAGCACACCGGCAAACGCATCGCATCGGCGTCATGGCGGCAATCAAGGCGAGCGTGAACCTTTTTGCTCTCCTGGACGGCGACGACTCCGGCGACAAGCGCCTCGCCGACTTCGACTCGCAGCACAAGGACCAGGTTTCCGCGCTGGCAAAGAAGAAGCCAGCGTCAGCGGCCAAGCCCAAGAAGAAACCGTCACCGCCGGCTCCGGCCAAGTCCAAGGCGCCCAGGACGAACCCGACACCGGCGGTTGCAGCCGGTCCCCTATCGTATGTGGCGGCGTCCTCCACGGCAAGGGCGACAGACAAGCAGACTACTACGCCTACCGCGCCGGCCCCCGCGCGTAGCACCAACTATACCGCCCTGCTCTTCGGCAAGGCATACCCGTCTGCACGGGAGCGCATCTTCAAGCAGAGGCAGGAGGAGTTCCAGAGGCGGCAGGCGCAGGCCAAGGCGGCGGAGAACGGCGACGGTGTCGTCCCCAGCGACGACGGCAAGAGCGCAGCTCCAGGTTACGGCAAGGGCAAGACCCACGGAGCGAAGGTGCAGCAGGCTGGCGGCGGGTATTACTACAACGGAGCGAAGCAGCAGCCGGACGGCGCGGTGAAGGAGGCCCCCGCGCCGGCTCCGGCGGAGGAACCGGCGATGGCTCCTGTAGTGCTGCAGGCTCCGCCGCCGCCGAGTCTATATGACATCGATCAGTTTCCCACTCTGAATCTGAAGTAGTAGCCACACACCCACACCAGGTTTTTTCTAGGGAACTTAGCTAGCGGATAAGTTGCAGATTATATATTTTTTGAAGCTTAAGTTGCAGATTATATATTTAGCCTATTCTAATGTGTTGTTATTGGATCATTTTGAATATGTACGTTCGTCGATATATACTACTCCAGTTTGGGTTGGAGAGATCGATCCATCACGAGTGTTTTTCTTGGACTGAACTGGTGTGAATTTTTTTTTGAATTTTTTTTTAATATGAACTGGTGTGAAATTAGTACGTTGTCACAGAGCCGGCCCGTTGGTCGATCGCTTGAAATTTATCTGCAATTGTCTGGGCATGTAAAATTACGTACGCGGCAAATTTGCAATTGCGCTATTACAAGAACCATCGTCATTGGAGCTAAGTAGATGCTGCTGCACTGCATTGGTCACGCATTCTTCTGCTGCTGGTGGCTGCCATAGGTGCCCCTTCCGCTCGTTCATGCCAGGCAGCGGATCGCCACCCGTTTCCCATAGCTTATTCTGCAGGTATCAAATATGTCTAGTAGGTTAACAAGTTGATGCAAAATTCTCTCAAATAAGAGAGGTTCCATTTGACGTTCACAATGTTTCGACATTTGAGCTTTTCAGCAACTCAAAGGAGTTTGCTCATGAACCCCAGCCAACAAAAAATGAAATACCAACTGGTGACATGTAGACAAATTTATGATCAGGGACGGTGTGGGTTTGAAGCACGTTCCGAGAAGTGTTCTTTGAAAGAAGCTCCATGCACTCCATTTTGATCCGTTCAAGCTTGACCCTAGGAAAAGAACTTTCTGACTTCAAAGCTTCTGCACCTTGACCGACCTCTTCACACTCAGCCTCCCACAGATAATGCCACGCTTCAAAGGAATCCAAGTTCTTCCAAGTGAAAATGGTGACTCCAGTATATGTTTTACATCGTACCTGCCTACGCAGCAGGGACCTAAGTGCTGATTACCGATAAACAACAAAGGGTATGTTCTAAATAATTTACAGAAAGAATTTGGCTGAAGTTTGAGAATGAAACAAAAGGCCATCCAACGGTTCCGCCCAGATCTGGCCCATCCGGGACCGATCTGGGTCTGGACGGGCTGGCCTGCCATCTGTGTGCCCCGATCTGCAGTTGGAGGTGGTTGTGTTCGTGTTGGGGAGCAGCGATGACGGCGGCCGCTCCGGTTGCAGCGTGACGGCGGGCTTTATGGGCCCAGTCTGGGCCCGGCCGGACCCTATTAGGACTGGTGTGCCCTGCAGGGCTTTACGGGCTTGCTGAGCCTGGCAGGACCTAACCGGGACTGGTGTGCCTTGCTGTCGCGTCCGGTCGACTACCGCCTTCGGCGTTGGAGGTTGTTCCCTCCCGCGTGGCCGCGGTTTTGCTGATCCCTAGTCGAGCTACTCTTCACCTCTGGTTTGCAGTCCTCGTGACGGTTGCTTCGGTGATACGGCGATGACGGCTTCGTAACCGGCGTGGCGCTAGGTGGTGGTCGGCGAGGCTTGGATGGCGAGGTTTTCCTTGTGGGGCTCCTGTGCTAGGGATCGTCCGGGGTTGTGGACAGGATATGTTCGGGAGAAATCCTTGTCGGCTCGTTCGACACTGACGCGGTGCCGCCCTCGGGCGACATCATTCTGATGCGTGTAAAGTCACACGTCCGTTGGAAACCCCAAGAGGAAGGTATGATGAGTGCAGCAGCAAGTTTTCCCTCAATATGAAACCAAGGTTGTCGAACCAGGAGGAAATCGGCGCTGCTCCGAAGGTTGTTGATGGGCGCCGTTTACTCGATCACCAACGTGGAACCTGCACACAACACAACCAAGCTACTTTGCCCAACGTAACAGTGAGGGTGTCAACCTCACCGGCTTCCTGAAAACAAAGGATTAGACGTATAGTGTGGAAAATGGTGTTTGTTTGCAGAGTATGAAAAAGAACAATGATTGCAGTAGATTGTATTTCAGATATAAAAGAATGGACCGGGGTCCACAGTTCACTAGTGGTGTCTCTCCATAATAAAATACTAACATGCTGGGTAAACAAATTACAGCTGGGCAATTGATAAAGTAGAGAGGTGCATAACAATGCATATACAAGTCATGATGATTACTATGAGATTTATTTGGGCATTACGACAAAGTACACTGACCGCCATCCAGCATGCATCTGTGCCTAAATAGTCCACTTTCAGGTTAGCATCCGCACCCCTTCCAGTATTAAGTTGCAAGCAACAGACAATTGCATTAAGTAATGTGCGTAATATAAACAACACTAATATCCTTAGATAAAGCATCGCTGTTTTACCCCTAGTAGCAACAGCACATCCACAACCTTAGAACTTTCTGTCACTATCCCAGATTAAATGGAGGCATGAACCCACTATCTAGCATAAATACTCCCTCTTGGAGTTAAAAGCATAAACTTGACCATAGCCTACACTAGTAACGGAGATCATGCAAGATCATAAACAACATATATATAATAGATCGATAATCAACTTAACATAGTATTCAATACTTATCGGATCCCAGCAAACACAACATGTAGCATTACAATAAGATGATCTTGATCTTGATAGGCAGCTCACAAGATCTAAACATGATGGCACAATTGGAGAAGACAACCATCTAGCTTCTGCTATGGACCCGTAGTCCAAAGATGAACTACTCACGCATCACTCCGGAGGCGGGCATGATGATGTAGAGCCCTCCGGTGATGATTCCCCTCTCCGGCAGGGTGCCGGGAAGAGTTTCAGAACCCTCCCGAGTTAGGGCTGACGGCGGCGACAGCAGCGGATGTTTTCTGGAAATATGGCTCGGGTACTTAGGGTTTTCGCCTCGGGGGGAATAAGTAGGCGAAGGGGCGGCGTCAGAGGAGGCGTGGGGCCTCCTCCCCACGCGGTGGCGCGGCAGGGGGCCCACCCGCGCCGTGCTATGGGGAGGGCGCCCTGCTGCCCTCCTTCGTCTCTCCTTCGGACTTCTGGAACGTGTCTGGAAAAATAGGCATCTGGGATTTTGTTTCGTCCAATTCCGAGGATATTTGCAGAATAGCTTTTCTGAAACCAAAAATAGCAGAAAACAGGAACTGACACTGTGGCATCTTGTTAATAGGTTAGTTCCAGAAAAATGTATAAAAATGATATAAAGTGTGAATAAAACATGTAGCTATTGGTATAATATAAGCATGGAACGTAAGAAATTATAGATACGTTGGAGACGTATCACATTCCTTCCTGGAGGGCGTCGTGGCTTCCTATCCACTCCCCTCGAGTGCCGGGGAAACCCTTGGACAAGCGCGCTGGTCCGGGCAGCAGGGTTACTCTCCTTCTTGAAGGTGCTGCTTGGGACTCGATGGTTCGCTACTAGGAGTGTGGTGGTACTTCGTGGAGAGGGCGCAGCGGTTACGGGTCTCCGTCGTTTAGTCAATCCGCCTATGTCTCCGTTTGTTCTTCTTGTTTTTCTCTTCTTCTTGCTTTGGGTGTATGTTTGCTGCCGCCCCAGCATGTGGAAACGGTTGTATCGGGTGGTTGCTATATTTATATAGCGGGGCTACGGCCTATTTCGTCAACGGTTTTGGCTCAGTGGACAGTAGTAATATAAATGTACGACCAAGATCTACACTGTAAACCCGGTTAGAAAGCAAATTTAGCTCAGTGGACTATAGTATGCAAATGTATGGTCAAGCACTCGAGAATCTGAACAATTACATAGTTATGCCCCAGCTCCCTTGTACAGAGACAAACATTCTGGCAGCATAGAGCGACATGTAAATTCTTCGAAGGTAATACCCAAGTGTTATTAAAAGTTGTCTGATATTTCAGTTGCAAGAAGTCGGATGCATCATGATGTGAAAGGCCAGTCAGGTATATTTGATTCTTCATATACAAAACATGTCTCGCATAGCATCATGTTGTGCTGGGAGCATGAATTACTAAAGAAAGTAGCACTTACACACTAGTATCTCTTAAATGAATCTCTGCTTCGGTAGCCTTGACTTCAAGGTCTTTTCCTTCCACACTTTTCTTCAGGAAACCACACCCGGTTTTTCTGCACACAAAATAGCAAACAATATCAACTCAAGTTGATCATGCTAGTTAACACTAAAATGCATTGCATGTTTAACTTGCAACTTAAAGTGTGAGCTCAAGTTGAATACTAGCCTAGAACCCATGTACTGAGCCACAAGACCAGTTCCACATCAGAATGTGGCATACGGGTTCACCAATTACCCCTACCAAGTACAAGAAAGGTAAGAAACATCTAGATAATAATAATAATATATACCCTGAACATATCATTGTCCTATAAGAATTTTCATTAATGAAATTAGGAGAGGAAAGAAACACTAATAATTATACAACATACCCTAGCACGGCTCGTAAGTTTCCAAAAGAATGTAAAAGAACAAGATTGCATTTCCTACCTATACTGTATCAGGACATACTTTCACACCAACAATGGCATTTATAACATCCCAATTTAGATGGAACTGGATATGCAAGGTTTTATCCGCCAATTGATATTTACCTTTTTTCTGAGCCCCTTAATGTGAAATGAGTCACAAAACAGAATAGACACATGAAGTCTACAATCATATATATGTCTCACATGCCACTATCTCATCCAAAGATTCATCCAACCAGCCAGCAAACAAACACCTCTTCTTATTCTAAGTCTCCTAGCCTACCACCGCACCCGAATCCCACAACTTCGCCAAATCTTGTCTTTTGCAATGGAGAATGTCACCGTGTTGATTGTTGGTGCTGGTCCAGCCGGCCTCGCCACGGCAGCGTGCCTTACCCAATTCTCCATTCCTTATGTCATCGTCGAGCGCGAGGACTGCAACGCGTCACTTTGGCGCAACCGCGCATACGATCGCTTGAAGCTGCATCTTGCGAAGGAGTTTTGCGAGTTACTACACATGTCATACCCAGCAGATGCACCAACATACATACCAAAAGCCATGTTTATCAAGTACTTGGATGCCTATATTGAGCGTTTCAATATTCAACCAAAGTATCTCACCAGCGTGGAGTCATCCACATATGACAATGATAAGAAGTGTTGGTCTATCGTTGCTCGCGACATGGCGGAATTCACAACAATTAATTTCACCACAACGTTTCTTGTTGTGGCAAGTGGTGAAAATAGTGCAGAGAATATTCCAGTGATCCCTGGACTTCACAGTTTTCCGGGTGAGGCCATCCACTCATCAAGATACAAGACATGCATGAGCTTCTCCGGTAAGAGTGTGTTGGTCATTGGATCCGGCAACTCCGGAATGGAAATCGCTTACGACCTTGCAACCCATGGTGTCAATACTACGATTGTCATACGAAGCCCGGTATGTGCCCTATATTTTTTTTATTTGGTAACAGAGATATAATTCTTAGTATTATTATCACTAGGATGGTATCTTATTTTATCATGCATGTTGCAAAGATGTGTGACCCATTTTGTGGCTGCAGATTCACATAATGACAAAAGAACTAATCCGATTGGGGATGACACTAGCCCACCATCTTCCACTGAATCTAGTGGATAACCTCCTTGTTATGGCAACAAAGTTCATATTCGGAGACCTATCAAGGTATGGAATCACAATGCCAAAAATGGGTCCAATGATGCTCAAGTCAAAAACCGGCCGATCTGCTGTGATTGATGTTGGCACTGTTGGGTTAATAAAAAAAGGCATCATCCAAGTAAGCATATCCTGGGACATGATATAAACCTAACCATATATCTGTTGATTTACTACACCAGGACTAACATTTACTTTAACTTGTATAGGTTCAAGGAAGCATTAGTAAGATCATGGGCAATATAGTTAAATTTCATTGTGGGGATGAAACATCATTTGACGCAATCGTGTTTGCAACTGGATACAAGACCACATCAAATATGTGGCTCAAGGTACTAACATTGATTTCTGATTTTGCCTAAATCAGATTTTTTTTGGGTGCAACAACAAAAAATTGTTAAATCTCAAACCAAGTTATATGTTATTTTTATGCGCATAATGACGAGAGCATGTTAAATGGCAATGGACTGCCAAACAAAGAATATCCAAATCATTGGAAAGGTGAAAATAGACTCTACTGTGCTGGGTTGGCGAGGAGAGGACTGGCTGGTATTGCTGCGGATGCCAAGAATGTCGCCAATGACATTAAATCTGTGATAGCCTCTATGTCTGGCTAAATAAGCTTCTATACTATGTAGTTTAACCGAGCAGTGTGTTACTATTGATATCTATCTTCGTGTGAAGGCTCATAGTGCTAGGAAGTAAGCTCTGCTCTTGTCTACTATAATCAAGGGCCTTCTAGTTCAACTCGTTGTGTAAAACAGCCTGTAAATTTGGTTGAACTTATAGTCTACAGTATCATAATCACCTCACTTTATATATGCAACTCATTGGATAAGTAGCGTCTTAGAGCAGTATTATCTGGGTCAGCAAAGCAAAATTAGTTGATTTTGAGCAAACAAAAAAAAGGCCATCTGATCCAATCACAAGCGCAGAAGGTAAAAGTAGAGCGTCAATGAATTCCATCTCACGCGAGCCAAATATGCCAACCTGCGGAAGAGTAGGCAAACCGTTCCCTCCCGCGGCGGAAGAAAATAACAGGAATAGATCATTTTCCAAATGTGTCAGCGTAAAACTGGAGGGTTCTGTTCAAGAACCTCAACTAACAAAAAAAAACGAATTGACACATATGACAAAGAAAATATACGACAAGTGACTACATTTGCCACCTTGAGAAAAGCATTCTTGGAAAGAAGCTCATACTTCATTTTGATCCGTTCAAGCTCCCTAAATTCCCGCTTGGATTCCAGGTAATTGGACCGGAAACGGCCCGTAATTTTCTGCCCACCTACGAACGTCCGTATTTCTGTGCTACGATCCGTCGTTTTTTAACGGGGTTGGAAATAAACAGGGAACCAAGCGGGGCCTAAGAGAAGTTTTCCAGACTCCAAAGCTTCCGCATGTTGACCGAGCTCTTCACACTCACCTGCAACAAGTAATACCACGATTTAAAAGAGATCCTGATGCTTCGAATGAATGATGACTCTAGCATTTGTTTTACAACATACCTGCTTACACAGCCGGAACCTGGGCACTGATTCCTGATTTTTTTTTTTTTTGAGTTTTAAAGCAGTTGATCTTGCCGTCCGATTAGATAGAAAAAGAGTTGTAATTACAGAGTGATTGCCGAAGCAAAGAAGTGTCGGAAACAAAACGTAACACTAGACAAAAAACCAGTGGTCTCCCGGGTCTTGAGTGTGAGCAAATGCCCGCTGCTCGATCTCTTCCCACACAAGATGGGCAACCAAGTCCGGTTGAAGCGCGGTGTTTCTGATTCCTGATTAGACTGCTTCTTTTTCTGCTTCTTGACTTCCCTTTCATCCGGAATATTGGCAAGGGCACAATTATTACGTTTCTTACATTGATATACACATAAAATCATTGAATAGAGTAACAGATAAACAGAAACTTTAAAGATCGCTATAATGCAAGCCTTGTAGATTTTCAAAGGTGAAAATATTGTGAATCCACAGTCGCATCAATCTAAACATCCATTCTGGGAGTCCTTATGGCTCAATTAGATTTTCTTTTGGTTACTGGATGTCCAATATATACCTGCATTTATTTGGTTACATCGCAGTGTACTAGCCTCATCAAAAGCTGGAGCAAACTGGTTTCACATTGATGAACAGCAAAGAGCTATCTCCAAGTGACTTAAGGAAATTTTCAGCTGAATTTGAGGATGAAACAAAAGGACATCCAAATGTATAAATAAATGTATGATGTAAGCCTGCTTACATAGATGATTTGGCTCAGTGGACTCTAGTAATGCAAATGTGGGGACAAGCAAAGGACAACCAGCACGAATACACTATTTGCTCCGACTCCCTTCTAAGACCACCATTCTGACAACACAGCAGGACAAGGAATATCTACAAACGGAATATCTAAGTGTTATTAAGAGTTGTCTGACATTTCAGTTGCAAGAGGTCGGATGCATCATCATGTGCAAGGGCAGTCTGTTATATTTGATTCTTCAATCTTCATATACAAAACATGTCTCGCATAGCATCATGGTGTGCTGGGAGCATGAATTATTAAAAAAAGAAGTACTTACACATTAGCCTTATTTAGCCTTGATTCCAAGGCATTTTCCTTCCACACTTTTCTTCAAGGAACCACACCCGGTCTTTCTGCAAACAAAATAGCAAAACAATATCACCTCCAGTTGATCATGCTAGTTATTACATGTTTAACTTGCAACTTAAAGTGTAAGCCCAAGTTGAATACTAGCCTAGTCCCCATGCGCTGGGCCACAGGACCAGTCCACATCAGAATGTTGGATCAAACAAGAGCTAAATGCACCAGACTGGAATCAGTTACACAACATGGGCAATGATAAATGATAAAAGTAGTACGATATAATGATGAACAACAACAGCAGCCAATGAGGATTTGGTGCCCTGCAAAACTTGCGGCTTCTCTGTTTCTTTCTTCTCTATTTTTTCTTGAACCAGAGTACAAGACACTTAAAACAAGGATGACAGCACATGCCGTCCATCCCACGACTATGAACATGCAACATACGTGTTCACCAATTACCTATATGACTCAAACATCAAGCTAGACGCGCACGGCACGCACAGATCACGTACTCGTGCTCTGACAACCACAATACAGAGTAGGTGCATGAGATCACCGGGTGTCTGAGACAGGAGGTGAAGGTCATCGCGGAACCAGCCTCGCACCCGAGTGCGACTAAAAAAGACCTCGCAAAGCACATGAACCGCACTTTCTCTGACCTCACGCACTTATCACCGGGGATGTGGGAGACGGGGGTCAGAAAAGGCAGAGGAGGCATGCAGCGCAGCGGGGACATAGTGGAGGAGAGGAGCACTGGTGGCGGTGGCGGAGGGGGCGGTGCAGGTGGCGACGGGGATGCCGAAGTAGGGGGCAGCAAAGCAGGCATAGCCATGCGCCACGCCAGGAACATAGGCGGAGGCTGGGGTGGTGGCATGCGGCGCGCGGCGGAAGTAGGCGGCGCTGCCATGCAGGGCGCCGGGGACGTAGGTGGCGTTGGGAGGCGGCGCGCCATGGACGTAGGCGGCGTTGGCACGCGGCGCGCTGGGAACATCGTAGGCGGCGTTGGCATGCGGCGCGCGGGGGACGTAGGCAGCATTGACATGCGGCGCGCCAGGGACGTAGGCGGCGTGGCATGCGGCGCGCCAGGGACGTAGGCGGCTGGGGCCGCGACGGGGATGCAGGAGCGGAACTGGAGAACAGCCTTGGTATCTGTTTGTACTCCTGAGGTACTTGTTCCTATTCATGAAGAAATCACTCGTTTATAATGCTAGAAGTCGGGAACTTATCGGTTACAACGTATAGGGACAACAATGAACTAGGTGCCAGATCGTAACGTTTATGCAGAGTAGCACTTAACAGCAAAACGTCCACAAATCAAAGGACCAAACATGGTGAACAATCACAGAAGATCAATAGGGTCAGCTTAGTCAACATGATTATTGCACAGCAGCATTTTCCAGCAAAATTTCCCACAAAAAGTGAAACCCAACGTGGTAAGCAGAAGTCACAGAAGACCACTAGGGCTAGCTAGGTCAACATGGGCTGTCCTTCAATCCACCATAGTCCAGGTAAAAAAAGAGTGAAGTGCATAACAGATCATAGAACTACTGAAGGGGTGTCAAGTTAGTCCTAAAACTTTAAAAACTGCAGATTCGTTGAGGGAACAACCTTTATAATGGTTCATCTGCACCTGCAGGAGTTGTTGTTGTATTTGAGGTTGCACTGGATTCTTTCTTTGTGAATTCAAGATACTGATGATCTGTTTCTCATAATGAGGAATTTTGTCCCTCATAGAAGATTGGATAGTACTCTTGCTAGTCTGTAGAAGAAACTGTAACATACGGCCGAGCATTATTTTAAAGCTTTCCCTTCTTACATACTGTTCAGATGGCATTTGACGTGGTATGATGTTGTCAACATGCTGTTGCTTCAGAGAGATCTTATTGAAGAATTCATTGAGTTCTGCAAAGTATTTGTCTTTCAAGCTTTTAATCTGTCAAAAACAAAGACCACATACACATAAATTTGGTGCAGACGCTATAGAGATGAAACAGAACACCATGGTTTGTCATTTAAGTAAGTAAAATATGGCACCAGCAAGATATTTCATGTAGCTATTAGAAGTATACAAATCTAAAACAAAAGAACTTATCATGCCCATTGAAATAAGGACTGCTAACTTTACTACATCTAGATACTAACAAACTGTATAGGCGTATGCTCCTTAGCCCACATTCATACAGAATTCCTTATACATGTAATATATCATAGTAGAAGGCTGTCATAATGTAGTACATGTTGACAACAGACTATTGTGTTCTTGTACGAAATTCTGGTTGGTTCCAATTCCAGGAGTTTGTTGAAACACAGACCAAATGCAGAAGAGATGGGAAACATGAAATGCAAAATTAAGAAGCCCCAACATCCAACATGGCATGTTGTTTCATCTTCTAACAATGTAAATCAGGGCAATCTTATTCCAGGAGTTTATCTGTCGGGGATATCGCTTATCGGTCGACCCAATATAAGGGATAAATGGCTGGTTTATCGGCATATCGGCAGATTTATCGGCCGATTTGGAATAAATCGGAATATCAGAAGATATCTTGAACAGATTGAATACAGAACAACATTGATTGTCATTAAGTCATTAAATATGGCACCAGCAACATATTTCAAGTAGCTATTAAAGCATAAAAATCATATTAGAAGATACTAACACACTGTATAACTGTATGCTTCACATTCAACATTCATAAAAAGTTCCTTATATACGTATGATATACATCATACTAGAAGACCGTCATAATGCAGCGTATCTACACAACATACTATTGTGTTCTTATATGAAATTCCAGATGGTTCCAGTTCGAGGAGTTTGTTGGAACACAGACCAAATGCAGAAGAGATGGGCAACATGAAGTGCAAAAGTAAAAAAGGCCCACCAACCAACATGGCATGCTGTTTCATCTTCTAACAATGTAAATCAGGGGAATCTTAACATCTTTCTTCTAGGGGCCACTGTAAGAATTTTAAAAAAATCCAAGGGAGTGCCAAAAAGGATGACATCAATAGCATGTCTTACCATCTGATATATCTCCTCTTGCCAATCATCTGCACGGCCTGATTGAGCAGAAGAGTCCGCGGATACTGCAGGAAAAAGCAAGGTTGTGAAAGAGTACCACAACACAATGAATAGGGGCCAACAAATAACAAGCTACAAGTACATTGTAGGATAGAATGCAAGGGGAATTGGAAAACTTGTGCAGTTGCCGTTAACAACGTACAGAGACAACAATGCACTAGATGTCACATTGCAACGTTTACGCAGAGTAAAAAAATCCTCAAATCAAAGAATCAAATATGGTGAACAATCACATATGATCAATATGGTCAGCTTTAGTCAACTCACCATGACGATAACCACTCTGGGTTCAATAGCTACGGACACACAGACACATTAGCTAGATGCGAAATTATTATACATGATGCAATTAAAAGATTGCCATACAAGCAAAGATAATAAAAATGTGCAACACTTAGTTTGTTGTATATTGTACCTTGACCGGGGTTGTTTTGATTTAGAATCACTTGAGTATTTCCAGGAGCCTGTTGAGTCTCCATCTACGCAAATAATCAGAATGAGTAATAGAAAAGAACAAATATAAAGTTTTATAGCAAATTAACAGTAATAGATTAATAGTGGCTTGCAACCAACAGCTGTGGCGTGATTAGCAGTTTAGCATGGTCAAGAAGGTGCTTCAGCATATTTAACATTTGAATCATAATCGTACACATATTATTAACTTACTGAATGGAGCTCCTTCATTACTCCATTCAACTCATTTCCAGGGGTATGAAAAAAATGATCAATATCCATCCTTGTACTGGAAATATCTCTGCTTGAACAGCCCCTGAATACACAAAATACAGTTGTTAATAGTACCAAGCATGCACTCAAATGCAGTAATGAAATACATATGAACCAACTACTGTTTCAAAAAGGCATTCCCTACTATCCGAGCTGGTTTAAGGCCAGCATCGTGATGTGCCAAGAGCATGGATTAATTACTAGAGAGAACAAAGGCTTACACTTTTGCTCTTTTAAAATTTTGAATCTCTGCTTCTTTAGCCTCGATTTGAAGGTCTTTATTTTTCAAGCCTCTCTTCAGCTCGGTGCACTCGTTTTTCTGCACGATTAATTCACAACTTAAAATATGAGCCAAGTTCGATACTGATCTACTCCCCCCATTCCATAATTTGAAATAAAAAGATGACAAGAATTATGGAACAGAGGAGATGCGCACCAAGTCATTCATTTGCTTCGAGACACGTTCCAGCTCGCTCTGCAACACCCAGTGAGATCACAAGCATCAGGAAGCGCAGACGACGAACAAGTGTGATTACGAGCAAGCGCTATGGCTATCTCACCTTAAGTTCCTCGGCTGACTTGATCTCTTCCGTTTCCCTCGGATGTACGCTCCTAACCTGGTCAGTGCCGGCTGGACCCACCGGCCCTACGTTCTGGCATTCCCTCTCGACGGCCGCCGGGCGCTGGGAGATCTCGCACAGAGTAGCCACCACTGCCAGCGGCGCGTTGGGAGAGCTCCCTTGGAGGCAAGAAGTGGTAGAAGGCCGGGGAGGGGGTGGCATGGGGCACGGCGGCGATGTGGGGGGAGCACGTTGACGGAGAGGCGGCCGTGGCATGGAGAGCGGCGGGCAGGCGAAGGATGGGGAAAGAAGAAAGGGGCGTGGCTGACGCGGCGGACGCATGCGTGGGGCGGCGGGGACTTGGGAGATAGGGACAGCAGCCGGGCGCTTGGGGCGCGGAGGAGGATAGCTGCAGCCGCTGGCTGCGGCGCGCTCGGGGAGCTGCCTTGGGGGTGGCATGGGGCACGGCGGGCCGTGAACTGCCTGGGAGGCGGTGGCATTGTAGGCGGCAGGGATGCGGGGAAGGGGCGTGGCGGAGGAATGGGGCGCGGCGATGTGGGGGAGAGCGTGGACGGAGAGTTGGTGGTGGCATGGGGCGCGGCGGGTAGGCCGGAGATGGGTAAAGCAGAGGATTGCGCGGCGGGGATGCGGGAGAGGGGAGAGGCGGAGGCATGTGGAGCGGCTGGGACGCGCGAGGGCGGGGCAGCAGATGCGGTGGGGGCATGCGGCGCCGGCGCAGCCTTGAGCTCCTCGGCTGACTTGCTCTGTTCCTCCAGTCCCGCCCTGGCAACACTCTCCGTCGGCGGCATGCTCCTAGCCCGGTCATCGCCGGTGGGGCCGACCTCCCCTGCGATCTGGCAGTCCCTCTCCTCGGCCGCCGCAGCCGGGCGCTGGGCAGCAGATGCATGCGGCGCGGCGGGGACGTGGGAGGTGGGGAGAGCAGAGGTGGCGGCGGAGGAGGAACTGGGGAGGCAGTGTGTGCCTGGGGCGGGAGCAGGCGTGAGGCTAGCGTCGCCGGAGGCGGCGGCCTCGTCAGCGTCGCCTCCTCCGACCAGGCGTGAGGCTGGGACGGCGGTGGCGGGGATGCGGTCGCGGGTCTGTTCAACGTGGCCGCGGATCCCGGAGACCTCTCCATGCGACGACGGGCCGGCGGCGTGGCCCATCCCCGCGGCCCTCACCTGGACCGCGGCCTGCGCCGGGAGAAAGCTGACGGGTGGTGGGGCCGGGGGGCTCATGGAGAAGATGAGAGCGAAAGAGAGACTGGATCACGATGACTGGACTGCGCGGGTTTTGGTCGCGTGTCGGTGTGTTTGTAGTGCTAGCACTCCCACGCTGGTTGGCAGCAAACCCTGTATCCCTATCAGCACAAACCACCTCAATGTAAAAAAAAATACAAACTAAAACTATCGAGATTTGTCAACATTGAGAACAAGCAAACGCCCACCCCTGGGGCGTGCTCTCGCGCTATCCACGTGGTGGGACTGGGCTGGACAGCCGAGAAATGACAAGAAAAGCGTGTCGTTGTGCTGCCGGGAAAAAAGGTTTTGGCTCTTCGTTCTGTTGATTGCATCAACCCACAATCAAACTCCTCGCGATAGGCTCGGGTTCCTCGTCTTTCCCCTGCGCCGCGGCGGCGGCGGCGGCGAGCTGCACGGGCCACCCTCGGGCGGCCGCGTAGCTCTGGATGGGTGTACGTGCGCGGCGGCGGCCTCTCGCCGACCACGAGCCAGAGCACGGTACGGCGCTCCTCCCCGACCACGTGCACGGTGGAGATTTTTCACGCCGTCGGCTGCTTTTTCCTCCTCCCCCAAGCATCCCCTTCCTTCGATTTCCTGACCACGTCCTAGCCCTCCTCCAGGGGCAGCTGCTAGACCAGGTCTTGAGGAGGAAGAAGAAAGAACAAGAGGAGCACCAAGAGAAGGAAGAAGAAGAAGAAGAAGGAGAGACGACCCTCACCTGCCCCTGTCCGATTTCTCTTGCCACGCCTCAAGGGTGAGTTTCCCCATTCCCTATGAGCTTCTCACATGCTGCAGATGGTGATTCCATGATTCCTAGGGAAGGGATGAGCAGATTCTATTAGGGATTAGGTGAAAAGAGTTCAGTATTTCCGTTTCTGGACAACCAGGGACATAAATCTCCAAATTCGAGTACCCTATTGGCAAAATCAGAGGTTGGGTCTATGGAATGTTTTGTAACCCTTGTTCCCACGATCGTTTTGAGTGGTTAAATGTTCCAATCGGAGTTGTAGAACTCCGGTTATTCGTATTTCAGTGCAGCTGTCCAAAGTTCACAGACAGCATAGGATAACGTTTTCCCGTGGGCTTTAGGAGCCGCTAACCTTCATCTAAATTCAAGTTTTGTTCTTTCCTAGCTTGTATGTGATACATATGTTCTAATACAAAAAGATTCGGTTAATTCCCATGAGTATTCTTGCTTCTATGCATCTCTGAATGTAGCTACTCGATATTCTGAAACTGGAGGCAGCAGAGTAGTATCTGCTGGTTATGACCTGTATTACTCCATATTTTGAGTTTGAATAGTATGAGTTATTTGTAGCTAAGTTCCATACGAACCCATATCCATCTTGTTTGCTTATTTTCGAGCTTCCTATCTCGAGATGTGAATTCTTTCGTGAAGGGACAGCAAAGGGTTGCTCTCCCGGATGCGATTAGGACCGTTGTATGTGCTTTCTTTATATACAGTGCTTTGGTGCCATGCTTAAAACTTGTACGTGTGTTCCTACAGCAGGTTGCAGCACCAAGGTAGAGCAGGAGGAGCACGAAAACGGAGAAGGGTGTGTGTCTCTTCCTCGTCGGCAGAGATGCTGGCTCTAGAGCAGCGCCGGCCAGCCGATTGTCTTGAGCGCCCTCGCCTGATCTGGCACCCGCCCATTCATGTCATCGTGCTGGTGTCTCCCTCGCAGTGCTGCTCTCCCCTGGCCTCTCCCACGACATGCCGACACTCCGGGGACGAAACCCTAGCAGTGGCGGCGGCTTGATGGGCTCTCGACTGCAGTTTGCCTCAACAGACCATGACGGTGGTGCAGCTTCCTCGTCAGTTTGGTTCAGGTAAGGATCTCCGGTCCCCTCATCTTCTTTTGTCTCTGTCCTTTGTGTGGAAATCTCTATTCAACATATGGTTGGTTCCGGAAGATGCTGGAGAAAGGAGTCGAACCTAATGAAGTAACATATAATTTTTTGTCCCAATTGTCAATATAGCTTTGTTCAGAGTAACAAATTCTTTATGTTTCAGAGGTTCTTGGATAGCCGTAAGGCTCAGGAATGGTGCCACAGGGAGGAGGAGCAGCAGCCTGTCACTTAGGAGGTCATCCGCCGCACCCGTGGCCGCCCGCGTGGAGTGAGCTTTGTGGATGGCGACGAGGTGAAGCGGCTTGTGGCGAATGAGGGGTAAGCGGTGCAGGACAGCTCCCCTTCTCCTATCTCTATTTCTAGATTTTTAGATGGATTCATCTCGATTTGAGATGTTAATTTGTGGTTTCTTTCCTTCTCTTTTATTATCCCAGAACATGATTCTTCTTGCTAAGATGAGGTGGCAGCACTGCCAACGGGTTTTCCCACCACAACTCTTGTAATGCTTTACTCAAAGTGAGAGCATATCTACATGTATTTATAGGTAGCTGCACCATTCTGAGTGCTATTTATCTTTTCCCCCTAGAATATGAGTAAATTTAACAGTTCTCTTTTATCTAAGAAAAAGCTTGTAGTTGTTTTTTTGTATCCCCTTTCTATTATGTTTCTGCCGTCTGAGTATTTGTCCGTGGGAGCAGAACATGGTCCATTATGGCATTGTTCATTGATTCATAGTGCCAGACCTCAGACTTCTAAACCTAAATGTTTCATTGATTCATAGCAGCATTTAGATGGTGGCCTTCCTCTCATCTTTTCCACCGGATCCAGCAGCACGGATATAAGAATTTGCTTAGTTGATTTCTCGTTGTCGGCATGCTTTATTCAGAACTAATTGTATTTTACCGATGTTGCACAAGGCAATACATTTTCTTTGTCGTGTTGGCATCAGATAGTTGTATCGATGTTGTTGTCACACTAGGTGTTCGACGAAATGTCTGTTTGGTGATGGACATGTCCTTGTTTCAGTTATTTGGAGATTACTTTTTCAAGACGGATAATTGTTTCTTTTTTGCTTTTAAGTGGTAATCAATCTTGTGCTTTCTTGTAGGTGGAGAATACACGAGGGTTCATCTTCTAAATTATGTGAGGTTTCCCTTTGCTTTTAAGTGTTTTATTTACCATTGTGCTATGGTCTAACTTTCTGATGTAACCTTGTGATGTTCTAGCAAGGTGGTCGTGTGAAGAGAAGATGAGAGACAGAACCTTGATTGCATCAAATAAATCCCAAAAGTAGCTTCTCAAAGAAGTTCTCTTTTTGCAATGTTGGTTCCTATAAACCTGACTAGGGGGTTTCTTGTGGGTGCTCGTGGCTCGTTGCCTGCCCGTGTTGTCCGTTGGTTTCCTCAGGTTTGTGTTTCCTGGGGGAAGCTTCTCTACATTTGTTTTCAAGTAGAATGTTGTCGGTAAGAGAGGATGGTAGGTGTATCTCATAGGATAATCTAATGAATTGTGGTTTCCACTTTCAGCTTTATATCCCTGACTTGTTGACTCCCGTATGTGATGTTGTCCCCTTTGAAGAAGTGACATCTTCCTGTAGCCGTTCCGATGTGATGAGGTACCACTGACTAGGATTTTAGGAAGGAGACTTCTGTGAATTAAGTCTGTACTATACCACGGTTCTTAATTTTTTGGGCAACTCTTTGAATGCAGTGATTTCAGAAGCTTTAAGTTCTCAAGTTGAGTACTCTCAGATATTCTATAGTCCCGGATTGGAAAGGTGAGCTTGCACGGCAGGTTGCAAAAAAAGCAGTGGAGGGATGCAGCCGTGTGTCCTTGAGCTTGGGTCCAGCACTCTGAGCTGAAGGAAAGGAGAGTAACAACAGTGGCTGGAAGTCTGGAACATGTGCAAACAACATTGGCGGTTCTGTGCTCGAAGCACTCCACCGAAAAGCATCAACCCATAGTAACAAAAGATTTATAAAGTCTTGTTTTCTCTTCCAAAAGATTTTGCTATTGAGAACCTATTTTTTATATTCTGTTCTAGGCTGTCTAAGAAAAAATACATTGAAGAAATTATGTGGATCATTGTCTGATTTAACAATGATCCCATTGTTGTTTATGCTGCAGGTGGTAGACTTGTCGAGGATCAATTAATGGCAGGCGAAATGATGGTGGGGTGGAGAGAAAGTCACAATTACAGATGCTAAGGTAATTTTAGTGATAAATTTTCTTCAACAATATTTGCTTTTGAAAAGAAGAAAACTCGCCCGCAGATCAAAGAATATAAAGAAAATTGTTATCGCTATCACATAACAGCAGCATTGATCCGAGTTGGTCATAATTCTGAATTTGTTTCTGTGTGCTTGGAAATGGTATAAAGTTGGTATGATTTATCACATAAAGTTGAAAATTTCATACGGACTTATAGGCATATCTTTGAAGGATAATGAATGCTGAGAAGTACTTTCTTACATGTTTGAGTACCCCAGGTATATTTGATAGATTTTGTTCATTGAAATAGTTGCTCAAGATAGACAAGCAGTTAAATATTTCTTACAGGGTGTTGATGTGATGTATTACAAGACCAAGACCCTTTCTGTTTTTTGTTATCTTGATATTTTCCCTCAACTTTTCCGCCTCATAAAACTTAACCACCTTTTATCTTTATCCATCAGGTAGGCACACAATGGTAACTGGATGGAACTAGAATTCTTACTTGCAAAAGGAAAACACTTTCAGGTGAGCTCTGATTTGCTACATGGTTACTCTTCATGCACTCTCTTAGCTTTAGCCAAAAGTACTTTTAGCTTTTTTCCGCCACTGTGGTTTCTCACTTATCTAACCGTATCTTTTCAGGCTGCCCTTGATAGTAGGTCATCTTGTTGATTTATAGAAGAGTTGCGGATGTTTGCATGAATTCATTTGTGGTCATCCAGTTCATGTATGTATACATTAATGTCTCTATAACCATAACCAGTAATGCTTCTAAGCCGGCTCTGTTTTCTCACTTAGTTCTATGCAAGTATGTCTCATTAGTAGGTATCAGTTATTTGCAACAATTCTTGATTTTTAACAGCCACATACCACTTCTTTGATCTTTCTCAAACTTGCACAACCTGAGGCAAACATGGATTTGATATACTGCTTTGTGGAGGTCAGAAATTATATCAACTTCTCCTTATGTTTAAATGCTGAAAGTTTTTTGCAAAACAAATGCTGGAAGTTACGATTCTCTGTTTTACATTGGCCCATAGATGAATATGAAAATGTCACTTCTCCTCGATTGATTTTTATTATTGGTCTGCTCTGCTTGTTTTGGCTCATGGTGATTGATGCTAATTATTTTGTGTATTTTCGTTGCACCCAGGTGCCTATGAGAATTATATAGATAGAATTCATGGGTTTTCTTTAGCTGTGGCATGCATGGCACTGCATCAGCCTGGCAATTAGTCCTCAATCAAGGTAATTTACCTCTACAGCTTTACATATCATGGAAATATGTGGTGTTTGCTTGCCACTACTGAAGCGAAGCGACAGTAAATGTATTTGTGCCAATTAGCTTCGGCACTCACCTGATATATGTAGCATTTTGTGTGTCCACTGCCCAGGTGTCTCTGAGATTTTATACAGTAGAATCCATGTTAAAGTATTTTGCCGTGTCGTATATTGTTCCAGCATGTGGTTGGAGTACAAAGAGTCGCATTTTGTACTTCTTTGTAGTACTTAAAAATAGCAGAAAGCTGTGATATACTACACCATTTGAGATTGAGGAAGGAGATGAGCTGATTTAGAGTCGTCTACAATATTTTTCCATTTTACGTTTTCCGTCAGTGATATTTTGGTGGCATTCTTTACCCGCAGCTTACATTCACCTAGCGTCCTAGCCTTCAAACTACTACTATTTATAGAGCTGATCTTATATGTGAAACGTCCTGACATTCACATGATTGGATTCAAAGAATGTTTACTAATTGCATAAGATTGGGTACAGTAGTACTTGGACATTACAGTGAGTGTGGTGTCATTTGGTGATGGCATACAGATCTGTTGCACGCTTAACTTATTTATTTATAGTACAGTTTGAACAAACAACATGAACTTTTGCAGCATACTAAACAGGTTGACCTTGGTATGTTTGGGTAGGAGTTGGTGGGCAAACTGTTAGGCAAAGGAGTTGGAATAACAAAGATGTGTGCTACCGGTTTTAGATCTGATTTCTATGAATGAAATTATTCATGATATGTGTAGACTCCTCTACCGTAAATAGAAGTGGAATTCCTTCATAGCTTCAGTTCAGTTGTAGTGGATTTACTTGCCGTGCTCCATCTTTTATTTTTCTCTTATGTTCAGTGTGTCTTCATTAGTTTCAGAGATCTAATTCCATTGTCTGATGGATGAATGACTTGGCTCGGCTGCCGGGATGGTGTATTATTGACGCGGTGGACACCGACACAAGTTTTCGCCATGTCTGGTCTCTCCTACGACAACCTCAGGAAGGTGCGCTGCCCATGCTAGAGTTGGCGCTGGTTATCCTTCTTCTCCGATGGTTTTGTAATATACTTTTTCGAGAAGCAGCTGAGCTGGTACTATAGGGACTAGATTAGATGAAGGATGAGGTGGACGAGCTGATGAATATTGACAGGTTGCTATATTTTACTGTCCTTATTCCTGTAAATTTAGTAACACAAACACTAATTTGTTGGCCACTTCTAATAGTTTATTTATTCATTGTAGCATAAGTACGCTACTTCATGTTTTTGTCCTTGCATGTGCTCCTGCAATTTAAATTTGTGAATTCAATGATGGCACTGATCTGAAGGTGTAACAGATATTCATACTTTCTAATTAATAGATTTGAGAAGCAGTTTGTTTTTGTATCTTGTTCCTATTCAAGGTTCATAGCTTGGAGTCTGCATAACACTATTATAATTAATGTTTTCTCTATATGGGAGCTATTACAATTTTCTAATTATAGTTATGCAATTATTTATTAGAAGATCTGTGATATGATTTGTTAACATGATAAGTGGTTCAGTAGGTCTCATGGCAGTGGAGAAGATCACAATATACTCGCTGCTTCTCCAAACACGCTGCTGCATTGTCCTGTATCCTTGCCTCTGTCCATCGAGTGTCCCAGCCTGCGGTGAGGTAACAGGTAAGTGCTGCCCCATCTCAGTTTCATTTTTTCTGTGTTGACCTGACGGTTGGAACAAGCGCTCCCTTCCATTTGTCTATTGTTATATCTCTCAGTGTAACTCCGCCTATGTCTTCTAGGCATAGCCGGTCCCAAGCCCGGATAAAGGAGGAGGGTTGTGATAGGCTTGGCGAGCCAACGTAAAAACTAGCCAGTCCCATGGATATGAAACCCACGAGAGTAGTACTAGGGTGGGTGACCTCCTGGAAAGTCCTCATGAAAGGTTTCATATCTAAGGGTTGTGATAGGCTTGGCGAGCCAACGTAAAAACTAGCCAGTCCCATGGATATGAAACCCATTTGGGCGAGAGTAGTACCAGGATGGGTGACCTCCTGAGAAGTCCTCGTGACAGGGTTTCATATCTAGCCTACCCCAACTTGTTTGGGACAAAAGGCTTTGTTAAGGTTAAGGTAAGTATATCTCTCAGTGTGTTATGAGATAGTATAGTAGAGCAGAACATGTTACACACCAGCCAGGTTTATGCTTATATATTGGAACAAGAATTGGTTGTATAGCAAGGATTTATACGTGTTGGAAGGGGAATTAGGTACCTGCAAAGAATCTGTTGTAGAGCATCCACGCATGATAATCACTGTTTTAGAGCACCCCTGCATGAGTGAAGATATTAAATTTTACTGATGATTTTGTTTCTGTGGAGGTGTTGTTTTGTTGTACTTCAACTCTGAACATGAATTACATGGCCAAGTGGCTATCTAAATTAGTAATCGCGTTATAGGCTTAGCTGACTTATGTATACATTGCACTTTTCAGAATATTTTTCAATAAAACGCTTTGCAGGTTTCTTTAGATCAATGACGACCCTGTAACAAAGCAATTACTACATCATATATCTGTAGTCTTGTCGTTATTTTATCCCATTACTGATAACTGATACATTTATTAACGCAGTATGACATGCTTTAACTTACCGTGTGATGGCATTTTATTCATACATTATGTACTTAATTTCACAAGCTTAATTGGCATCTCTCACAGCAAGGGAAAAGAAACTAAACCACCTGTCAGAATGTGTGCCTTGCAAATTTGAATATCCAGTTAATCCGCTGATGGTTCAAATAAGTGGTACTTGATAGGATAGCTACCATGTTTGTGTTCTGCTGCATGCTGGTATATCTTAAATCAGCTAAAAGTTTGGGTATCCTTGATGGCGAACAAATAATCTTGCCTTTGTGGTCTCCAGTTAACATTTATGATTTTTTATACCAGAACTTTATGATGGCTATCTTTCTTTTGCTTTGTGTAGATACATCATGCGGGCCTTTTTGGGTTAAGTTCAGGTTGATCAATTAACTATAGCCATCAAAGGAACTTTTGGGAAGTTCAATGTCGTCCTGGAGCCTGGTTGCCACTTCTTGCTTTGGTGCATAGGAGATCGAATTGTTGGTTACCTCTAACTGCGTGTGAAACAGCTAGATGTCTGCTGTGAAACAAAGACAAATGTTTTCTCCTACATTATGATCAAACCTGATGGTGTTCAACGTGGTCTGATTTGTGCTTCTCGACTTTTCTCAGTGTTTGGTACCTCTTATATGTTTCGCTTCGGATATAACATATGTTCTTTGCCTCTAGGTTGGAGAGATTATATTTCGCTTCAAGAAGAAGGGCTTCTTCTGAAGGTACTAAAGCTTTTCAGTGCAGCAAGGAGTTGTCTCAGGTTTGCTTAAGAAATGCAATAAATCTTTCAAAGTTACTTACTTATTGCAAGGTAAAATGCTGTTTTACTTCAATGGAATTTTTGACTATTTCGCCTCTTGCACAGGTCCATCTATATAGTCAGATCGAAGCTGCAGGGACAATATACATAGGCGTCGGTCACCGCTCACCAGTTCTACAATAAGGTCTTAGCTTAGCCCTGTACAGCACTGGCGGTTCTCTTCTTGCGTAATCTGCCACAAAACGCTATTCTCAACGATGCTGGATATAGGTGTTTTGATCCGGCCTGTGAGTACTGATACGTTGCGCAGGTGATTGTCCCTGAAACTTCTAGATGTTTAACGTAGGACCTGGCAGGTTTTCTATGTCCAAGTTCTTACTATTCATTACCAATACACCCAAAAAAAAGAGATATATCTTATTGACTAGACTGCATATGTGACTTTTGCATGCCATAAATAGCTAAGTTGGAAATTATATAGGGGCATCATGCTCAGAGAAGATTTTGCAGTTAAGACACGAAAAATATACACGAGTGTTGAGCACATGTGTGCTTCTTATTTATACAATGAAATTAATAGAATTGCAATGCCTTCTGAACGGTCTCGCTAAGTTTCTGCTCTTAACTAGAAATAGGAAGATAGTTCAGAAGATGAGTATAATGAACCTCAATATTATGTACTATGCTAAATTGCAAATCTGGGAGCTTTGTTCGACAGCCATATAAGTATCTCTTCGCGTGTGTTAAACAACAAACTTTTCCATGTCAACTTTTGAAGCATTTTTTCCCTTGAATCTCCAACCTTGTTTTTTGGCGTCACTACAAATAACAGACAAACAATCACTCTGTAATAATCTGTGCTGATTTAGAAATCGTGTCCCAGCCTCCGTAAATCTGTGTCCAGAACTTAACATAAAGCTTGAAATGTGATTCGGCAGCAACGGACCAAAACTATGTTTTACAATGAAAAACCATTTAAAATGTGATAGGTCATGATTACACAGCAAGTAACCGGCCAGGAGGTCATGCCGAGATGGTTGATGGAAAAAGGACAAGAGAAAGATTGCATTTGTCCGTCCATGGCTTTACTTTTCTTTGGTATGTCACTTACTTTCAGTGATCTTATAGTTAGTTATTCTCTGGGGATTATTGCATCCTAATTGCTTGTTAGATCTGTTGATCTTGTGCAGGATTTTTTTAATGATCAGAACCATGTGGACGGCCCAAGTCATGCTTTCTTGGTATCATCTCCTCCTGCCAGCACCGTGCTTGTTGCTTGCCCTGGCTCCTCCGCCTACCGCCCTGGTCATCTAAACTGAGTTTTCCCGTATGTGGACCAACGACAACGTGCTCGTGATGGATGTCGTACTTGTCGCCAATGGCTACAATTGACAGGTAGTTAATTCACGGTTCTGGTATTTTGAATGCTTGTTCGCTCATATACTTCAGTTCTGAATCTGGTCAGTATTTCTGAAGAGACATGGGCCTTTTAGATCTTACATTAAACTAAATAGCAGAGGATATAATCATATAGGTATTGATATGTTATCTTTCACACCGAAGCTTGAGCATTTCATTATCTGAATCTTTCTCACTCAACTCGTCAGCTGCCTTGCTGCTATACTAAACAATTTCAGCCTCCAAAGGTAAATAAATATGCTTGACTAACTCTTGTAGGCCTCCAAAGGGTGCCATTTAAGTATTCTTTAGGCTGCTCGTTCGTCGAAGGTTCATGATTCATGCTGCTTCTCAGTTTTTTACTGTATCTCATATGTTGCTGCTACAATACTTCTGTACAAAAATATGCTTGACTGAGTCTTGTAGGCCTTTGCTAGATCATGGATAGTTCATACTTCATGAAGTATGTGCCAATATGTACATATATGCTCTTGGTGGTCAGATGAGTGGCGCAACCTGTCTTTATTGTGCACTTGATGGGAGATCATGGAGATTAGTTACTTTTTGCTCGTTGCCAAGTGAATCTTCTTGATATGTTTCTTATTTTGAAATGAGGTGACTATCCCGACGTTCACATCTTTACTGTGACATTTGCACCTGAATATTTTATGGATGTTATGCTTTCGCCTTCAATATTTTATCTGTTTACATATGGCTCTTCCACCAATTTCTTTCCGTCCTTCACTGATCTTCTCTAGCCTTCAAAACTAAGTATTGAAATTCACTGTAAACTTTCTCAATCTCATGCTAGCAAGACTAGAGAATAAAGAGCTTAATATGTCGCAGAGTGTGTGGCCACAACAAGACCTGTGGCTTTTCAACATGTCGACATAGCTTATAAATTAACGACCAAATGACATCGTGCATGGCAATTGGACTGCAAATGCCCCACGAGACAAAGAATGACCGGTTTCCAACCATTCCACTATACAGTTCTAAAATCTGTAAAAAAAATGGGACGTGATTGGGCCGCCCTTGACCGGCAAGGAGGCGCCCCGAGGTTATATGCATTGTTTCGTCTTAACTTTGGTGAGATAATTTTGCTACCTAAGGTTAATGAGGCAGAAAGAATTCAAGAATACCGACCGATCTGTCTTCTTAACGGTAGTTTCAAAATTTTCACAAAAGTGACCACCATACGACTTAACACGGTTGCTGATGTTGTAGTTCGACCATCCCAAACTGCTTTCATGCAGGGTAGGAACATTCTTGATGGTGTCGTAACCTTACATGAAACAGTTCACGAACTACACTCTAAAAAGCTTAACGGGGTAATTCTAAAGTTAGATTTTGAAAAAGCTTATGATAAAGTTAAATGGTCATTCTTACAACAAACCCTCTGAATGAAAGGTTTCTCGGATGAATGGCGGGCCCTGATTAATTTCTTTGTGTCTGGAGGAAGTGTAGCCATTAAAATCAATGATGACGTTGGTAGATACTTCCAGACACTCAAAGGTCTTCGACAGGGTGATCCGCTATCACCTATGCTTTTTAATATAATAGCCGACATGCTTGCCATCATGATCGAATGTGCAAAGCATGATGGTCTCATTGAAGGAGTTATTCCTCATCTGGTGGACGGGAGGTTATCTATCCTTCAATATGCCGATGACACGATTCTTTTTATGGAACACGATCTGGATAAAGCACAGAACATGAAGTTAATACTCTCAGCGTTTGAGCAATTATCTGGTTTAAAAATTAACTTCCATAAGAGTGAGTTGTTTTGTTTTGGCGAGGCCCTTGATGATGTCAATACCTATGCCAACTTGTTTGGTTGTGGGCAAGGACAGTTTCCTATGAGGTACTTGGGAATTCCGATTCATTATCGGAGACTCACCCTTGCCGAATGGAAAATGTTGAGGAGAGACTCCAAAAGAGACTTTCTAGTTGAAAAGGAAAATTACTGTCCCTAGGAGGGAGATTAGTACTAATAAATTCGGTCTTATCGAATATGGTACTACACATGATCTCCTTTTTTCTATTACCTAAAGGAGTCTTACATAAACTGGATTATTACCGGTCAAGATTCTTTTGGCAAGGGGATAATGAGAAAAAAAATATCGCTCGGCTAAATGGAGTGTTGTTTGCTGTCCCAAAGATCAAGGAGGGTTAGGTATTCATGATCTGTTGATAAAAAATACGGCCCTTCTAGGAAAGTGGCTGTTTAAACTACTTTCTGAGGAAGGGACTTGGCAAACTATCCTTAAAAGAAAATATATTGGTACAAAGGCGCTATCCCAGGTTCTATGGAAACCAGGGGTTCGCACTTTTGGGCAGGCTGATGGCAACGAAGAAGGATTTCTTCCGCCTAGGGTCTTTTTCAATTAAGGATGGTTCGGAGATAAGGTTCTGGGAAGATAGATGGCTAGGTGCTACTACCCTTCGTGAACAATATCATGCATTGTATAACATAGTGCGACACAAAGGCGATACTATCGCTAAGGTTCTCGAGACTTCTCCACCTAATGTGTCGTTTAGAAGGGATTTGGTTGGCCAGAGACTTGTATCTTGGAATGCCTTACTTCTACGTCTGGCAAATATCCATTTACAAGCTGGACATGACGAATTCCGTTGGAACCTACACGAAAATGGAAAGTTTTCAGTAGCCTCCATGTACAATGCACTTATACAACCAGATTTGCCAATTGATAAAACTAATAATAACAAACTTTGGAAATTGAAAATTCCACTACGTATTAAGGTATTCGGATGGTACCTACGGAAAGGAGTTATTCTAACCAAAGATAATCTTGTAAAACGGAATTGGCATGGAAGTAGAAAATGTGTTTTTTGTCAAGAAAATGAAAGAATTAAACACTTGTTCTTTCAATGTCGGTTCACAAGTTCTATATGGTCAGCCATCCAAATATCTTCAACCTTATTTCCGCCACGCAGTATCACCAATATATTTTGGAATTGGCTAAACGGAATAGATCATAGGTTCAAAAAGCATATTAGGGTGGGAGCGATTGCCTTTATTTGATCGCTATGGCTGTGTAGAAATGACAAAGTTTTTAATAATAAACATTCTTCTATCTTGCAGGTTTTCTACCGGGGTATAAGTACTCTCCGTTTATGGTCCTCTCTTCAGAGGGTGGAGGATCGAGACCTTTATATGGAGGTCTGTGCACGTTTGGAGGATACGGCGAGGGATATTTTTTCCCAACATGGCTGACCACATAATCTACGTATTGGCCCCTTGTTTAGACGAGATTACAATTGCTCATCATGATATGTAATTTTGCTTTTTAGTAACCTGTTTTAAGCAGTGGCCGTGTGCATCGTTGCTATGCAGAGATCGGGTGTAATACTTAAAACTTTTAAGTAATAAAGCGCTCTTTATCGGAAAAAAATATGAGGTGACAATATCAGTCACAATTTCACCAGTATACATTATGGTGTTCAGACCATGTCCAGACTTGTTTTATAGCTTATTTGGAGATTTTCAGAGCTACAAAAATTACATTATTGAAGAAATCTAAATATTGGTCCACCCGGCAATAGAATCATGCTTTGAAATTTGGATGGATAGGATCAGAGAGGGATTATCGTGGCTGGAGTGGGCTATGGAAAGGGACATGAATTTGGACGCAACGCACCGGCTAAATTAATGTTCTGCTTTGCCAACCCACGAGCGCGGATGGAACTTGAATTATTGGTCGATCGCGACTTGCTGTTTGGGTTATAATTCGACGCGTTCCGGCTGCTATGCTCTGAATGAAGGACCAAGCTAGTCAGCGGAGCAGTTGCCGTCCAATTCACGACATCTACGTTGCCTAAATCCTCCGCACTCTTGCTACAACTGTGGTTGAAGATATTGAAATCAAGATCCTGAAATATACATATGAGGCTTACCATTCTGAAAACCTTGTCCACGAACCTGTTCCCAGCTTCTATCTATAAAAGGCCCGGTAAACGCCAACTTGAACAGGTGAACAAACACCCTCACCACGCCTCATCCTCATCTCCTCTAGAGCGCTCAGCAGATTGCAGACAAGATGCATCATTCTATCCTTATTATCCCGGCGCTGGCGCTCATGGCCGGTGCTGTCTCGGCATGGCTTCCCCAAGACCGCAACTTGGCTGCTTTCAACCTGCCGTCTCTGGGCAAGCGCGCAGAAAAGATCAGGGGCGTTAATTTCGGCGGTATGTCTCCTTCTGGTTCCTTAGACGTCAGTCACCGGCAACAACTACTTTCTCTGTTCCATAAAATTTGTTATCCGTATGGGCATATCTATACATTTTAGTTCTAGATATATTAACACATAGAACGGATGAAGATGTAGTATTTGTTTAGAATTGCATATCTGTGACACTAATTTCGAAACAGAAACTAACACGGGGATGGGCAGAAATTCTCAGGCTGGCTCATCTGTGAGCCATGGATGATGAGCAACGAGTGGAACAACATCATGGGCTGCAACGGGGCGGTCTCCGAGTTCGACTGCATGCTCAGCAACTACGCCGGAAGCAAACGAGCCGCGGGCAACGACAAGTTCGAACCCACTGGAGGACATGGATCAACGCCGACAGCGTCCAGTCAGCCCACGACGTCGGCCTGAACACGATCCGCATCCCCATCGGTTACTGGTCCTACGTGGACATCGTCGACAAGGCCAGCGAGCCCTTCGCCGACGGCAACAGGATGCTCCCCTACCTTGACGCCGTCGTCCAGAAGGCCGCCGACCTTGGCATGTACGTCATCATCGACCTGCACGGCGCCCCCGGCGGCCAGCAGGAGGACGCCTTCACCGGCCAGAACAACAAGCCGGCCGGCTTCTTCAATGACTACAACTTTGACCGTGCCAACAGGTGGATGTCGTGGATGACCAGGCGCATCCACACGAACCCAGCCTACGCCGCCGCCGTCGGCATGATCGAGGTCCTCAACGAGCCCGTCTCCGGACACGACGGGAATAGACGGTATCCTGCCCCCGGCCAGGTCCCCGGCCTCGTACAAAAGTACTATCCAGGCGCTCTCAAGGCGGTGCGAGATGCCGAGGCGTCGATCGGCGTGGCCGACGGCAACAAGCTCCACGTGCAGTTCATGTCCCAGAAATGGGATTCGGGTAATGCGCGCAACAGCTCCGCCGTGGCAAACGACAAGCGCACCGCGTTCGATGACCACAACTACATTGGCTTTGCCGTCAGCGACCGCGGGGACAAGGTCAAGCTCATGACGTCCGCCTGCACGGACAGTCGCATCGTGGACGGGCAGACGTTCACCATTACCGGCGAGTGGAGCATGACATCCGACGTGAGCACCGACGACACAGACTTCTACAAGAAATTCTTCACTGCCCAACAGCAGCTCTACGAGACGCCTGGGATGAGTGGATGGGTGTACTGGACATGGAAGACGGAGGGTCTGGGCCCTGCCTGGACCTACTCCGACGCCACGTGGCGCAAACTCATCCCCACTGATGCCGTTGGCTTGGAGAGGAATGTGTATCAAGATGTCTGTTACCCTTATAGATAGAGCCACCTAGTACTTCTTAGAAGAGGTCTACTGATACTCTTCCCCTTAAGCATGCAATTTTCATAATTTGGGATTTTAATCTACGAGGAAATCTGAACTTATTCCTAAGTAAAATTCTTATCACATTTCAGTGTTCCAAAAATTCCAGGGTATAGCCGGCCAAATCTTAATGCATTATGTATTGATCACTACTGGAACTGCTGCGCGGCGGCACGCCGCACCCGTGTCATGGATGGAGATGAATTTATAGACAGTGGATGTACACGTCTCGCCCATGGAATCCTATATATCGGTGTAAAGGTTCTGCATCACCGTTAAATTGTTTCTCCTGAAGAACATGTACAGGTATAAAAGCGGCTAAAAGGTGAATTAGTCCAGTGAGGAATACATGAGACGTTTGGTTCACAATTAAGTGGTTGGTTATTGCCGTGGCTGCAGGAAGGCACCTTACCGTATACGCGCTATTTATTTTGTACCAATAACTTGAAGAAATCAGATGAGAGTGAAACGGAACACATGCAATTTTGTACCAATAACTTCAAGAATTCAGATGAGAGTGAAACTGAACACATGCATAACGGCATTGTAGAACTACATAAAAATGAGGAACCATGTAATCTACACCATAAAACAATGTATGTGTTGTACTCCATTTAAATGAAGTTATAAATGACTACACGATCTTCCAGTTTTTGTCAGTTGGGATGTAGACGTTCTTGTTATGAGGTCATGAAGAACGTCGCAGGTCTCATCTCCATTTATATCCTTGATCTTTCCTCTGACTTGCACAATGGTAGAGCAATTATTTAACAGTAGGGAGGTTGTCTTGCAGAGAAGGAGCGTCTGATTTGCTGATGTCGTGTCATGTCACATGGTTGTTGTATCAAGGTTGATTGTCTATGTCAGCCACCGCTACCAAGTTAAGAAGACCTCCAGGTAGCCTCTCTACGATGCCAGCCTCAGTGCATGACCAAGAGTGAGGAACGACCAAACTTCGCAATGATGCAAATTATTTGAAGAATTCGGCATGAAGTTATGTTTATGTGAGCTAGTACCGATGAAAAGAGATTTCTTACTGATACTTGTGCTTGCTATTGACTACAAAATATTTTCATGAATCCAATAACCTAGTGCTGCAACATTTTCATTGGCACGGTCGGTTGCTAAATGACAACTCTTCCCTGCATTCAAATGTAAATATTACTAAGCATGATTGAAAAAATAAAAATTCTGAGCAGAGCTTATTGTAAGTCAGAGCAAGAATAAAACAATCATGTCTTAAATGACACAAATATTCCTCCACATGCCTTCTTTACAGGCAACTATTTCTTATGGTTATGAAGTATTGCAGAAATCCCCTATACCCCATGGGTGCAGGTAGAAAAGCATTCCGTTTTTCAGCTATATATAAATTAGGAACAGAACATAACAATCCAACAATGATAGCCGACCCCGGCAATGCTATCAAGCATTCGTGCTTCTGCTAGAATCAAATAGACAGTCAAGAATTCCAAGTCATTTTTAACCATGTATCTTGAAAGGAGACAGGGAGAATTATGTTACGATGGCTAAATCCATATGCACTTATAAGAATCTGTAAAATAATGAACTTGTTTCTTCTATACCTCATATATAATTTCGTAATACTATCTAATTAGTGCGTTCATGTGTTGACCTAAACAACCAAAATATTTTGAAGTTGCAATTGAGTTCAACAATCCCAATCGATCAATTAATCCTGTACATAAAGAACCTAAGCAAAGGCAGTATACTAAATAGCAATGAACTGCAACTAAACTATTCACAATGCACAAATTTATTGCACATGGTTTCTTTGTCTACTCCATGGAGTAGAACGACTTGCCGGACCTGGACATTTTACGGCAACAAAGAGGTAGGCAATTTATTGCACTGGAATTTCATTTTCTTCTCCATAATAGCATTGTGTAATTAATTTTTCCACAGAGTTAGAAGAGGGGAATATATGGCTGGTTGGTCGATTTTGTCTCGTAAAGGGAAATTTAGGTGGTTTTATGAATATATTCTGATAAGCACATGATACAAAGGCTATCATCTTCAAAACTGGACCATAGTGAGTTTGGGACAAAAAAGGATCCAAGTATTATTTGCTGCAATTGTTATTTCCGTGAGGATAGATAATTATTATATTTCACTGACTCGATATATGATGTCAAACAGAAGTAAATTAACTGAATACCTCGTAGTATAATGTGAGTTAAGCACAATAACGCGTGGTCGGCCACAATGAAATAAAATTGATACAGGTTACTGCATGTTTCCTGATGGAATCCCGGATGTGGGCGACATGCACATGGATCTTCCATTGATGGTCTCGCAGCGAGACATGTTGGACTGCATTATAAGCATTACCGATTAAACCTGCATATAGTTATCTGTATTTAGTACGGAAGAAGAAGATTCCTGTTAATGTAGTATATGTGAAGATTGCTTCATGCGTAAACTGATGTCTAGTGCAGTCACATATAAAACATAAAGGGTTGTTTAAGCATTATTGGCACTTCCCAAATTCGTACTATCCTAGAGGCTGTGTGCAGCTCTTTCTTGTTGTGATATCTATCTCACATAAGCTTTTGGATTCGAAATTCAACCACAGAACTGAAACATCAAAAAGATAAAGGAACTCCTGAAGCAAAAATTCTTCAATCTGAAAAGAATCACATGAATTGTTGAATAAGTTGCACTTTATATTAGGACAGACCAATGTTAGTAAGCCAAATTTGCGGTCCTACAGGAGCTACACTGAATCATATATGTAATATCTACAAAGAGACTTTCGAGAGCATAAAAAAACACCAATACTAAGATCGGCTAAAACATTAAGTAACACAATAAGACAGCTCTGTTACGAAATATGAAAGTGCACAGTGGATCAGGGAAAAAACATACTTTGGATAAGCCTTTGTCGAAACACAGCCTCAGTACATTTGTATTCAGATCCATAAGAGGTAGCTGATCTGTGGCATTTGGAGCATGAGTGGAACCACCATGGCTGTTCAGGTGCCACGCTTGCAATTGTAACAGTGCAGAGGAAATCGGTGGCCTGCACACCAGTGAATTAACACAGTTAGGTAACAAACTGAGACTCTTAGAATATGTGTGCAGAGTCTCAGCTATAGAAGGAAAACAGTACAGTACCTCTCCACATGCATAAAGCAATCTAATATGTAATATGGAATATCAATCAAGAAAATCAAGACTAAGTGGAAGAACAGATGTACCTCGGTTTCCCATGGGTCAAGTTCTATAAGCTCAGCAACAGTTTTGTGTGATAGATCACCTCTATTGCGTGCCGCGGCGAATTTTTCAGTGCCCGTCGAAATCCACTGAACTTTAGTGAAGTCATTGCCTAGCCTGGATCGCAGATACAGTAAGATTTTGTGAGCACACCGGCACATTGAACTGTGTAACAGAAAGCACAGATTTTGTAAAAGATGTTCATAGGCTATGGCAGAACCTTTCAAAGTAAGAGTCAATCTCAGGCAGTTCTTCATTCAGGTACCACCTACATGCAGATCCTCCACTCAGGGTCTCATCATCTGCAAAGAGCACAAGACAATGAGCTAACACTTCACTACAGAACAAATAATAAGAGACTGCAATAGGAACTCACTGTTGTATGACTTCATAAGAACGCCAACAAAGACTCCAACGACTGCATTATTCTGGCCATTGTCAAAGACAAGCTCTGCATCAAATTCCACCGCCGTTTGTCCCCAGAGGACGAGCTTCACCTCAGTGTTCCTGGAGTTTTTCATAGAGCTCGTATCAGCATTAACAAAAATGTTGAACAAAAATGCACAATAGGACAACACAAGTATATAACCTGTCATCTCTTAGAGCAATAACTCTCTTAGCAGTGTCTGAAGTGTGTGTCGACATGCGTACATGCCCCAGTTTAGAAACACCCACAATCTGTCCTAAAACATCTGCAGGAATAAGAACAGACATTAGATTGTAGGTAAACTATAAATACAGTGCTATAGCTATACACAACCACTCTAAGCACAAATAACATACCAGTGAAGCAATCCTGTGCTCCAACACGTGACGGTAGGTCACAGAAAGGTGTCAGGGTGTAAACATGCATAGGGAACGAGTCTGACACATTTTCAATCTTGTTGACAGTTGTCCAGGGTGTGAACTTGATCATATACTTCGCAGGAAATGGTTTGTATGAGGATTTGCTTTGAGCTACCAAGAATTTTCTCATAGAGTAAACTTCATGCTCCTGAATGAGCTTCTTGAACTTCTCAGCCTCGTTGCCAGGTATCTCTGCATACATGGCATTACCCTAGAAAGAATGAACCGGTGAGACACCCGAGTAAGTACAACGAAAAGAAGAAGAACGATACAGCATGGCTTACTGGATAGCGTGAATGAGTTCAATTTCTACAAGAACAAGGCTAACACGTTTGAGGCAACCAGTTGCGTGTATAATTGTTGTACCTTATCATCAACCAGCACAAGGTCAACGTGGATCGGTGGCTGACCATCGCGGGTCCCATAGTAGTCCCACATGCGAGCAACACGAACACTGATGCACCAGTGCCTACTTGCCGGAGAAACATCAGAGAGCGAATCGAAACCCATCTGCAAGAAGAGGGCGACAGGTCAGGCATAACAAGAATGAAACTTGAGACTACATGGAATCAGAAGGTATATAAAATGGAAGCGCACCGAAATAGCAGCAGCAAACATACAAAAGACTACAGAAGAAGATAAATGACGAGAAGAGGCCAAAATGATGACAACACAAACAGTATGGTACATCTTTTTTTTTTTTTTTTTTTTTGAAAGGATCTTTCATTGCATATTCATCACAAAATACAAACAAAGGAAGAACAGGAATATGCAAACGAAACAAGCTGAAGAAACTCAGCACAACAGCAACTAAACAGAAGCTGAACCACCGCAGAAGCCTGAAGAAAAACTCCAAACGCCGAGCACCGCCGGAGATGGAGCCACCAGGTCGCCGCACACCCCGAGAAGAAGGATCCCCACGCATGTAGAAAGCTGCAGAAGCTGTCCGCCGCAAGCGACGGAACCGGAAGACGCTTAACGAACACAGCCAAGATGCCTCCATCCCGCAACCACCCCACTTCCGTCAAACCCTGCACTGAGCACAAACAGCTTGCCAGAGCTTCCGCCGAGAACATGCCTTGACCACACCACCTCCCCTCGCCTCCACGGCCGGCCGGAGAAAGCAGGAACAAAGCAGAGAAAAAGCACCACGAAGACCCGAGCCGCTCAGAGCCACGCCACCATGGCCGGCCAGAGACGCCAGATCGCCGCCAGCGAAGAACCCGGAGACCCTGAAGACGAGCTCCTGTACAGGCGGAGGAGAACGCCGGCACGCCGCACCAGCACCCCGCCGCAACACCCCAGCACCCCCAAGATGTGGCCAGGAGGACCCACACCCAGACGAAGAAGGGGAGCGAGGTACAAAACTCCAGAGGACGGCCACCATCTTCGCCACGACAGCCGGCCAAGGAGACGAAGAACTCACCAGATCCGTCGATCCGGGAGGACACCAAGCTAGGAGGTCGTCGACACCGCCCCGCAGAGCGCCGCCGAGGTGGGGATCGACCCCCAGCACCTTTATTCCCACACGCCGCTGCAGCCACCACCACTCCAGCGCCGCCGAGGAACCCTACCCTACTATCTACACGCCTAAGCCACGGATCCGAGGTCTCCCCACTCTCCCACCGCCGCAACGGCGGCCGGAGAGGGAGGAGACCCGCAGATCGGGCGTCGGCGGAGCGAGGGACGAAGACGGCCTTATGGTACATCTTATTGTATCTAGCTTGGACAAAAGTAGTAGACACTATACAGAATCAGACACAAATACACACACACATATATATACAGTAACATATGACATAGATCACTGCGATGTGCTGAAAACCTCGCGATAGACAATATTTCTGGTCCATCACGAGTAATCTTTTGATTCATCCTCAATTAGAACTTTGAGACCTTCCTTTGAAGTGACACGCGAGAGAGCCACATATAGTTGGCCATGAGAAAATACTGGATTTCTAAGGTAGAGACCAACGACAGAAAGAGTTTGGCCTTGACTTTTATTTATGGTCATAGCATAGCAAACACGTATGGGAAACTGTCTCCTCTCCAGTGTGTAGGGCCACTTCTTGTGCTTGTGTGACAACATAATCTTAGGGATGTAAACAGTGTCGCCAACATTTGATCCAGTTATAACACATGCCTCAATCAACCTATCACCTAACTCTGTGATTATCATTCTCGTGCCATTGCAAAGACCTGCTGTCTGATTTAAATTACGGAACAGCATGATTGGCATACCAACTTTAAGAACCAGCCTATGATCAGGGAAATTATTAATTGTTATAGTATTTAGCATTTCAACTTGATAGATTGCATCCATATCATTAAACTTCTCAGAAACCTTTGATACACAGTCATAGCTAAAGTATTCCCTCTGCTCACCAGGGACCATGGTCAGCATCACCTCATTAATTTCGTTACACACATCATTAGTGGGCGATAGTATAGCGCGACTACATAGGTAAGAAGCATCTTTATACATGGAGGTAAAGTTAGTATAAACAGCATCTATGATAGCACGAATCTTATTGGCACCAGACATGATGAGCACATCTAAGGGTAATTCTATCCAACTTGGCTCAGTTTCATCAAATCGTCGAGACACAGGCACAGTGCCGTTTCCGACAGCTAGAATCCAATCACTAAATTCAGCTAATTCGGACTGCGCTATAACATCGAGGGAGGAGCTTTTTAGACGCATGTTTTCTTTTAACTCAAGAATTTCTGCAAAGGCCCATAAAAACGAACTTGTTATAGCAGCGTTCACGGTTTGAGACCTCACACCTCCTTCCACAACAGGCAAAATCTGCCTCAAATCACCACCTAGCACAACCACCTTTCCGCCAAAAGGAACAGAAGCAAGCGATCCATCTTCTTCAGAAAGAACATCGCGTAAAGATCGGTCTAAAGCCTCAAAACAGCGGCGATGGGTCATAAGAGCTTCGTCCCAAATGATAAGAACGGCAGACTTAACCAATCCAGCAAGCATAGTGCCACGCTTCATATCACATATGCTCGTCTCAGTGATGTCAATAGGGATTTTGAAACGCGAATGTGCCGTCCTACCACCAGGGAGAAGCAAAGATGCAACACCAGAAGATGCTACGGTGAGGACAACTTTACGCTGAGACCTTAGGTGACTAACAATCGATGTCCATAAGAAGGTCTTGCCTGTCCCCCAAAACCTGATACAAAGTAAAAGCCAGGAGTGCCAGAAGCGACATTGGCAACTATGGAATCAAAAGCATGGCGCTGATCGCTATTCAGTTTGCTATACAGAACAGGAGACTGTGCAACAAGATCAGGCACATCATATGACATTTCATCGTCAATCAGTCTATTTGAAAATCCAGTTGAGCTACCATGCAAAAGGGGAGGTAAGCTATAGCTAGCAGGAGAAGAACCATTCCTAGCAAATAGGCGGTGCAGCTCCTCGAGAACCATATTTTTCAGGGTATCGTCAGGAAGAACATAGTTGTCATCATTCAAGTTCTTACGAAGATTATACAGTATGTCATCAGACATTGGCCTCCAGTATTTTTCAAAGAAACCGAGCTCATCACCTATTCCACAGTACATAAACATCATAACAAAGAGTGCTCGCAACTGACCACCCATACCCCAATGAACAGCCTCATCGAATGCCTTAAACCACTCCTCGTCGTCCCCCACTAAACCTCTTGCAGCACACGCCTCTTTAAAAGTGTTGTACACAACACCCTCAAAGGTCCTCACATCCTCATATGACTCTGCTCCCTTCACATACATAAGAAGCATACACAGGTAATAACACTCGCCACTGTTCGGAGCAATATAATACATCCGACCTATCATGTTGCCACGGACTCGTATTGTCCATTGCCTAGTGTCACTTGACCAGCAAAAGCTAGAAGGGTACTCACAATACGTAAGACACCTACCAGAGGGGAACTTTCTGTTAGCTTGAAACCAAGAAGTAAGGGTCGTCTGTTGTACACGCGGTGTGGAAAGCAGTGAGGGCAAATGGGTGGTGGATTTGAATATAACATTGTTCATGTTAGGGAGATGACATGCAAGACGTTCCACGGATGGGAAATACGTATGGATGTCATAGCCATACAACCGCCAAATGCATTCCTTATCACAAAGATAGCGACAATTCAGGAAATCTTGAATTTCATCCTTTTGGCGGTTCTGTGCTCGAAGCACTCCACCGAAAAGCATCAATCCGTAGTAACAAAAGTTTTATAAAGTCTTTTTTTTTCTCTTCCAAAAGATTTTGCTATTGCAAACCTATTTTTTATATTCTGTTTTAGGTTGTGTAAGAAAAAAATACATTGAAGAAATTATGTGGATCATTGTCTGATTTAACAATGATCTCATTGTTTTTTATGCTGCAGGTGGTAGACTTGTCGAGGATCAATTAATGGCAGGTGAAATGATGGTGGGGTGGAGAGAAGTCACAATTACAGATGCTAAGGTAATTTTAGTGATAAATTTTCTTCAACAATATTTGCTTTTGAAAAGAAGAAAACTCGGCCGCAGATCAAAGAATATAAAGAAAATTGTTATTGTTAGGTTGATCTCCTCTCCTGTGTGACCCAACGGTCACACCGGCCGGACCCTTGACCACGCCCTGATCGGGGGCGTCCAACCGCATTAAGGTTGGTGGGCCCCTGTGACCCGCGCTACATAAAGGGTGGGGGGTCGGTAGCACTGATTACGAGGTTCACCTGTGCGCCACCGCCCCACCAACATCCCCTACCGATCGAGGGTCAGCGCGGTGCTCACGGGAAGCACCACCGACGCCACTGCCTACTCTCTGTCACCATCGCCGTCCTCCACCATGGCCAGCGGCTCCACCACATCGGGACAAGGAGAAGGTACAATTCCCTCTCCAATCCTATGGTTCTACACGGTATGATCTAGACTAGGTGATCCTACGGGCTCAACAATGGTATCAGAGCGACCTAGCTTACTAGATCTTGCTCGTGTTGAGAAGAACCGAAAGAAAAAGAAAAGCAAAAGAAAACGAATCCCCACCCGAAGAAACCCTAACCCTAACCCTAGGGAAGGGGAAAAGAAACTCACCTGAGGGCCACGGGCTCGCCGGCGAAGTTGCGCCGCTGCAAAGCCGCGCCGTTCCTCTCGATGCGACGCGCATCGGCATGCCGAGGCGTCGGAAGAAGAACACTACCCCTCACGGGGCAAAGAAATCCACCCGCAAGGGGCAAAGGGCGCCACAGCCACGGGTGGCGGCGCACACGCCACGTTCGATGGAGAAGCGCGCTGGATCAAACACAGCACGCTCCTCCGGCGAGCGCAGCGCAGCGCCACCGCGTGCGGGTCGCCGAACGACAGGAGCGGACGAGCTTCTCTCTCGGGCGCAAAGGGAAAGAAGAGGGAAAGGGGGGAAGGACGCGCGCGGCGCGGACGTTTTCCCCGCACGGGGCGGCTGTCTCCGGCGGGCGCCGCGGCCGGCGCAATTTTCGCCGCCGTTTTTCGTGCGGGAGCGAGCGAGAGGAAGAGACAGAGGAAAGAAAGTGAGAATGGGGGCTAGGGTTTTGACGCGGACGGCCGGCTGGTTTTGGTCCAGCGAAAAACACGGACAGCCGCCCGATCTTGATGGACGGCTCAGATCGTCCGGGCGGCAAACCCTAGCGCCAGAGCGGGCCAGCGGGCCGAAAGTAAAACGGGCCGTGGGCCGCGTCCCCGGCGCCTGCGTCGCCGCGGGCGACGAATAGAAAACGTCCGTGGGCCGCGACTGCGTCGCCGCACGCGACAGATAGACCACGGGCCATGGGCCGCGTGATTTTTTCCCTGTCGCCGTGCTATATAAAGAGGTGGGGGCCGGCAGCACGGGTCACGAGGTTAGCCGCTGTCGAAAAGAAAAGTAGTTTTTTCTGTTTTAATTTTACAGAACACAGTTTGATGATTTTCGTCCATATTTTGAGCAAATTTCATCCAGTTTTTTCTATTCAAAATATTCCAACGAAAATTTTGTTTAGAGAATTCAAAAGTAACAGAAATGTTTCTGCAAAGTTTAAAGTTTATGAATTTCATTCATATTTCCGCTGCAAATAGTTAAAAGTAATTGCTTAAAAGCAATAAAGTGATAATTAATTTTTTAAAGATATGATAAAGTGAATATTAAAAGTGATTATGATTCTGTTATTAAATGACCAACGTTGTTAATAGCATGATCATGATTTGTTTATTATGTGTTAAAAGGTGCATCTATTTCTTTTATTGCCCAACGGTAATATAGTTTTAAATGCACAAACTGTGACATAAATAGTTGTGAAAAGTATAATGTTCATGAATTTTATTCATGTTTTTCCGCTGCAAATAAAGAAAAGTGAAGGATAAAATAGAATTAAAGTGAGAATTAATTTTAAAGAGAATGTTAAAGAAATTATTGAAACAATTATGATCTGTTATTTTACGACCAACGTTGTTAATAACATAATCATGATTTGTTAAATGTTGAACAGTGCAATGTTTGTGAAATACAGAATACATTACAGTTTCTGCTGTAAAGTAAAAGGACTCTCCTCTAATTAAATTGGAACCAACGGGAAAATTTAATTAGAGAGGAGGAAAAAGAGAAATACTTGTTTAACAGATTAATTATGGTATTGTTATTTTCTGACCAACGTTGATGATAGCAGTACTATAATTATATGAGTTCTATAGTCAAAGGGCTAGATCTCTGATAATTTTGCATGAAAGTGATCAATTTTCAGAGAAAAGATAAAAGATCAAGAAATGCTCTTGAACTATAGAAATATGTATATTTCATGTTTCCGCTGAAATAGAGTTGATGATAATGTTATTTTCCAAACAGAGTTCTTTATTGCAATAGAAATATTATCATCATATTGTTTATGAGTTTTATGCATTGATTCTATTTCTGCCCAACGGTGATGTAGAATTAGTGTAGAAAGATGATGTTTCATTCTAATTCTGCCCAACGGTGATTTAGAATATAGAAGAAAGTTTTAAAGATTTAATGTGCATATCTTTAACCAGACCAACGTAGGGTTATTTTTATGCTCATTATTGTTTATTATTATTGAATATTTTCTCAGACAAAGATTCTCATGTTTTCATTCGTGAAAGCAAAAGATGGGTACTTGTGACCCGAAAGATGACCAAGAAAGGTCATAAAGTGAGAGAGTATGTTCTCTCTAAAGAATGACTGCAAAAGAAAAAGAATTCTTGGATGTTAATCCAAGAATACAAATAGATCATCGAGAGTCTTGTTTGACAAATGTCTTTCATGTACTCTCCATGCAGAAAACAAATAAATCATTCAGAGTTTTGTTTAACGAATTTCTTTCATGTACTCTATATGAAGAAATTTTTTAAACGAGCAACATGAATGCTTAATTTGACAACGTTGGATTAAGCATGTGTATAAAAGAGTATTCAGATTTATTTCTGAATTTGATGATTGAATATGCAGTCTAAAGAGCCAATTGTGGCATCTGTGTCTCTTAATTACCCGCATGACGGGAAAAGACGATAATAATACCCACGTGGTGGGAAAAGTCTGGGAAAATACCCGCATGGCGGGAGAAAATTTTGACAAAGGACTTATTCTGTATGACAGGAAGAAGATGTGATGACTCATGTGTTTTTATATCGACCGCACACTTTATGTGTCATAGTTATAATGAGTCAAAAGAGAATAAAGTTACAAATGAACCTAAAGATAAGAATGTTATGCAAGTGTGACTTGCAGTACCATTGAGAAAGAACTCTTGTGAGTTTTGAAAAGGAATGAGGAAAAAGTACTCCCATACGTTAAAAGATAACTTCATATTGAATAAAGCAGATAATCAAAGTTTCGAAATTGTGGCAAAAAGGTTCTTGCCACATTTCGAGGGGGAGATAGAGAATGTTACAGAATAAACTCCCCTATACTTCAGATAATGTGATGCATATTATGCATCTAAGTGATCTATGATGAATTGTGATCGTCTGGGGAGTACGACGGTCATAATAATGATACCCCTAAAGTAAAGAAATAGATGTATTCTTGGATATTTTACAGCTCCGAAAGGAGACTAAGGACGGTACTCAAAGTGCCATAAAGAAGACAGATTGACAGGTTAACAGAATAAACCCAAATAAAAAGGATTAAGGATACACCATTTTGGAGAAAATGGAGTAATCTGGGGGAGCATGGTATGAACATACCTAAGGCTCGAATAGATTTTATCTGGGGGAGCTTGTTGCTTTATAATAGAGATGAACAAGTAAACATGGATCTTGTGATTTAGGTCCTTGTAAGAGCTATTGCATAGAAGACTACAGAATTAATTGCCTCTAGGCAATGACAGAGCAACAACATCCCCATATGAGAAAAACAGATGACTATAAAGTCTATATCAGAGAAATTTAAATGAAGGTTGATCCCACCTCATTTACAGAAATTATAAGCAGCGCTCAATCGATTTTGACAAGTGTCTACTTGTCTTAATGATTAGAGACTATGTGAATCCCGACGATGTTTGGGACTCATAAGTAATTTCCAATGGAGCCAAAACAGTAGGCTATAAAGGGTCTACAACGCCAATGTGACTCCAAAGGAAATATGTAAAAAGCGATTTTAAATCGAAAGATTTGCGCTAAGAGAATAAACAGATTATAATGAGTGATAATGGCACATAATGATCTGAGTTACATCAGATGAAAGTAAAGAACACAAGGGATCTTACGGACTAGAGCAAGTCTCTAGAATCAAAGTTATTTTGGGTTAAAGAGAATGAGAGGACAATCGCTTTTCTACAAACTTATAGAATGGGAAATTCATTCCCTAATCCTGTGTATGTGGATGATATCCTACTTGCTAGTGGTGATGTCAATCTACTACCGGCAGAGAAAAGAAGTTCTTGTCCTCAAAAGAGTATTCTCGGTAGAGTGTCTGTCGTTAAAAGTATCGAGATTTACTAAGAAAAGAAGAAAAGGGGTATTAGAAATATCGCATGGACATGCTGAGAAGAAGTCTCTAAAGCATGCATGTCGAGAAAACCTACGCCTGTTCTTATTGTCAAGGGTAATGGAATTGGGAACTTTAGTGTTCCAAGAGATAACATAGAACGATCAAATGGATATGGTACCATATGCTTCAGCTGTTGGAAACTCAATATTACCCTGACAATTCACGTATCCGGGTTGTTTTGGCAATGTCCAATCCAGATATAGATCACTGGAATGGAATCAAAGATATCGGCCTCATGCTAAAAGAAACAGAGTGCTCTCAAAAGGTTGTGAGTACAAAGATAGATCTATAAATGTGCTCTCAAAAGGTTGTGAGTACAAAGAAAGAATTTGTGAAATGTATAGCGAAATCCACAATTGTCGCTAAATTTCACATTTGGAGTTTTTGTGTGGAAAACTCCAGAGAATGAAAGATTGACATCAGTGTGATGTAAAGACATGTTATAGCATGATATAAGGCCGAGGGATAGGCAAAATGGTTAAGGAAACCTGTACCCGGAATTGATAATGGTTGACAACAGCAATAACCATTAAGTAATTCACTCCTAAGACAACGAGTCAAGTGTGGTGCCAAACACATTGACACAGAGTTATACGTTGTAAAGGAGAAAGTCCGGAATTATGTTGAAATGCTTGGAGCATAAGAGGAATAGATAAAAGAAACACACAAGTGTTTGCAGATCTGCTAATTAAAGGCTTACCGCCCAGTGTGTTTTGGAGAACACATAGTCGACATGGGTTTATGGTATAGTCTATATGATTTCCGGACAATAAAGAGGCCCAAAAGTAAAGATTTGTTTCAAAACAGAGACGTATATTGTAGCTGTCTGATTCTATCGGCAATTGAGCTGTGACGATGAAACATGCTCTATGTACTGATCCGTGATGAAACGAGTAAAGTACAAAGTATAAAGTTAAAAGTAAAAGTTGAGATCAAGGGGGAGAATGTTAGGTTGATCTCCTCTCCGTGTGACCCAACGGTCACACCGGACCCTTGACCACGCCCTGATCGGGGGCGTCCAACCGCATTAAGGTTGGTGGGCCCCTGTGACCCGCGCTACATAAAGGGTGGGAGGTCGGTAGCACTGATTACGAGGTTCACCTGTGCGCCACCGCCCCACCAACATCCCCTACCGATCGAGGGTCAGCGCGGTGCTCACGGGAAGCACCACCGACGCCACTGCCTACTCTCTGTCACCATCGCCGTCCTCCACCATGGCCAGCGGCTCCACCACATCGGGACAAGGAGAAGGTACAATTCCCTCTCCAATCCTATGGTTCTACACGGTATGATCTAGACTAGGTGATCCTACGGGCTCAACAGTTATCGCTATCACATAACAGCAGCATTGATCCGAGTTGGTCATAATTCTGGATTTGTTTCTGTGTGCTTGGAAATGGTATAAAGTTGGTATGATTTATCATTTATCACATAAAATTGAAAATTTCATACGGACTTATAGGCATATCTTTGAAGGATAATGAATGCTGAGAGCCTGAGAAGTACTTTCTTACATGTTTGAGTACCCGAGGTATATTTGATAGATTTTGTTCATTCAAATAGTTGCTCAAGATTGACAAGCAGTTAAATATTTCTTACAGGGTGTTGATGTGATGTATTACAAGACCAAGACCCTTTCTGTTTTTTGTTATCTTGATATTTTCCCTCAACTTTTCCGCCCCATAAAACTTAACCACCTTTTATCTTTATCCATCAGGTAGGCACACAATGGTAACTGGATGGAACTAGAATTCTTACTTGCAAAAGGAAAACACTTTCAGGTGAGCTCTGATTTGCTACATGGTTACTCTTCATGCACTCTCTTAGCTTTAGCCAAAAGTACTTTTAGCTTTTTTCCGCCGCTGTGGTTTCTCACTTATCTAACCGTATCTTTTCAGGCTGCCCTTGATAGTAGGTCGTCTTGTTGATTTATAGAAGAGTTGCGGATGTTTGCATGAATTCATTTGTGGTCATCCAGTTCATGTATGTATACATTAATGTCTCTATAACCATAACCAGTAATGCTTCTAAGTCGGCTCTGTTTTCTCACTTAGTTCTATGCAAGTATGTCTCATTAGTAGGTATCAGTTATTTGCAACAATTCTTGATTTTTAACAGCCACATACCACTTCTTTGATCTTTCTCAAACTTGCACAACCTGAGGCAAACATGGATTTGATATACTGCTTTGTGGAGGTCAGAAATTATATCAACTTCTCCTTATGTTTAAATGCTGAAAGTTTTTTGCAAAACAAATGCTGGAAGTTACGATTCTCTGTTTTACATTGGCCCATAGATGAATATGAAAATGTCACTTCTCCTCGATTGCTTTTTATTATTGGTCTGCTCTACTTGTTTTGGCTCATGGTGATTGATGCTAATTATTTTGTGTATTTTCGTTGCACCCAGGTGCCTATGAGAATTATATAGATATAATTCATGGGTTTTCTTTAGCTGTGGCATGCATGCCACTGCATCAGCCTGGCAATTAGTCCTCAATCAAGGTAATTTACCTGTACAACTTTACATATCATGGAAATATGTGGTGTTTGCTTGCCACTACTGAAGCGAAGCGACAGTAAATGTATTTATGCCAATTAGCTTCGGCACTCACATGATATATGTAGCATTTTGTGTGTCCACTGCCCAGGTGTCTCTGAGATTTTATACAGTAGAATTCATGTTAAAGTATTTTGCCGTGTCGTATATTGTTCCAGCATGTGGTTGGAGTACAAAGAGTCGCATTTTGTACTTCTTTGTAGTACTTAAAAATAGCAGAAAGCTGTGATATACTACACCATTTGAGATTGAGGAAGGAGATGAGCTGGTTTAGAGTCGTCTACAATATTTTTCCATTTTACGTTTTCCGTCAGTGATATTTTGGTGGCATTCTTTACCCGCAGCTTACATTCACCTAGCGTCCTAGCCTTCAAACTACTACTATTTATAGAGCTGATCTTATATGTGAAACGTCCTGACATTCACATGATTGGATTCAAAGAATGTTTACTAATTGCATAAGATTGGGTACAGTAGTACTTGGACATTACAGTGAGTGTGGTGTCATTTGGTGATGGCATACAGATCTGTTGCACGCTTAACTTATTTATTTATAGTACAGTTTGAACAAACAACATGAACTTTTGCAGCATACTAAACAGGTTGACCTTGGTATGTTTGGGTAGGAGTTGGTGCGCAAACTGTTAGGCAAAGGAGTTGGAATAGCAAAGATGTGTGCTACCGGTTTTAGATCTGATTTCTATGAATGAAATTATTCATGATATGTGTAGACTCCTCTACCGTAAATAGAAGTGGAATTCCTTCATAGCTTTAGTTCAGTTGTAGTGGATTTACTTGCCATGCTCCATCTTTTATTTTTCTCTTATGTTCAGTGTGCCTTCATTAGTTTCAGAGATCTAATTCCATTGTATGATGGATGAATGACTTGGCTCGGCTGCCGGGATGGTGTATTATTGACGCGGTGGACACCCACACAAGTTTTTCGCCATGTCTGGTCTCTCCTACAACAACCTCAGGAAGGTGCGCTGCCCATGCTAGAGTTGGCAGCTGAGCTGGTACTATAGGGACTAGATTAGATGAAGGATGAGGTGGACGAGCTGATGAATATTGACAGGTTGCTATATTATACTGTCCTTATTCCTGTAAATTTAGTAACACAAACACTAATTTGTTGGCCACTTCTAATAGTTTATTTATTCATTGTAGCATAAATACGCTACTTCATATTTTTGTCCTTGCATGAGCTCCTGCAATTTAAATTTGCGAATTCAATGATGGCACTGATCTGAAGCGGTAACAGATATTCATACTTTCTAATTAATAGATTTGAGAAACAGTTTTTTTTTGTATCTTGTTCCTGTTCAAGGTTCATAGCTTGGAGTCTGCATAACACTATTATAATTAATGTTTTCTCTATATGGATCTTTCAATTGGCTAAAACAATAGAATACACATCACATAAGCATATATATAGTTCAACAACACAGTATTCTTACATTAGCCATAATTGATTTCAGAATGCAATATGTGGCCTGCTTGACCCAATTGATTGGGACGCCAAGGACCGGCGAGGAGGCGCCCGAGGGTTCTCATTTTATTTTTGCTCTGCATATGTAATTGCCAGAAAGATCGTCTTATGAGGTCCTATGGTTTCTGTGCATTGCACACTTTTCATTTCATTACTATAGGATTTCCTGCCCCAACTTATATGTTTTGTTCATTGGCATTTTTTTGAATTGTAGGCAGCTACATGTGTTATGTCCTGAAGCTTCCCTCCATCACGGCCAGCGCCCAGCGAGGGACGTCGTGGGCGTGTATTTACGAGGTCCAGCTATCTCCGACCTGTAAGTGGCGATCTCTCTCTTATCTTAGCTGATTGAATTATTGGGGGCTTGTAGAAGTGGCGACGGGTGGAGCTGTGGCCTGTGGAGGATTGATTTATTATCTGATCTGATTAGGTCGTTAGGATCTAACACACAGGGGTTGGCTACGTATTGTCTCTTAGGTTTCAGCGGTTGTGCAAGGTACACATGGCTTTATTCTTTGAGGATTGATTTTCATGTTGTTTTCTTGTAGACAAAACCTTGTATATGAATTACTTGTGTTTTGATGTCTACAACATGCTGATGGTTGAACTCAAGCTAATGGCAGAGACCCTAGAGTACCATCCAGGTTCTTCCTCCTGCCACCATATTGATGTGTAAATAAAACATTACTACAGACCCACACACATTGAAGAACAACCTATAATTAGTTATACCTCACGTATTTTGCCAAAAAGGCGCATTTCCTCCAAGGTCGGCATGCTTCCAAGGCCATGCTAGCTGAAACACAAGTAATGCAAGCCATCAAAGTCGATTAAAAAGACATGCACGACCACTGCTAAATTGGTGTTTTCTGTATTTATCCCTTTCTAGCATCTATCGAATGTCCCTAAAGGGACCTAGCATCCATTACTACTAACGGATTCCAACATCCAGACTAACATGGTGTTATAGTCGTCACGACACATGAAATACTTTCTAATTTGTGCTTGTCGTGACCCACGAGCAGAGAGTAGGGCCACCCATATGTATCTTTTGTACGTCTACTCCGACCTCATGCTTGGAAACACTATATCAATTATCATCTTCATTGATCAAACCGAGTCTCTCACACACACCACAGACAAAAAGAAAGAGTGAATCTCGAGAACAGGAGGTGTGATTAGAAGGTTGAATTTGGGGATTGGGATGACGCGGCGAATTACCAACCTCGTCCATTTGCTTTGCTCATTCCATGCCCTTAGATTACATGGGAGAATCATAGGAATGACCGCACAATGTTTACCATTGTTTGGTAAAAAACCTTGGCTGCTCTGACCCTACTAGTGAGACTTCTGGCGTCAGTGAAGAGTCCTAGGTGGCGGGGATCAAAAGTCAGACTAAGGTGATATTGGCTAGGCCTACTACCATGAGAAAATTCCTTATTTGACACTGGCTTAAAATCAACTTCCTTATTTGGCCCTGGACAATATTTTCTTCCCCATTTGACCTCTAAATTTCATTTTCTTACACTGCCGTTGGTTCTGTTAAGAGGTTCCGTTAAAAAGTTTTCGGATGGACAAAAATAGCCCCCTGCTTGTCTCCTATCCTATCAACTATCCGAACAAAGAAAAGTAAATCCCGACCAAACATGTTCAAATAGGGAAGAAAAATTTGTTCAGGGCCAAATAAAGAACCACATTTTAATCCAGTGTCAAATAAGGAATTTTCTCTACTACCATACGACGGAACATAGGGGTCTACCACTATCTACACCGTAACAACAACAACTTCCCCATTTCTACGACCTCATTCGATCACATCACGTCACCGGGAGTGGGAGAGGAGGAGGAGGCCATGAGAGAGATGATACAACCGACACAGATGCACCGGGGCGAGAGCCGACACCTTTGACTTCGGTGGCCAACCCACCATCCCTCACAGGGAAATAATTGACAAACTAACAACTTTATAAGATATAAAGTGAATTAGGCATGCTCACAGAAACATCAATGGATCAATATAATTATAGATAACCTTGTATGCACTATCTAATGTACATGCATTTTACTTTCTAGGATCTTCCTTATGCCACCATAAGAATACATAAGAACAACCAATAATTAGTAACACATGCATTTTTTGCTATGTATGCTCCCACTCCACCATCTATTTAGGATTAACGGATCCGAATATTCATACTCAGGGAGCTAGGTCTCTGAGACATGGAATTTCGCTTCTAATATGTGGCTGTGCCACGATTTTCATTCTAGAACTTTCACGAGCAAGCGAGCCACACAGATGTATCATTTCCATGCCTACCCAATTTTCATGTTCGAAAACACTATACAACTTATTATCTCTAGTGATCAAACCGATCGAGACTTCTCGCGCATATATGCACAAGCATATACACACACGTATGTGTTGTGCGTGGCAAATTGATACATGTTTAGGCTAATCGTGATCCTTAGATTTAAATGATTAGGGCATGCACAATGGTTCATAAGACCTCGATCTTTTATTACGCGAGCATATATCATTTAGATACGACAAAAAAACATGTCATGCAATGGATTATGTCCTAGTGTTATCTCTTTGGTAGTGTTTGCATGGTCCTAAAATTTGGAGTTATGAAGTGACTAAAATGAAACTAGAAAATATGCAACTAAAAAATGACATGCTATATTATGGAGAGATTCTTTATGTCATCTCTGAACCAGAATCTCCTTTTTTTCTCTCTTTCAGTTCCTCTATTTGAACTCAATCATACTAGTATGTGACATTGGTAAAATTAAATTAATCCCTCTGATCCCTTATAAGTGTCGTGGAGAGACAACTAGCTTAAGTATAAATTAGACGTACAGGTCACGACATTTATATTGGATTGGAGGGAGTAGATCATTGTATATTCCCTTAGATTAGTGGGTGTGATACATCATCGGAGCATCTTGAAACTTTACATGGGGAGAATGGTAGGACCGACGGCACGACATTCACCGCGGTTTGGTAAAAAAAGACGTTGGCCGCTCCGACCCCACAAGTCAGGCTGCACGCACCGTCGCAAATCCGCTCTTCCACGTCAGCGAAGAGTCCTAGGTGGCAGGATTACAAGTCAGGTGATATCGCTCGGGCCCACTACCAGTACCAGACGAGGAACGGAGTGGTCTACTACGGACTTTTTTTTTTGCGAAACACAGTACAATGCAAGCGCTCATATACACGCGCACACACTCACCCCTATGAACGCACGCACGCACACCCTACCCCTATGAGCACCTCCGAGAGACTGAGCCGGCGGGTCGAGTCTTGAGATTGACGAAGTCACCACGGGCGCCTCGCTGTCGACGGGAACGTCGCCTCCCACTGAAGAATATTCCGCCTTAAATGAGAAACACCAGCGTCAAACCTGGGGTTTGAACTCTGGTGGGCTGGGGGTACAACCACCCACCTAACCATCTTGCCACAGGCAAGTTCTCGTCTACTACGGACTCAGCTTGGGTGACTTTGCCTGGGTGACTTTGTGGTAACTTTGTTTCACTGACAGTGGGGCCCACCGTGTGTAGGGGCCACATGTCTGTGAAACAAAAGTCCGCAGCACTTCCCCGTTCCGGCGACCGCCGCCGATCACGTCGCCGGGAGCGGGAGAGATGATGCAGCCGACGCAGATGCACTGGGCGCGAGCCGACCCCTCCGACTTCGGAGGCCAACCCCCCGCCCCTCGCAGGTAATCCCCAAAAATCCGCCTCGCCGTCGCCGATCTCTCCCCTCCACTGCCCCCCTGAATCCCGCCTGAAAACCGACGCGTTATCCCCGCAGCGAGCACACGGCGGTCGGGATCGGCAAGTCCAAGGTGGTCGTCTTCGGCGGGTTCGCCGACAAGCGCTTTCTCGGCGACATCGCCGTCTACGACGTCGGTAAATCCCGCCGCCCCATCCACCCATCCCCACGCGTCTGGCTCCGAGCCCTTCGCTGCTGCTGCTCAGACGATTGATTAAACTGAACCTGCGCACGCGGGGCCCTTGTTGCAGCGACTGCAACATGTTCGTCTTCGGCGGCCGCTCCGGGGGAAAGAGGTCTGCACAGCTCACCGTATACAGAGTTTTGCAGTCGTTGTCTGTCTGTCTGTTGCTGACGGTCCGGTGTCTGCCTTCCAGGTTAGGCGATTTCTGGATGCTCGACACAGGTAAAGCCCTTCGTTCGATCGAGTATCCCTGTTACTTGCTCTGTTTCAAATTGCTACGCTAACTGTCGATCTGTCTTGGTGCTTCTTTCGTGTTCAGACATTTGGCAGTGGTCGGAGATGACCGGCTTTGGTGATTTGCCGTCTCCGCGGGAGTTTGCGGCCGCATCAGCCATAGGAAACAGGAAAATTGTCATGTAAGCAGTTTGTTCCGTACAAGTTTGTTTCCCCTGTTATGACTGGGTCTCATCACCTGTGGAGAAGATGATGTTCATCTTTGTGCAGGTATGGTGGCTGGGATGGCAAAAAGTGGCTGTCTGATGTATATGTCATGGACACAAGTGAGCTAACTGCTGTGTTTATTCTAGCTGTACTGACCACTGAATATATGCTTTGTTGATGGAGTTGATCTTTCAGTTTTACTTCTGTTTATAGTTAATACATTTGCTGTTCAATAGTGTCACTTGAATGGACAGAACTAGCAGTTGCTGGATCAGCGCCGCCTCCAAGATGCGGACATTCTGCCACTATGATTGAGAAGAGACTGCTTGTTTTTGGAGGCAGAGGTAATTACCACTCTTTGATTTTGTGCTTTTTTGGGTCTGTCGAAGCTTGGGGTTTCTTAGATAATTTGCTAGCGAGTTCCATTTGATATGTTGCTACAAGACAGTAATACTTCTCATACCAACCTTGAAAAGCTGGCCGACACTAGAAAGTACAATTATGTTTGTTTTGTAAATACCTAGCAAACCTAAAAGATGAGTGAAACTAAAGTTCTTTCTTGAACTTGAATAACTTCAACATTGAAAATTTTAAGAGCACTGCCACTATTATCCCCTTTTTAGAAGGAAAAACTGTAAGGGACGCCGTGACAACATAATAAGTAGGAAACCAAATTCGAGTCCATGGGGATTTGAACCCAGGTGGTAAGATTGTCAAGGTTCTATAAAACGCTATGGACTAATTTTGCTTTTCTCTTTTGTAAAGAATTAAAGCGCTAATCACAATTAAGCACACGTTTAAGCGCAGTTAAGCGCTAGGCGTTTTGCTCCCCTCAGATCCTAAGCAAGCTTAAGCATGCGCTTAAGCGCGCTTTTTATAACATTGGAGATTGTACATGCATTTTCCCACCCAAGTGACCCTACACATTGTATTCCTCGATCTACACATTTTGCTTGTGGGCTTCCCGCTGGGTATCAGACTATTTCTGGGTAGAATTTGTAGTGCGCTGACAATTTCAACGATTAATGAGTTGCATCATTTTTTGGTCTCAGACATTCTATCATTTATGATTACTTTATATCTTCCTTCCAACAGGTGGAACCGGGCCGATAATGGGCGATCTATGGGCTTTAAAGGGTGTTACTGAAGAAGGTAGTTCTTCCTATATTTATGTGTCTATTTGCACTCGAGAGAAATATGCCATGTAACTGCTACACACCATATATGCTTGCTTAATTGATGAGTACACTAGCAGAACTCACGGTGCAATTACAGCTATTTGTTTAGACAGTTTATGCGAATGTCGGTCATGATCAGAGGAGTTTACATGCCTGTGTTTATTATATCTACATACTTTAGGACACAATCCAGAGTGTCATGCTCACATCGTATATGTCTTGTATGTCCATCCCTGCTTCATTGGAGGAAATGGAATTTGAGATGGCTATTTGTATTATTTAGCTATCCTGTTCCATTGAGGGACGTGACAGATCACCCTTTTTTAGTCGATATATTTCACATGCTTAGTTACAATTAAGTTGTTTCTCCTTTAGTCCTTTTGCAGTGGTTACCTCACATTTGTTTGTATGAAGTTACGCTTCTTATTTAAGTAATGTTTCACTGGAAATATTAAGTTAGACGATAACTGCAATATTTTTGCTGTTACTGAACTTTCTATTGTTGTGTTGCGGAGATAATGAGGCACCAGGTTGGACACAATTAAAGCTGCCAGGACAATCGCCCTCTGCACGATGTGGCCATTCGGTGACTTCTGGTGGACCTTATGTATGCAATTTAAAACCTTGCTATTTTGTCTTTCTAGCTGCAATAATATTTAATAACTGATATCTGTGCTGTATGCATCACATATTTGGAAGGTTGATTTTTCTGTTAGATTGGATATCAATCATGACTACCCGTTAATTATTAGTTTGTTTGCTATCATGCGAAGTCGGTGAAGCTAAGTATCCTGCGAAGTTTGTCGAATATAATGGCCTTCAGGGTTGCTTTTGTCGTATATACATTTTTTAACTTGTTTTATCTTCTGCTAAAAACCATTTGCTAAAATTTCAGTATCCACTTATATACGAGTTTTTGTGGAATCAATTAGCTTTTGATTCAAACTACGTTCTGATCTGGTGAAACAAGGCTTAGCTACCGAAACCAATGCTCCCTTATTTTAAGTACATAATAATAAGTTGGTACTTGATGATCCAAAAACATAATTGGTCTCCTCTTTCTTGAAACCTTTGAAACGAAAATTCTGTTATATACTGGGATCCTTTACACCAGAAGCTGGTCATCAAGTCTACTAGAATGTATGTATCAGAAGATATTTTTTTTCTCTGGGACTTATCTTACATTTTTCTTGTCTATTTTTGATTGTGCAATAACATTACTAACAACATATTGATCTTGGACCTTGTTGTCAGCTCTTGCTATTTGGAGGACATGGAACTGGCGGTTGGCTAAGTAGATATGATGTGTACTACAACGAATGTGTTATTTTAGACAGGGGTAAGCTGTAGCTCCAATGAATTTCTGTTTTGATTGTAAACTTTTTCTGTATTGCCTCTTTGGGGACATTGAACATGACCTTGCATCTTGTTGTATACTGAACACACCAAATCTTGTTGCTGTTTCTTGACATAGATGGTTTTATGAAAAAAAGACTTTTTTGGTAATTAGGAACATGATTTCATAACTGGAACTTCGCACCTGAAAGTGATCTGATACTATTTATACCTGAAAAGCCCCAAATATTATTTATTTTCTTAATATATATTTTATTATTTCCGGAATGAGATACTAATTTTTGTTAATTGCCAAGTTGAGCTAAGGGTTTTGCTGAAATATTGACCCGAAAAACTGGGCTGCCCACTGTTAGGAGTAATCTTGTCAATGTAGTTGGCTGGTAGAAGGAGCTAGCTTAATCATGAAGTATTCAGGGTATGTAGGGAGAGCTCTAGAATTAGGAATGTTCTAGAGTAAGATATTTAGGAGTAGTATGAAATATCTAGAGTTTGTAGAGTATTCCAGAAGTATGGTGTAGGGTTTGGATTGTGCCACATGGGAACAATCTTAAGGGTCATGTACAAGAATAAATAGGGTACCACCCCTCCCATGTAACCAAGCTTGGAAGCCAAGATGTAGCCTCAAGCATAGGTATGATATATAGAGCATATATGTGATCTCTCATATATGCATATGTGTTTGTGTGTGCGAAGCACAACCGTATTAGAAGGGAGCTAAGTGACTTAGCTTCCAACAATTGGTATCAGAGCCTCAAGATCTGAGGGCGGCGGTGATGGACTCCATGCGATGTGGAGGACGACGGCATGAGGTGGAGGTTGTTAGCGGTGTGATGCCGCTAGCTGCTGGTTGCGGCGCGATACCGTTAGGAGGAGAAGGCGGTGTGATGCTGCCAAGAGAAGCGGGGGTGCGATGCCATCGTCAACATGGAGAGTTGGTGTGAAGCCAGCAGAGGAATGTGATGTGGCAAGACTGCGTGGTGACCGATGCTGTGAAGGCGTCATTCACAACAAGTCGAAGTTGGCGTGTGAGGCATGCTGGAGTGGAGGTCTTGGAGCTGTGAAGGCAACATGGTGAAGCTATTGCATGCATGCAGCAAGAAGGTTAATCAAAGGGAGAGCAGGGGATATGGAAGAGTGAGGAAAGCCCAAAGAAGATGCAAGACAACGATGAGCCAACACTCCTGTGAGAGGGGTGTTCAAAGTGCATGCCCAACGGTGTGATACTGTTGGAGACCGTGGACAGACGGTGGTGTGATACCATCGTCGTAGAGGGCGTCGGTGTGAGGCCGACCATTATGGTGTCATGCCATTGTCTATGGAAAGGTTGGTGTGAAGCCACTGACGCTATTGTGATGCCATCGTCAAGTGGAAGACTCGGTGTGAGGCCGACGACCGTGGTGTGATGCCACTGGAACATGAAGGTCGGTGTGAAACCAAATTGGTGGTGTCATGCCATCTTATATGGAGTCAGTGTGAGGCTGACAAGCACGGTGTGATGCCGTTGCCAGATAAGAGAATGTGCGAGGCCGTCACAAGATGAAGCACATGGTCCTAGTGATCTGGATTAGAGGATCAGTTGATATGACAAGATTAAGGGGGAGATTGTTAGGAGTAATCTTGTCAATGTAGTTGGCTGGTAGAAGGATCTAGCTTAATCATGAAGTATTCAGGGTATGTAGGGAGAGCTCTAGAATTAGGAATGTTCTAGAGTAAGATATTTAGGAGTAGTATGAAATATCTAGAGTTTGTAGAGTATTCTAGAAGTATGGTGTAGGTTCTAGGTGTAGGGTTTGGATTGTGCCACATGGGAACAATCTTAAGGGTCATGTACAAGTATAAATAGGGGTACCACCCCTCCCATGTAACCAAGCTTGGAAGCCAAGATGTAGCCTCAAGCATAGGTATGATATATAGAGCATATATGTGATCTCTCATATATGCATATGTGTTTGTGTGTGCGAAGCACAACCGTATTAGAGCATCTCCAACAGACGCGCTTCGGCGCGGCGCGCTATATTTTCTTTGCAGCGCCAAAAAGGCGTTTTTGCGCGCGGGGCGCCGGTTTTGCTTTTCCAGCAGCGCTATAATTTAGCGCGCCGAAACGCAGCGCTCCAGCAGACGCGCAAAAAAACGCGCTCCAGAGCCAAATTTTGCAATAAAATAAATACAAACAACACAAATTTAAACGATTTTAAACTTAATTCGATTGATTTGACGATTTTTCACCTAATACAAACTACCTAATACAAACTACAAATCTAGAACTCGAAGTCCGAGCAATTCGAGGCAGTGTCGCTGGAGATTTCGTCCGCCAGCGCGTTCCACCGCTCGTCGCCGGCGGGCCAGGTCGCACGGCCTGCCGCGAGCTCGGCCTCCGCCGCCCCCTTCGCCAGGCGCCGCGCCTCCCTATACTCGCGGCGCTCGGCCTGCCGCTCCGCCTGCTCACGCGCGGTGATGTGCCAGTGCTCCACCTCCAGCTCGTGTTCGCGCGGGTGGCTCCGGTACCAGTCCGCGACCGCGCGGTGGTCCCGCTCCGCGACGAGGCTGAGCATCGCTCGGCGGCGGTGGAGGCGGCGGTCTTCGTCGGTGACGAGGCGCGGCTCCGGCGCCAGGCGCCGCGCTTCCTCGGCGTTGCGGCAGTCGTTGAAGTTCATCTGGCGGCGCGAGCGGCCGAGCGCCCACGCCGCCGCGTCCCACGCGCGGGCGGCCTCGATGGCCGTCTCGAACGTGCCGAGCGCGACGCGCTCCTCGCCGGACCGGATCTCCGACGTGAAGGTGCCGTTCGTGCGCGCGCGGACGCCGCGGTAGCCAGATTGGCTTCGGCGGCGCGGCGGCATGGTGGCGGCGGCGCGGCGCGGGTGTCGGTGAGGGAAAGGTCCGGAGCGGCGCGGGAGAGAGAGAGGGGTGGTTGCGTGGCGCGTTTGTGTCCAGCGCGCTGAACGCGCGTCGCTATATATGACGCCGCGCGTGCCGCTTCGTCCAGCGCGCTGGACCGTTTTCCCGCGCGGCGGAACTTTCCCGCGTCTGCTGGAGAGCGCGAACCGGCCCCGCGCGCGGGAAATGGCCGGTATTTCGCACGCGCGGCGTTTTTGGCGCATCCGTTGGAGATGCTCTTAGAAGGGAGCTAAGTGACTTAGCTTCCAACACCCACAAGCTAAGGGTTATGCTGAAATCTTGCTGGTAAAGAAAATTATAAAGGCTAAGCTGGTCAATAGGGATTGACTATTGATTCTCCTGACTGATGTATCGAGTGCATGCTGGATATGTCTGTGCTTGTGGTCCTTGCGTTATCCTCATTGACGATAGACATGATACATAGATACTCAAGCACATACTCCACAGCCAGTTTGGGTACTAAACAATAAACTCCCTTTCCTATGATCAATGCTGTAACCCACATGGCTCGCCACAGCATGCCTTGCTAATTGGTGTCACCAAAATTAGCTAACTTGTGTTTGTATGAATGTAATGAACACACTAGAGACAGCTGAAATTGTATCCTTAATTCATTCGTATGCCTGTGCACTCTGGTGATGACTGTTGACCACCTTTTTTTCTTCATGCATTCACCCATTCTGCACATGTGCATCATATATATGTCTGTCCACTTTCCCGGTCTGCATGCGTCAGATGTAGGGTAAAGTACAGATGTAGGATAATGATGCTCCCTCCTTCCAAATATATAAGACCCCTCAAATTTCGAGTCTAACTTTGACCACGAATTTGACAAATAAAATATGAGTTATATGCCACCAAAGTATACCATTGGATTTGTATCGAAGTTTTCAATGGTATAATTTCTGTGTGACTTAACTCCTATTGTGAAATTCATGTTCAAAGTTGGCTAAAAACTCGACGAGACCTTGTATTTAGAAGGATGGGGTGTACAAAATCTCTTAACCTCGAAAATGCCATGTCAGATGGATCAACCTGTTTCGCATGACTATAATTTGTATGTGTTAACACACATCTTCGCTATTTTGTTTATTGTTCTCGTTTTGATATGTCTAAATCGATTCCTTTCTGCTGTTGAAGCAACCAGCAGTCCAGCATCGGCTTTAAATATTTGGCATTGTATATGTTTTTGCTGATTAATACTTTGGTATCTCAGTCTCAGTTCAATGGAAGCGCTTACCAACAAGTAATGAGCCACCTCCTCCTCGGGCATATCATTCTATGACTTGCTTAGGGCCTCGGTTTCTTTTATTTGGTGGCTTTGATGGAAAGAATACCTTTGGAGATTTGTGGTGGCTTGTTCCTGAAGGTATAATATCACATCTGAAAAAGAAGAATCCCTATTGATATCTTCTAGCTTTACTTTGTATGGTGCATACAACAAACAGTCAAAGCTTTAGAAGCAATATCATATGCTGGGCCTGTAGTTTGGCCTAGAAGTAACTGAAGTGATCACACTTGACATATCCATATTTTTTGCTCCATCCGCTATCATATAGGTGTTGCGCATGGAACAAAAAATAGTTAATTCATTGTCTTTAAGCTGGACTGCAAACATTTATCAAGTACTAGTGTATAGTAGAGTACTTCAAGAAGTCGCATATGTTGCCCCTACTAATGGCAATAGGGGCATTTGGTGAGCACTGTCGCCTACAAAAATTTAAAATACTTATACTAAAACAATGTCTGGACTTAATGTACTAGTTACCGAGCATGACAGTAATATGTTCAAGAAATTGAACCTCTTACTAGGTTCAAACCTCACTTCCACAATACATCAGCTGGCTATGGTACAATGAGCTAAATCTACAGACCAGTGAATTGTAGCAAACCCTTACTGCATCCAGCTATTGTGCACACTGCACACAGACAAACCGTATTTTCTGAGATAGTGGAAGAGGTTACTGCCCAGCATCTGCATCTGAAGATGGACATAGATGAGCCACATAAAGACATTGCTCCTTGAAACTTCAAGAAATGATGCGTTTGAACATGAAATGGGCTTGTATCAAGATGTTTGCAGGGTGTTGAGGGAAAATTATTTTGACCCAGCAATCATGCTTAAATACTTGAGTACTTACATCTGTCAGTAGTAAATTATATGAATACAGTTAAATATGTAATAGTTGATGGAGAAAGATAATTTCTGCTTCTCTAAACTCTACATGTTTGAATGTTCAGATGATCCTATTGCCAAACGAGACTTGGTTCCTAATGTTGATTCAGACAGCAAAAATAGCACTGTGACTAGTGATGCCCAACAGTCTGCATTGAAGGTATGTATGCTTATGTGTATACCTGAAGTTCAGAAGATCTTTGCGGAGAGTAAAATGGAACTAATGCCGAATTTTTTGGCGACATCAGAAACTTGCAATTACTAAAGAATATAACTGTTGCAGGAATCGCAATCTGGGGAGTCTCCATTGTTGGACTTGGCAAAAAGATTGGGGATCCCACTTTCTCTAGAACCTGCAGCAAGTTTTGTTGATGAAATCAATGATAAAGAACTAATGGAATTGTCATCAAGGCTTATTGGCGAATCACTTCCTACTACTGACCAGCTTGCATGTATTCAGGTGCTGATATCTTTCCATTTTGGCAACCCTTTGCACTTGTGTTGGCTTCCGAGGAAACGGGACATTATTCTATGATGTACAGGCACTTCGTGATCATTGGAGAAGTTCTCCATCAAGTTCGATACAGCTCCAGGAGCTTGGCCCTCTGCTGAGAGACTATCAACGTCTTATTATCCGCCGCTATGTGTATGATTTCATTCCTCCATTTCCCCGCTGCATTTGTTTTCTACAATTTTTAACCATTCACTTCTCCATAAAATCAAGAAAATAACCGCACAGTTTTACAGATGCTTGTATTTCTGGTCTATTTATCATTATCTCCTTGTCACGATAATAATTTTACCTGCTAGATTTTAATCCATTTTGTTGTCTTTTGCACAAACAGTACTCTGGAATTATAAACGTGTTCTGTCATGTAACTTATGTCATGTTTTCATGTTATCCATACTTAATTCAAAAGGAGAAGTGCAAACCAGTCGAGAGTAGAACGTGGCTTTTTTTCTGTCAGACTATATAACTGCAGTTGAATTGTTAGCTAAAAATTGAATAAGGGTAACCCAGCCATGGTCAGAGCTTGTAATAATGTCTGATGAAAGGATGGTGCTTATCTAACTAATTGTTAAAGTCCTGCATTTAAGTAAATAACATGTCTTCTGCATGGATTATGTTTTCATTTCCGCCAACTAAATGGATGCAGGGAGAACCCATCCCCGACGTTCCTTGAAAGGGAAGATCACCGCCTTTTCCATTTGAAAAACGCTTCACAGGTATGTGAACTCCAGTCTATGGGGCGGCCATCTCCTTGTTATGTTATTACCATCTGATGCATCTCCTTTTATCAGTTTCTCGTATTAACCAGTGCTCTGTATTTTATGATACACTTCAGTTGCGCATGGATGACATCCCCGTCCTGCTAAGCGAGTACAGAACTCTCCTTTCCACCTGAGAGCGGCTCCATATGCAGCTCTTTTACCTGGCAGGTCCTTCTTGGCCGCTAAACCATTAAGCTAGAGCATCCTTTTCTGCTTATATGGTTTCTGATGACACCGCTTCTATGTTTGCACCCTGTGGACGGATGCGTTGTCAACCGCTCTTCGAGGACAATACATACATCTCTCTCCCTAGATAGATATAGGCGAGCCAAAGAAGAAACATGCGCATGATTGTGGTGGATATAGTGGACCCTAACGGGAGCTGAATTCGACAGCTCCCAGTGGTGAGAGGAGTGTACTGGAACACAGTTTCATTTGCTCCTTTGGTCCATGCTTAATTGAGAAATGGTCCAGTTTTTTTGTTTATACTCCTTCTGTCTTGAATTAGTTGCCATAGATTTGTCTATACAGATATATTTATACATATTTTAGCGTGTAGATACATCCGTATTTAGATAAATTTGTGTCAACTAATTCGGGACGAAGGGAGTAATAAATCTTTGTACATGTTCCTTTTATTCATGTCACGTGCTTTGTTATTCCAACATATGTGCAATGATAGAGACCATTCTGAAGTACTATAGTTTCCACAGGTTAGCGTGACCTACTCCAAATTACTCGAACTAAATTGTCAGTTTGGTCCGGTTGGGTTGAGATGGACGAGTGAAGTACGAATCTATCATTTGCTTATGAATAATATACTCTTTTTGTGAACAAACGATTCCATTGGATCGGCTAACTAGAGTACATCATCAGATCACATAGACCAAAAAAAGATCTCTGGTTGTCTTCATAAAAAGGGTTTACATGTGCAGAAAGTGGTTTTTGCTCCCGACCTCAAGTGATCGCTCTAATCATGCATGTTCTCACTGATGTATAATACAAACGTGTAAAATCTCAATGCAAAAAACTTTATACTATAGACTTTATGATAAAATTTGAAGATTTGAAACTATGCATTGTTAACTATAAATAGATCTGTAAATTTGTCATTTTTTGTGTAGGTCGTAATACAAGGTATTTCGTTTTGTGATTTTGCACAGCTATAGGATACATCATCGAGAACATGCATGATTTTTTTTCAGATTTTTCTAAAACTTTTAAATATATTTTTCAAAAAAATTAAAGTAGCAAAAGCACTGGAGCCGGGTGCAAGAAATCTCTACTCTTTACATGTGCATAATTTTCCCGATAGTAAATGACTGTGAAGACAGAGAGAAACCTTACTCATACACATGGCAGACCACTGAAAAAAAAAGTCGAACATAGAAGTTATCCTGCACCGAAGCAAATGGACAACACCGAGCCTCCTTATTCAGAGCATCTCCAACAGATGCCCGAAAATTGGAGCTGTGCCAAAAAAAACCTTTTTTTTTTGCGATTTTGGGCTAAAAACGCCGTCTAAAACAGATGCCCAATCTCTAAACCAATGTTTAAGATATCGTTTATCGTTTACTGCTCGTTCGACCTTAGATTAGAGATTAACCGCTTATCAGTCGATTAATCGATTTTAGTGGTCGCCTATTTATTAGTTAATTTTAAAAAATAAAGTTTCAGCACAAAAAAATTCTAAAATATGCTATGAAAAACCAACATTGGAGTATTTGCTATGGATCTTTTGCGCCATGTGGTTCGTCTTGGAGACAGCTGCGGGGGCGTGTGGTTCTTCTTCACCGTCGTGAATTTGATGGTGGCCCGCGTTGAGCGGTGGCTGAAGCGCAAGTGCTTGAAAGGGAGCATGGTGTTGTAGGTCTGGAACCTGCAAATGAGGATTGGAGATTCCCCTGATCCTTGTTTTTCTGCTCAATTTGATACAGATGCGTGTCAATATGAGGATGATGATTATGCCCAAGATATGGTTATGAGGTCGGACACCTTCATATGGTGCAGCGACTACTCCAAGCTTCTTCTCGATTTGCCATCTGAAGTCGCCACCAGACTAATGTTGATCTCCAACTTTTGGTATGCTAAGTCAAGCTTTTATCTAGCCGGTCTCTCTCTGCGAGGTATGCCGACTCCTTCTAGACTCGCTTGAGCGTGCTATTCTTGATTATCTATGTGGCTTCTTTCATGTATATCTGTAGCACCTCATGTGTTTGTTCTTATGCCTGAGAGGTGACGGTTCTTCTCTAATTGCTAAAGGTGTGGTACCGATTTGTTTGCTCTGCCGCATCTGATTTTGGCCGCCACCCGCCATCTCGAGTGTCAGAGGAGGCCCAGTGGAGATGCAGCAATGGAGGGCAGCAGATGCACGGCGGCATGGGAGGTGGAGGTCATGGCGGCGCCGCCTCTATCTCTTCCGCCCTGCCTCCGCCCTCATCTTGGGGCGCCGGATATGATGATTGAGGAGTAGGACGTCCAGGAGCAGCGCCACATTAATGCTATATTATACTCATTTTTAACATGATTTCTTCTTAACATATATTTATGTACCTAGATATGTTCTGGTTCCTCGGACACCAAGATTAAGCCATGTCAGTGGAAGGATCTGAAGAAGATGGTGATGTTGTAGGATGAACTCAGGTACTTTCCACCCCATTGTGTATTCCGGTGTTTTTCTTTGAGGTCGGGAGTCAGTGATAGATAGAATAAATACTCAGCAGACTGAAACTTGGCTTGCTTCTGTTCAAGTTGTGAGCTACCCTTGACTTGCTTTATCTTGAAATGGATCACTTGGTTAAAGTTATTCAGTTGCAAATGGGCTTGGGTATGTACCTCAAATGTTACTTGGCCTAAGCAGCGAACAGTTCGGCATCTTGGGATCATTATGTTCAGCAGTGAGATGCTCAAACAGTTCGGTAGTGACTATTTTGCTTGCTTGTGCAGTATTACAGCCTGCAAGGCCATCTGAGGAGGTCGTGGTCTCGGTAACGTTTCCCATGGTGTGGCCAGGATTTTTTTGTCCCATCTACTTCAAATCCAGGTATACACTTTCCTGATTCTTGTCATAATCGTATCAAATGCTGCATTAATATCCTCGCCTTTTAATCATAATAGGAAGTTAGGTTAGATATACAATAGAGAAAGGCTGTATTTGTTTTCTTAATGTATCTTATTCCCAGCTGGTAGGTGATAGGCTACCTAATCCTTCAGTTCTTTATTTGATTGTCAGCTTGAAATTTGGTATGATATGTTTCAAAGTTTCTAATAGCACCACTATCACTCTGTAAATATCACACTCAGAAGTTATTATTTGTGTAGGTACATGTGTTTGACACTGAAGCTAAAGCGCAAGATACAGTTAGTGTTATTATGACCTTTGCAGCTCTCAGTTTGATATTTGTTCTTCGGGAACTTGACACATGCACTTCCGTTTATCGATTTTGTAGAGCATATGACAGTTCTCTGTGATGGAAGGAAAGCTGCTATAAATTTTAATTCTACTTCCTATGGTAGAGATGTTCAGCCTGCTATGGTACTGCATCCTATTCCTAACTCCTAATTGGTAACTACACTTTCCAGTCATGTACATTTATTTGTAAAAAAGGTCTCTCATGAAGATTGAATTTTCTTGTGGGAATTCTATGGATTACTTCTTTCTTAGTGCGTTGCTCTAAAGGATCCGCCATAGTTTTATAATTTTAACAGATAATTCAGTGTTCGATATACTCCATGCTTAAAATTTGTACCGGATCTTACTTTTCAAGGCAGCTGCATGATATGTTGTTAGTTCAGGTTAAAGCACTTGGGGTGGTTGGCTGGAGCAACATTGAAGTTGTATTTGTTTTGCTTAGTTTCAGTTTTGAATTTAGACGAATCACATGTATCAGCTTACATTCGATATCTGCCAAACATGCCAGTTAGTAGTTGTTTTTGAATGGTAGCATTGTAGCTTAAAGATGGTTTGGTCTCAGTTTGTAAAATGTATTAGTTTTTTCTTTCTATTTTGTAAAATGATCATATGGTTGATGATTGTGGAAGGAAACAAAATCACAGTTCACCTCCTCGCACCGCAAACAGACTGATCAAGGGGTGCAACTACATCTTATCGTATATATCATGCATTTGACTGTCTCCATATGTATGTGTGGTAACAATCAGGGGCGAGAATATACAGTTTGTTAGCATAGGTTTTCACTTTTGCGTGAGCACTTAATTTTTTCCTGCGGTTTGAGGAGTTACACTAAAACACAAATATGTCCTTACTTGTAGCTCACTTTCATGAATGTAATGCTAGCTAATTGATCTTGGTTGTAGACGAGAAGGACTTTTAATGTTTAAAATTAGAAGTGGAGCTGTGGTTCTTTGACGCCTACTTCGTCAGCCTCTCCATGATTCTCGTTGGTGAGGTGAGCTCATAATTCTTGGATATAGATACTATTACTTCAGTGTTCGTGCATTTGCTCTGCTGCCCGTGTACTTATATGGGTGTTGCGTGTTAATGCTTTGCTGGCTGAAGATTGGCGACAAGACGTTCATCATTGTGGCCATCATGGTGATGCGGCACCCCAAGTCCATTGTGCTGTCCGGCACATAGTTGGCACTGGTCGTTAGGTAAAACTGCAGCCTTTTGCGGTAGTAGCTTTGGTTGGCAAAATTGTATCACACTTTATTATTGACTAATGCTGTGGTTATGTTGTAGGTACTGTCAACTAGGTTTTGCAGGATTGTTCTGAACTTGATATCAAAGAAGCACACTATAGCTCAGCAACTGGTAAGACTAATCTGATCGTTAACTTAATGTCCATTGCATGGACATCCGTGGTGTTCATCAAAAGAAATGGCACAGTATGCTGTTCCAAAAGAATTGATAAATGTTTTACATCAAGATTGTGAAATACTTGTTCTTATAATTGCCTGAAATAGTTATCAGATGGTCTAAAAACCAAATGGTTCACATTATCAGAAAGAAGTTCAGCGGTTTTGTTGCACCTGCACCTGTAGTCGCTAGAATCCTTCAGAATTAGTTTCTATATACAAATACAAGCTATGGAATTTCCCATAAGACTGTAATTGTTACTATATGCCTTTCCATGGTCCACATGTTGGCTTGTTTCTCCGTGAATCTAAGCAAACTCTAATTTAAGTAAAAATGTTGGATAAGAAACATACCTCCATATGCTTATTTTGCCACAGAATATGGTACACGGCAATTTGATCGTCTCTTCAAGTGCTATTTTGCCACAGAATATGGTACACAATATGCTGATTGTATATTCTGCCGCAGAGAAAATAGATGTAGGTAACATGAACATTGGTGTTTACATCGCCAACATATGGTAACTGCAATTCTATTTGAAAGTGAAGTTCTTGAGATTTTATTGCTTTCGGATAATTAGGATAAAACATCTAAGAGAGTTGGTGAACAAACTAATATAAGAGTTCTTGCCCTACTTAATCCAGTTTTAGCTTTACTAATATATTCATTCATGTAGTTTTGTCACTGTGACATATCATTGGTGTGTGCTACTTTGTTGTTTGTTTCTTGCCATGATTTCTTGCTGATTAGGCTCTTCCTGGCATGAACTATTGTGATAGGCTAACAGCTCCCTTCTATCACTTTACCTGAACCTATTTGATTCTTAAGTAGGTTTTTTAGACTAAATCCTATATATGATACTGCTCTTATTATCTTTTCACCACCTCATTTAAAGTAACATGTTTTACTTATCTGCTGATAAAAGTACATTTCACCGTTCTGAGAAGTTCAATCTGAAATATAATCCATGTGGCCAATCTCGACTGAGGGAGATCTTTCTTAAGCAGGACAACCTTATCCAAGGTGGATATTCGTTGTCTTTTTTCCTAAACATTACACAAATCGATATCATTCCATCTTTATTTGTTGTCACTTTCATATTTCAGCTGTTATACAACTGTTAATTTGTATGCTGCATTAGAATTACTGTCAACATAGACTGCGTGGACAGTTTTGTTAAACTATTATCCTTTCCGTAACTAGGCCGATTCCTCGCTGAATTGACTAAAGAAGTGTTTGCTGACCTTGAAGCATGCAAATATCAGGTGCCTTCCTCTTTCTTTTTTGTCCTGATTTTGTCGAGTGTTAAACTAATGCTTTTTGTATTTTCTTTATGGGGAAATATTGGATAGTCATGTACACACAGTGTCTACATATTTATTTAGCCATTTTGCAATATGGTTCTTGCTAATGGCTCATACTCTAATAATCTTCAGCAAATGGCTGAGTATCGAATATCTTATTTATGGGGGACAGAAAAGTGAGTAGGATCAGATGGCAAGTTGGATAGTGAATAATGAATTGTACAGCGGCAACGTTGTTTGCTGAATTCAGGTAATTCTCTCTCTTTCTAGAGTTATAATTTACATATTGTTTTCTTTATCATATTCATTTATTCATAAACCTTGTGTAAACCAAACTGGAACATAAATCTACTTGGTGCAGTGAACCTTTTTTTCCAGAGTAGCCGTATATTGATGTGTTGTTTGATTTTCTCTGCAGATTTCTAGGATTTACAATGTATACAAGTCCTATTAAATAAATGGACAATTCTTAGAGAGGACTTAAGGACAAACAGATTTCCAAACATGGTGGTCGTTGATTCACCTTTAAGTGCTTCAGGTAACTTTCCATTCTTATCTTCCTCCCATCTTATCCCTTTTCCCATTGTGCCGATCCCTTTTTATCCGTGGTTACAAGTATTTGATGAAAATCCTAGCTAAGATTAACGTATGTACTATTTATGCTCCATCTAGCTGTTTTTTGCAGGACACTCCTAAGCGTATTATTGTGGAAATGTGATCGGATAACCCCTGATGAAAACATGTCCCCCTGCCTGAATGCAGAAACACATTAAATATTTGTGTCTCAGCCGAGACCGGTACTTATGCGACGACAAGTTCATCAGCAGGTAACGAATTATCTTCTATCTATCAAAGCAGTTACATCTTCTCAAAGATACAACACTTATTATCAAGATGGCTGGCAGCGAGGAGAAGGACTTGAGCGGTGACAGCGAGGATGAGAGGTTGTCGTATATGCATATGACTATACTAGAGATGTGCTATTTATTATGAGCCTCTTACCTTTCTATCTAAAGTCTCCACATCAAATAGAACTGGTACCAGCCCTGAGATGCCTTGAACTGATAGCAGATCAGAGTACTTGAGGTTATTAGGCTGGACTATATATTGCTTGGAGGCGATGCATGATTGGACCGGTGTTCTTTTTCTGGGAGAGTGGCAGCGTCTTGCTTTGGTTGTCTATTACTCTATGTTAATGTTATTAGACCACTGGCATAGGTTCTTTCCCTTATGTGTAAAGACATCCCCTCCTTCCTCTATGTTTATCTCTACCCTTTTTTTAGGGAGCTCTAGCTCAACCTCTTCTTTATTCCATTGTGTGACCGATATGTATACCACTGCTAAGATGAGGTGCAGGGACAAAGAGGAAGTAAGAAGCTACCTTTTTGGTGGCCTTCCAGTGAACACAAAAGTTATGTGATTGTGTTATTGCTACTAAGTGACATTGCATCTCCTATTGAAATGAAATTATTTTGCGGTAAATTGTTTTGTGCTTCGACTATGTGCTTCCATTTTCAGAACACTCCTAGCCGGTCATCTGCGTGCCAATCACAGACTTATCACTGTATTTACTTTAGCTATTCGAGTTTTTGTTGCTTACCAACATGCCAAACAAATATGCTCCATTCTACAATAGGCAATGCTCGTGTAACCAAAGGCATGATATAAATTTACATACATCGATCCATTGATAGAGTTGTAGTCTGTAGCAATACATATAACATACTAAAAGAAGCATTGCACAATAGACGACGCGCTGGTCGTCCCCCTCCCGTTCACTATAGCGCGAGAGGCGATTTTTAGATCTCCCCGTTCGATCCACCTCCTCGACGTCGATCCGCCGGATCCCTCGCCCTCCGGCGGCCGCTCCGGCGGCGGGAGGGTGGGGGATCCCCGTTTCACGTGTGTAGATAGGGTAGGTTCTTGTGGGGCTTCAGCCGACGGCGCCGTGGAGACGGCGGAGTCGCCGGTGTCGTTTTTGGTGCAGGTGCGCGTCCTCTCCGGCGGCGGCGCTCGGCAGAGCTCCGTGGCGGCGCGTCTGCGGCCCTGGCACCCGCGGATCGTCGGATCCGTGCCGTGCTTCGATCCCCTGCCAGATCCAGCGTGGCGGTTTCCGTGCTGGCGGGGGATCCGGTGGAGCTTCAAGGCGGCTGCTGCGCGGAAGGGTGGAGTGGTGGTGGCCGATTCGTGGCGTTGGCCATGGATCTGGAGCGGGTGGTGCTCGGGGCCCTGCCCCGGCCGATGCGGCTTCTTCGTCGTCTGTGCCAGCTCGGTGGAGCTGGCCTCTCCTGCGGCTCAACAACGCCTCCGGGCTAGGAGTACTCCCGTTCCTGGGATGGCGGATTCCGGCGGGTCCCTGCGTCGTCGTCTTCGACGGTGGTGCTCGTGCTCGCGGTTCGTCTCGAGGTTGAAGAAGGTGGTGCACAGCAGCGGCGCTCCTTGTTGCTTTCCCGATCCTCTCCTTACTTGTTGTTCTTCTTTGTTTCGATCTATGTACTCTGTATGTGGTTCGATTGGTGAATAGATGTGGGAGTTTGGATGTGTCAAAAAAAAAAAAAGCATTGCACAGGAGCACACATGAGAACAGCAAAGCAGAGGTAGTATTGTTCTTTTTGTAGAAGGACCTTGCTCGATGTGAGGATGCCGATCTTTTGGTAGAACACAACCTCAATCTCGACGGACCCCCTGGCAGGCTCCGGTTGTACTCTTCGGCATAATCATCATGTTTCTTTGGTAGCTCTTTTCATATGTGTGCAGTTAGGCAACTCTCCTAAGGGTGAAGGTTGTAATCACTGCATTGTAATCTGCTGTCACATCTAATATCAGTGCTTGTTCAAAAGAAAAACCTCAATCTTATATACCCGATAGGCGGTTCATATATCTGAAAATCGAAGGAGCTTAGCAATAATTCTGCAAATATTAAGAAATAGTTGGCACGGACTTATAATAATGCTAAAACAAAGCATAGCAATAATTAATGAGAGACTGTGAAGGTGAAGTGAAGAAATACTCGTAGTCGCACAAAAAGATTCACATTCTCAACAAAAAAAAGTACCACACAAAGCGTATTCTGAAGCGTCAAACTTGGAATCATAGAAAAATGAGACGGAATCCAATGTCAGAGAATAATAGAAAAGTTGCAAATGCTTGTGAGTTTCAGTTTGGCGCTAAAAGTTTGCACGTGGGGAGTACAGCCCGGAAAAGTTGCTGATGCCTTCATTTTCAAAGTCTATTAGACCAACAGGCACAATATATAACGTGTGTATCAATGTATACATGAATTGGTTTCTTGGATCAACAAGATGGTTGATTTATAAAAACGCAAAAGGTGAACACACCCTTCATTTCAGCACTTATACTGAGCAAGAAGTACTGAACAATCATTTTCGTGAATTTAACACTAACAGTTAATACATCTTGGCAAGAAAGGTTCTAAAACTATCTGTACATATACAAGCTAGAAATTCTGCCTCCTAGGAATATATAGAATAGATGTTTAAAAAAAGGGCTTTGGATGTCAGCTACTAAAACAGACATAAACATTAGCAGTTTATTTGAAATTAAACAATCAAATGTGGAGTAACACGAGGAAAATGATACCTGAAGCAAAAGCTTGGTTCTTGACTTCCTAGCTTCAAGGCTTAAAGGAACATAATACATCCCCTTGAAACCTGCAGTAGGGCTATGATGTACTCGTATACAAAAGTTTCCACACTCTTGGCTAAACTTCACAAAATACAAAAATGGCATGTCGCTCCGCAGTGTATAATGATTTTCCTTTGATTAGAAGGTAAATAGTGTATAATGATTTTCCTTTGATTAGAAGGTAAATAAGTGTTACAAGCTAACAAAAGAAAAAAGGGGTAGTTCTTACAAAAATTACTCTAGCATTCCAAGGGCTACATAGCTTTTTGAACATGTTAGATCAGGAAACCAAGAAGCATTTCTGAGGGACTGGCCTTATTAACCACTACCCTCACCTCCTCTTGTTTTAATTTTGAACAGTAGTACCATATTTTCTCCTCAATAGAACTCGTTAAGAAGCAGCGGATGCAATGGTCCATATATGTTAAGGATGTAAGTAGGTTTTCAGGAGAAAATGGGGTGTCCACTTGCTAAATTGATGAACTGGAAACAATAAGATATGTTATGTTGCAGACCTTTGGTAATGGAAGACAGAATGGTAAGTTTATCTAGAAGAAACAGAATGGTAAAGGGCTCAATATATGGGGCTGCACAAAAGGCATGCTGCAAAGATTTGAACTCGGACTATTGGCCACAAAATAAAATAACAGGAAGGCTTCATTTATAAGCATGGCCAGCCAATATAGTAACGAATAACTCCAATAGTTGCATTCAACAACTGCATTTTTGTAATGTGAAGACATATTTTAGCTCAAAAAACAAACGTTTCTTTGAAGCTAAATTCTACATCCATACCATCAATGCCTAAAAGGTCAATCCGTCATGGCGCCTAAATTATTCACTCGCTCTCTACATATATTTATGATGCAAATAATCATGATGCCATATTGGAGAAGGTAGTGTCAAGAACCACTAACTTCTAAGTTACAGAATAACAAAACACGAAAAGGAAGTCCCAACAGTTCATTAACACACATGTGTGAAGTAGACAGGAAAATATTAGCTCAGAATCTCAAAAAGATCAACAATTCTGCTTATTAAAATTGTATAGCATTAAGAGATAGACAAAGTCCAATATTCAACGGAAGCATGTGTAATGTGTATATTTCACTGTGTCTTTCTCGAAAGACTCATAAGTTTCAGCTTCCAAATTATCCATGAGATGCTGCCAAACAAAAAGGAAAAAAGTTACGAGAAAGTGAGTGCTACATTGTAATGGAGAAAGGAGAGTAATATGCATGTCCCATAACTTTGCGAGGAAGAATAATTTCAAGTGATCACAGCTCAAGAGTAAGAAAACAGTAAATACCTGGAGAGGAGATTACAAGAAATACTTAGTTGATCTAGAATAAGGCAAAACAAAATAGATCAAGTAAGATGCTAGCATATAAGATAAATCATGGGTCATGGAAGATAGACATTCTACCAGAGTGGACACCTCAAATAGTTCATGTTCAGGAAGTGGATCCATCCTCTGATAGAGATAGGCAATGTAGTCGAGGTACGACTCATTGCATGCTGAGTGGAGTGGGGCATCTGAAGAAACAATTTAGGTGTGGAAAAGTCATATTCTAAAGAAAATTAAGAGTAATTTGCAGCCACTATCACATATACAAGCAGTTAGTTTAGAGGGCAAGAAAATGGTGAAGTGCTAAATTGCTCATATTAAAAAGAAGAATTCGAATTTTGATCTCTTAGATTAAGTAGAAAGTTAGTTTTTTAGAGTACGACAAGTTACTTCAAATGTACGTATGTGTCAAAAACATTGTTTAGATAATCATCATGTGTAGTTAAAGACCATGTAAAGTAACAAATCTAAAAGTTCACATGAGTTATCTTCAGTGTGGTTTTCATCACATAAGAGGACTCTTTCAGATACTTGAGAGATTTGATCTCCCAGAAATAATTACCTAACAGGAAATAAAATTCAGGGCTTCAGGCAGAACGCTACACCATACACATCAATTACCTCTGAAGCTCAATATCATATAGGGCAGTTTTTTGTTGTGCAATTAACTAATAAGGCTATGCTGTCGTGAAAAAATGCTTGATACAAGGAAGCATAATAAAGACCCAACCAAACTGAATGGTTCAAAATTTCAGTAAGTAGAGTCTATGGCGCATCGACACGCAATGATACCTGTGAATGAAATATCAATTAGTGATGCGAACATGCAGGGCATATAGTAATACCTGAAGAGATCACAATACATTATTAAGCTGTATGATTACATCCGTTTACAGAATTGCATCTCACTGATGGCTGTGGGCTCTTGATAAGTGAATAGCCAGCATTTGTAAGGAATAACGAACTACATCACTCTAGTTGAAATTGAAGTGATATCTGTACTTTGAAGAAAATATTTGGTGTAAATTCTAAGGCGAGCCAAATCTATATTATTTCTTCCAGTCCAAAAAATTATACAGCTCTAATTTCAGTAAGACATAACATATATGCTTTGGCATGAAAGAAAATCTCTTTGACAACAATCTGCTTGCGGCAACACCAGCCATTGACCAAAATAAGAAACTAACCGTAAAGCATATACATTTTCAGTATGATGATATTCTAATCATTAATATTATGACACCATATACAACAAACAAATCTGAATGTAACAAATTTACAAAAGAAGCTGCAAAGGTGTGGGGATCGATGTACCATGGGGCAGCACAGAGGAGAGACCCTCCTCGACAGTGAGGAAGAGGGCGAGGTTGCGTACAATAAGCGGGTGAGGGGCATAGCAGGAGTCCTCCTCGTTTTTTTCTATTCATCCGCATCCCTTTCACTACCCAAGCAAACTAAATCACCGTATGATACTAATCCACCAAATTGTTTCCCGAAATACACATCACTTCTTCCACCTGCTCGCACTAAGCTCCAGATATACATGCATGTAGATGTCACTGAATTAACAATTAAAGCATCAGTATTCAGTAGGGTTGCTGAAAATGAACATAAAACAGAGATATCCATTAGTAATCAACCAAACACTTGTAGGGGGGACATGAGAATCGAAAAAAATGTACTGCATGATGAGGAGAGCTATCGCTACCTGAAAACTAAATATAGAGGCAATCCTTAGATGATCTACCATACCAGTACCAAATGATTAGTTTGCTAGAACAAACGTACCTATATTTATCAGTGAACCTCTCAATCAAATATAAAATGTTACAACCAAATACACACCTTTCAAAATTATCCATAGTTTAACAATTTCTAAATAAAATAGTGGAAATAGCTTTATTTGGAATTGTAATGCTTGCTTAGCACTAAAACCTGGTTTACGAGAAAGACACACCTATTCCTATCTATTGCACTGGAGCATTTCAACAAACGGGTAGTGGTCATGCATGAAGTGCCGACCTGCAAGCTGCTGGGCTCCAGTACACTCCATCCTCTAGCTCCCGACATCCTCCGCCACCGGGAGCACGGCATGCCTCATCAGCGTCGCTGGATGCGGCATGTCCACGGAGCACCTCCACGGCTCCAGACTGAACGGTCAGGTGCAGCCCAGTCCCATGTGAATCTCGGCCCAACTTCTTATGTCAGTCATTTCCATTTTTTGGCTGCACAAAGAATGGTTAGTGTACATGTGCATTTCCTCAAATAAATTGTGAATGCAGGGCAGTTCTTCCTTACTGGCCAGAATTCTCTGCCCAGTGTCCTATAACAGGGTCATTACAACTAAAAATGCAAGGTCAGAGAATAAGGATTATAGGTGTGTAAGAACATACCGAGAATAAGGATTCAAAAAAGTGTACAAGTACACAAATAAGTATTTCTTACAATATTCTTATTCATCTGCACACTTAAGTAACTCGACACTCTCTCCTTCCACACATACAATCCACGAGCAGCGGCCCGTTCCCAAGTTGATCCAACTCAGACAACAAAATCAGGTTCATAATTGTTGTGCACACGATTGGTATACGTGATGAGCTTATGATGGAAGACTCACCAATCCTAGCCCTGGTGAAGTGATGACGCCCAGCTAATGCCAGGACACTGATCCAACCTCAGTTCTGCCATGTACATGGAAACTGGGAAATGCAACACGTAAGCAGAAGTGACAACAATTTTCAGAATCAGGACATAAAGCAAAGAACTAAAGCTGACAAAAATTTCTAACCTCAGATTCCACATCTCGTAAGCAGCAATGCTCACAAGCTGCATTAACAGTTTAACACCCAATCTTTTTTAGACCGCTAATGCTAAGAATGGTAACCAAAAATAGCACATCAACGATTTTTACGGAAGTGGGGTATCAACCTCAAACCTTCACTAAGTACTTGTTCAACCCTCCCAGTTAGCATAGTCCTTATAACTAATCAAATCAGTCACAAATTCACAATAACCTACTACCTTCTTTTGGTCAAAGTAATGGCAGGACATTCAGTTCATAAAAAATATTCAGAATTGGGATGCACCTATATGCTTCGCTTGAACTACCATTATGTCATACTGATGTGTACGAACCCGAGGACTTTACTCAGCATAGGTCCCATGTAGTGAGCATATGGAAATCAGTCATTTTCCCAGAATGTATCCTAATTTTTGGCCTATATGCTTCGCTTGAACTACCATTATGTCATACTGATGTATATGAACCTGAGGACTTTACTTCAGCATAGGGCACATTGCTATTTAAAATTTAAATATGATTGCTTTTTGACGAAAAATACTGGCTGCAACAGAACTTCTCCACATTCCTATTCAAGACACATTACTGGATCATATTGATTTTTAAATATGCATCATCTATTCAAGCATGGACAATCAATTATTTAATCTCATGTATCCAATAATCAATAATGGGTAGCATTAAGTAAAAATAGAGTTCATAATAAAAAGGGGAAATGCTTTTGAACACATAAAACTGTGCTTGCAAATTCTTAAGAAAAATGTTCAGATAACTGTAGTAATACACGTTAAGTTATTCGACCATGTAGTGAGCATATGGAAATCAGCCATTCAACGGCATTCTTTTTACAGCTCAGATCCTTCTATGCAAAATCATATGGGAAGCAAAGAAAATGTAAGAGACAAGGCAGTACTGAAACTTAGATAAAGCAAACTAACTTAGACTTCAATGAACAATGTAGTTTGAAGGATGAACAATGTAGTTTGAAGGCTCGAGATTACACGAAGATAGGAATACACCAAGTGAGCTACTATTCAGGCCAGAGAGACAAGCTTAATAAGAATGAACATCGATTGATGACTAAAACAGGAACTTTATGTGTGTGGCCATGGCATCCAAACACAAATACTTCGAAAGCTATGGACATGGGCATGTAGATAAAACAATAGACTTAAAATTTGATTACCTCATATTTAGAATTGTTTGGCACTCTCAACAATAAAGGGAACACTATTCTCAACATTCCTTACCCTTGATTTGAGTTTCATAAGATTTTCCTTACTCATGCACTCGGCATCACCAAGCCGCCGACCAATTCCAATTGTGAAACCATAGCAGCAACCTTATTGGCATCTATAACCCTTCTATAGTAGCAGCCTTTTTCTGTTCACATAAAGCGAATTTACCAATGCAGCAATAGTATGCAACTATCTCAAAATGTACAGATATGAAGAAAGCGAAATGGAATAAATTTAATATCACGCATTGCAATGACACAATATTCATGTAAAAGAAATTGGAATGTTGCATGAGCACGGTCACATAATCTATGTAAAAATAGCTTTCCTATAAGTGGATAGTTAGAAAGCCATAATATACTCAACATACAGAGTAAAAAAAATGCGCCCTTACAACAATGTGTGCAGATATAGTAATGAGATTGGTATGCAACAATGTGTGAGATTGGTCACATAATCTATGTAAAAATAGCTTTCCTATAAGTGGATAGTTAGAAAGCCATAATATACTCAACATACAGAGTAAAAAAAATGCGCCCTTACAACAATGTGTGCAGATATAGTAATGAGATTGGTATGCAACTGTATTTGGCATAAGAAAAGAGATAATTATCAAGCTTTTGATATAGTAAATAAAACTCCGTAAGTAAATCAGGAATGTCATCTATATTGGTCCTTGGGTGGGAGCTGACAAAAGGTAAGCTGATGTAACATTGGAATAGCGAAGTTCCAGTTTCCATTCATTTAGAATGTGCCAACAGCTAATAAGTCCTCAGGGCAGTAAATAAGATCTTAAGAAAAAAGAAATAACTCATTCAAAGATTACGAGAAGGTGGATTTGACAAAATCATCCTGGAAGTATATACATATGAATCGAAATCAAAACCTACACAATAGCTTCTTGGGTATATTCTGCAGGAATCTCAAGGACACTGACAGGAAAAAAAAATACATGGGAAGATTATTTTTGTAATCTTAAAGGGTTGTTTTTTTTTTGTTTCAAATACATGATGTTTTCTGAATTTTTTTAAAGGCCAAGGTAAAAAATGGAAAATATATAAGTAATTTAGCTTCAAGTGTCGTTAGATCACTGTATAAGTACAGCATGCAAAGTAATGAGGTTTCACATTGCTTGCTATTCAACTGGACCAACTGTGACTTTTTTTTCAATCAAGGATGGAGCAGTAGGCATCCACGCTATTATATATTATTTAGAACAAAACACGTTGGTATGTGCAAGAAATATGCAAGCCCAAATTTAGCTAAAACTCAAGAGAAATTAAACAAAATTTGATATTCTAACACAAAATAAATCGAAATTACATCATTGAACAAGCCTCGCAGCCACTACAAACCAGCAATATCAGACACACATATTGTACCTGAAGACAGTAGCATAAGAAAACCTCAGTTTTTAACACGAACAAAGACTCTAGGTATGTGAGCTTTGTGAACTAACCTGCTTCGTAACCTGGGAAAAATATAAGTGGCAGCAAATCATTCGTTCACCCATGATATAGGGAAGTGTAGTTACATGAGACCATTCAGTCGAATCCATTGCAATCTGAGTAAGAACAGCATATGAGAAGCAGCACCATGTACCTGGATTACACTGTTCTGAACATCAGTATTGCATCTGATTGAGAAATTATAACTATGCGGCATACAATATTCTAATAGACTAAAAAGACATAATAGGTAAAAGCCAGTTGATTGCTCAATGGATATGGGATTTGAGAGGCGTGAGCAAGAACATCCTGGTCGTGTGTGACGTCAGGTTGAAGGCCATCTTGTCCGTGAACTCGGCGTCCAGTGTCTTGTGCTACGACAAACAACACAATAAAATGGTCAAAATCAACCATCCATGTTGTCTGAAGGCAAACCTTGAATGCCAGGAAAGGTAGACGTACCAGCCAGAGTTCCCTGGCCTTGACAGTGGTGCCGTCAAGAGGCCGATGTCATCCCAGTGCGCCGTGATCTCAGTGTCGTCCATCATCATGTACCCTGACAGAGGCGCAGCCCAGATCTGCATAGCAGATATCACAACCTTGTTTCAACAATGTCATATATATATATACATATATTTTCAGTTTACAAACTTTTAGGATGTAGAATTTTCAACAAGCTCGTGTAACATGTTACGTCTTGGCTCTCCTGAATACTCAGTTCCTTCCCTTGAAGGCCGAGATGATCTGCACCAGAACCATAATCTATTTAACCCGTCCTTCAGGAAAGAGCAACAGAGAGATAGAGAGCTGAATGTCGCAACTGCACACAAAATGGTCACAATATCAAAAAGATCACCTTGGTTGACCCACCTCCTTGTTGGCTAGGATGTCATAGGTGTGTCCTGCCTATAGCTCTGTATGCAGGTCTATTATGGCACTCAAATACAAAGATTGAGAGCTCACCTCATCCACTGCCTTCACCTATGCACACGATATAGTGAGTAGGAGAGAAATCATTATGAGACACGGAAAATTTTAGGGATCACTACCTCGTCTTCCCACACGGATAGCATCAATTGCTTTGTCTCCATCAGCGGCACGCAGCACAGCAGGCCATCGTTGAGGCCACCTCCTTGAGCGTCCATGGCGAGCCCCTCCTGCTCCGACCATGTATTTGCGTCCCCACAGGTGAGCTCCATCAAGAGGGAGAGAGGGGGAGGCAAAACCTGCACCAACCCCAACACCTTGCTCCCACTGCGGCCATTTGCCAGGTCGTGCCGTCCGCCGTCACTGTGGCCAACGAGCCCCAACCGCGGAGTGGACCCACTTATCACCGGAGGCGACCGCTGCCATGTGAACGAGAGGATCAAGGAAGGCAGAATCTGTGAGATTGGAGAAGAGGAGTCGAGAACCTGGGCGTGGAGGCCGGTGGAAACGGATCTTAACCTTGGGGGTGGAGGGCAAGGCTGGGGAAGAGCAAACGCCGGCAGACCTCCAACAACCTAATCTTCTCCATACCGGCGCGGGACGGCGGGCCGGCGGAGGCAGGCGTGCCGTCTGGCGGCGTCGCGGTGCCGCTGAGGCGAGCGTTGGGAGATTGGGGACGAGGAGATGGCGTGGTGGCGACGGCTCGACCGGAAGACGGTGGTGGAGGACGAGGAGAGTGGAGCAGGAGGGGAAGAGATACAAATAATTTCACCAAGCCAATTTTCTAATTACAACCTGTAATTGCATCATCAAATCTAAAACCAACAATAAATAACTATGGATCTGAATGCTTCAATCACTGCAGATATGCATAACAAAATGGAAAGGAAACAGTCAAAGTATACGTTTTAATCCAATGGTTTAATCGAGCTTATGGTCAATAAAAGAGCTCATGTATATGAGTAAGAATTATTGGCATACAAGAGCAAGCCACAACCTGAGTCCATCAATTGAAGGAAGTACCAAAATTGGGATGCGATATAGAACCTCAAGTTTGTGAACTCTGCAAAGACATTGTTCAAGCAACATTGTGAGAGAATTTGCAAACAAAATGCCTCATGCAGTTTTGTGTATATAGCTAAATATATGACTTTGCTGCAACTTTAGAGATTTACTAATAGAAGGAAATACTCAGTTGTCATAGTTAAAAGGCGGCATGAAAATGAGTTAATACAATCAAAGAACAAATCTAGCTTATAACAGACTTGAGTAAGAGCAGACCATGTGAAGAAAACAGAGATATTCAACAAAATGATATTTATTTTGTTTATCAATAGAACAACTACTCAACTCTTGTGCCAACTAAGATAAACAAGACGAACAGCTGGAAGTTCTTTGCAACAACACCTGATGTACGTTGCAGTTTTTCGTACATAAAAAAAATAGCCAAAACCCAATCTACAATGTAGATATATGTAGTGAAAAGAGCTCACCAGTTATTATCTAACAAATACAAAATCGGAGAAGACATCTGAGAAGTAGCAGACTGGAAAAATGCATTTTTCAGACACTATCGGGAGGTGCATGAATATTGATCGTCTGGAGTTGAAAATATGGATGGAATAGCCCATCTTTCTGCTCCCTGACGAGACACAAACTCCTGTGATAGTGGTCTGTGTTCGATCTAGGGCATCTTAATTTAGGCTCATGTAAAGGAAGTATACAGAACAAATTAGGCATTGCATGCTTCCTAAATTCACATCACAGAGAAGGTGCATACAATCCAGAACATGGACATTTAATTTAAAAAAAGAAGCTCCTGATCTGTAGCAATATACAATAGTTCCGAAAACTTGGTAAATGAATGGCACAACTCTGCCATTATATCATAAATACTTAGCAAAATAATCGTTCATTATTATGTGATGGCAGAGCATGGGTAGGCACAATATTACTCATTTGATAAATTGTGAGGATACTTTGACTAACTTTAGCAACAAAGATTATATCAAATGCACACTTCTTAAATACAAGTAGTGAGTGACTGAACCTTAAGCAGCCGAGGTTCCTTGGCATGCGAAATTCAGCTCTGATGCGGTCCAAACTGAAAATTGAACAAGTTCAAAAGCTCACTATATGGCAGTGGCACCACCTGACACTTTAATAAAAAATAAATTGTCAAAAATTCAAGCAAAATAGTGCTGATAGCACTTAGCGGATTGCCATACAAGATCACGGTGTTCGACTCTGGTCCGAAGTGAAAACATAACAGAGTTGGCAATCCGGTTTTTCTAGCAGTGGTTAGCCAGATTAAATAATTCAACAGAAAAAAGAATGCTACTCACAGTAGTGTCAGATCATTAACATCTACTCTAGCTCTCAGACTCGTAAGGCAAAACGTACCTGACATAGGCCTCTTCCTTGTGCTACTAACAGGGACAAGTGAAAATATGTAGCTCCTATGCCTGCAGAGCAGCATAAGCACACAATTAGTTAATACAAAAGACAAAAGTTATAATCTGCTCCATTCTTGCACTCTCATAAATTCTAGCAGCTAAGTATAGCACAAGAGATGCAATATTTACATTTGGATCTGCAAAATGCAGTGCAACGATATAGTTGCTAGCAACCTGTTACTTGCTTGGCAGCTTTATGTTAGACCAGATAAATCAAATCAAACCTGCATGTTGGAAAAATGAAATGAGCACACCAATCAAACAACTTTAACATCTTCGTAGAAAACACATGCCCCAATAGCATGCTTTACACACACCCAAACCCAATGCCAAAGGCCCACTCAGACTACTCATAATATACAGTAAGTACAAGAACAGAACATTTTTCAGAGAGTCGACAGCTAACAGAAAGTTCATTCAGCAAACACAGAGTGCATTCAAATCTATGGAATTTCTACTCGCAAGTTCAGAACAGCTATGCTTAGAACAGTAAGGATTTCAATCGCGTTTATGGCAATTACCAGTGGGGCATTACCAGGCTGTGTTGCCAGCGCAGCTGCGAATTTCCTGCCAAAGAAGGAAACACCAGATGAACTCCATTAACTTTCCATCCGTGAACAATGGCAAGTACATCCACTGAAGAACAGCTCACGAGCATACCTGGTGACCGGCCGGTGCCCAGCGAAGCCGCCAGGCTGGTTCTTGGCGTCCGCGGCTGAAGGTTTCCTGAAAGAAACGCAGAGCGATCAGAGATCCATCAAAACCTCTAGCGTTATAAATGATAAGGTTCCTCTAACACCAGGAGATACAATAATACGCTGCTTCGGCTTTCATAGCCAAAGATCACACCTATCTAATCCGGAAGTGATATGATAGGATCAAATAGTTAGGGAGCAAACCTTACCATTGGCAGTGGAGTTTAGAAAAGAATTTCTGAAATAATGAAGGAGAAGCAAGGAAGGCAGGTATCTAATCCGAAAGTAATTTGATAGGATCAAATAGTAAGGGAGCAAACATGAACCATTGGCAGTGGAGTTTATAAAAGAATTTTTGAAAAAATGAAGGGAGAAGCAAGGAAGGCAGGAGTGAGGATTCAACCTTGCAGATTGGTCACTCTAGAGCCCCCATGTTCACCAGCAGGTCGGCTGATATTCTTCCCATGCAAATCATGCCAAATCCAGCATCCATGGCTAATATAATCTTTTGAGGCGATCATCTGGTGTGTGGCACTGGGTTCTAGGGCAGTCACCGGTTGCTTCTTGCCTGGTCGCAGGAGGATGTAGAAGGGAAGTCCACCTGGGGAGGAGGGATACCCGTCAGGTGATACTTTGGTAGAGATTTTAACTGGCCATAAATTGAGATAATATTTACAGCAAACTTTGCCTTGGCAGGTGTAAATTCTATGATATACTAAGCTATTAACCAAAAAAACATTCCTGAAAATGCAGCATGCATTACCATATAGAAAGATTTTCATTTTCAGCTATCCATATATTTATTAGAAGCATCGGAGAAAAGGCTAATTAAAGGATAGTTCAATGAAACCTAGCATTTTTAAGCACTAAATATTTTGCCAGTCGACAATTAATTGTTCCTGGTTTTGATGTTGCAAGGGCATTGCAGCATAGTAAGACAATATTGTTCTATTTTTGCAGTGTTGGAACTATTAGGCTACCAGGAAATGGACATTCTGGATTCAAAGACATATGTAACATGATAAACCCAGATTATGGTGTACAACCAGAGAAGTGAGACGAGCAGTTCTAAAAGCTAGTCATAGAGTATAATATAAACGAAACCGAACTAACATGCATTCTTAGCATCAGTTCTTGAAGCCACTACATATGTTGAACAGGGATTATTGGCGACACTGCCGTGCGGACTGATTGGAGCGTTCATGCTATTTCAATAGGATGAATGAAAGAATGGGAACAAAAAAATTATGTGGTTAAGCATACCCAGGTTACAGCCTATCTATAGTCAGTGACAATTCAGTTTGCCCGACGAGCTGCACAAATGGTAGTGTTCATGAAACCGCTTATTTACAAAAAGCGAAACACGTAATGAAAACAATACAGAAAGCTTTATGATCTACGTTTCCTACACAAAGCACATACACATACAAATGGCTTGACCTGACATGTTAAAACAATAACAATGTTCATCCAGACTTTTACTGCTATTGTACATTATTACACTTTGACCAGGAGGTTTGGCACCCGGATAGTTGTCTATCATAAAATTTGAGTTGCCAATCTGAGCAATTGTATAAAGGCCTCTACCACAAACCATAACATCAAAATGGAGAAATAATCACCTTGTTCTTCTTCTACTACACCAAACTCTTCCCCTAGATTCTCCCCCTTCTCCTTCCCAGATCTGAACAAGTCATGCTTACAGTTGGAGGATACAAGATCTCACATGCCTCAACAAAATGTGGTCCTCTGAATCTGCACCTTCACGCACCTGTCATGAAAATTATGCAAACACACAGGCTAACATCAGCTACCTCGCGACTGCATCACATTAGGACAGTAAACAGACTAACTCAGTAACACGGTGTACCTCTCTAAAACAGTAAAACTATTTGAATGGTCATCGTGAATCCATATAACAATAAGCAGGCTTCCCTGTCTACAGTCCTATACTCCCATACAATATTATTTTCTAAAATGATTATTTACTTATATCAGGGAAATTAGATGACACTATTATTAAGAGTTCCCAGCATATCATAAACAACATATGGTTTGCTTTCACCTACCTTCTATTCAAAATTAATGACCACTTAATAGAAATGAATGTGTACATATAGTGATCACAATTTATCATGTCGGAAACAAATAACTGATACACTATGCCAAGTACAATGAATGCAAAGCAGACAAAAACTTGACTTTACACACTGATTTACATGCATTCTGATTGGTTCTATCACTCCAGGAGTGGATTCCTCCATTTTCACTCACCTAAATGACAGTGGTAGTACAAAAAGCTAACAAAATACACCTATTCCGACTCGGCCGCAGTCACCGGATCTGCAAGGATCAACTCAGATTCAAGACAAAACGAGATGGACAAACTGACAAATATCGAATGTGAAATGAATGGATGTGCCCCGCAAAAAAATATTTGAAAGTGACATCATTGTCTAAGCATCTCAGCTGAATCAAAGTACAAAAGACCTAAAGTTTCTGTCTCCTTTAGATTTGAAACTTGAAACTCGGGACTATGGAAGGAAAGCAAATACTGAAAAAAATAAACAATGATGAGACTACTTGACCTTTATAACTATACCTTACAGTTGAGATAGATGAGGTCCAAAGCTGCAAGCTTATCCCTCAATGTTCTCCAGAAACTGCAAGAATAATATATAATAAGCACATATAATCTGTGAACCAAACAAAGCAATGCCTCACATTAAAACTGATGATAATCCTATTGAAGCTAATTAGATCATAAAGAAATATGAAAGGGGAAAATGAAGCTTATAGCTATCATATAAAGCAGAACACTGACCGAAATTGAGCTGTTGTCATCCCATTTAAACTGTTTACAACATCTCTTCCAAAAGGCACCTGTTCCAAAAGTAAGTCACTGAATTAGTACTATGGACGCCATTACAAGATAGAGTTAGTACCAAGCTGTACTAAAGAAAAATCGTTGACTACCTTATGAACAAAGAATCAAAACCTGCAACAATGGGCACTCAAACAATTAATCAAAAACCTGCAACAATGGCACTAAAACAGTGTTACAAAACTGACCACAATGGGCAATCAAACGACACAAATTTAATCATGATAAGCAGTTCAATTACCTAATGTCTGTGTAACTAATCCATTGGTCTTACCTTAAATTCCACGCTTCCATAAAGATACACAATAAAAGGCAGCCCTTTTGCCCTTAGGCATTTTCACAAACATCTTAAGTGCACACCTTCAACCTCACAATATGCGAGCAAAAAAGGAGCTGCAGATCAGCGATGGAATTAGGAAGAGATGTTCAAGGAGGGGGTGGGGAGTGACGAATGATATACCTGGGAAGGACATCCTGCCGGACGGGCTGATGGGACACCCGGACAGCGACTCCATGGTGGTGCCCCTTGGCTAGTTGCTGCCGTCGGATTGCGAAACAGAAAACACACGTTGGCACAGCACTCTCATGTGGTGCGGTTGTGGCCACAGCGCCTCCGTAGTGGCGAAGCAGGATGGCCGCCGGGGGGCGACGAAGAGGAGCCGGAGATATAAACTGCTTTCGCTTCCGCATGTGCTCCTCCTTGCCACCGTCAGCGGTGGCACTTGGGGCCGGCGTGCGGCGGCGATGGTGCCACGAAGGGCCGACTCGGCTGCCTACGCTCCTCCAGTGCCTAGTCCGATGGCGACAACGTCATGGGCGAAGCCAATGACGTTCGCTGTTCCCGGCCGCCACATAGGAGCCCATCGTTCCCCGCCGCCTGCACGTTGTGCTATTTCGGTAGCCGCCCCCGCCACTGCCAGGAAGAGTGGACGGGAGAGAAAGTAGGGTTTGGGAGGGGCGTGTGGCGTGTTCTTTTTGCCGTGGTAGTGGAGGCCAGGGAGAGGAGGCGGCGCAGGGGTGGCGACGACGACATGCGGTGAGCGGCGCGCGGGACGGCGGGCCGGCGGAGGCGGGCGTGCCGTCTGGCGGCGTCACGGTGCCGCTGAGGCGAGCGTTGGGAGATTGGGGACGAGGAGATGGCGTGGTGGCGACGGCTCGACCGGAAGACGGTGGTGGAGGACGAGAAGACTGCACTGGATTATCCAACACACAGAACCGCCAATGTTGTTTGCACATGTTCCAGACTTCCAGCCACTGTTGTTACTCTCCTTTCCTTCAGCTCAGAGTGCTGGACCCAAGCTCAAGGACACACGGCTGCATCCCTCCACTGCTTTTTTTGCAACCTGCCGTGCAAGCTCACCTTTCCAATCCGGGACTATAGAATATCTGAGAGTACTCAACTTGAGAACTTAAAGCTTCTGAAATCACTGCATTCAAAGAGTTGCCCAAAAAATTAAGAACCGTGGTATAGTACAGACTTAATTCACAGAAGTCTCCTTCCTAAAATCCTAGTCAGTGGTACCTCATCACATCGGAACGGCTACAGGAAGATGTCACTTCTTCAAAGGGGACAACATCACATACGGGAGTCAACAAGTCAGGGATATAAAGCTGAAAGTGGAAACCACAATTCATTAGATTATCCTATGAGATACACCTACCATCCTCTCTTACCGACAACATTCTACTTGAAAACAAATGTAGAGAAGCTTCCCCCAGGAAACACAAACCTGAGGAAACCAACGGACAACACGGGCAGGCAACGAACCACGAGCACCCACAAGAAACCCCCTAGTCAGGTTTATAGGAACCAACATTGCAAAAAGAGAACTTCTTTGAGAAGCTACTTTTGGGATTTATTTGATGCAATCAAGGTTCTGTCTCTCATCTTCTCTTCACACGACCGCCTTGCTAGAACATCACAAGGTTACATCAGAAAGTTAGACCATAGCACAATGGTAAATAAAACACTTAAAAGCAAAGGGAAACCTCACATAATTTAGAAGATGAACCCTCGTGTATTCTCCACCTACAAGAAAGCACAAGATTGATTACCACTTAAAAGCAAAAAAAGAAACAATTATCCGTCTTGAAAAAGTAATCTCCAAATAACTGAAACAAGGACATGTCCATCACCACACAGATATTTCGTCGAACACCTAGTGTGACAACAACATCGATACAACTACCTGATGCCAACACGACAAAGAAAATGTATTGCCTTGTGCAACATCGGTAAAATACAATTAGTTCTGAATAAAGCATGCCGACAACGAGAAATCAACTAAGCAAATTCTTATATCCGTGCTGCTGGATCCGGTGGAAAAGATGAGAGGAAGGCCACCATCTAAATGCTGCTATGAATCAATGAAACATTTAGGTTTAGAAGTCTGAGGTCTGGCACTATGAATCAATGAACAATGCCATAATGGACCATGTTCTGCTCCCACGGACAAATACTCAGACGGCAGAAACATAATAGAAAGGGGATACAAAAAAACAACTACAAGCTTTTTCTTAGATAAAAGAGAACTGTTAAATTTACTCATATTCTAGGGGGAAAAGATAAATAGCACTCAGAATGGTGCAGCTACCTATAAATACATGTAGATATGCTCTCACTTTGAGTAAAGCATTACAAGAGTTGTGGTGGGAAAACCCGTTGGCAGTGCTGCCACCTCATCTTAGCAAGAAGAAATCATGTTCTGGGATAATAAAAGAGAAGGAAAGAAACCACAAATTAACATCTCAAATCGAGATGAATCCATCTAAAAATCTAGAAATAGAGATAGGAGAAGGGGAGCTGTCCTGCTCCGCTTACCCCTCATTCGCCACAAGCCGCTTCACCTCGTCGCCATCCACAAAGCTCAACTCCACGCGGGCGGCCACGGGTGCGGCGGATGACCTCCTAAGTGACAGGCTGCTGCTCCTCCTCCCTGTGGCACCATTCCTGAGCCTTACGGCTATCCAAGAACCTCTGAAACATAAAGAATTTGTTACTCTGAACAAAGCTATATTGACAATGGGACAAAAAATTATATGTTACTTCATTAGGTTCGACTCCTTTCTCCAGCATCTTCCGGAACCAACCATATGTTGAATAGAGATTTCCACACAAAGGACAGAGACAAAAGAAGATGAGGGGACCGGAGATCCTTACCTGAACCAAACTGACGAGGAAGCTGCACCACCGTCATGGTCTGTTGAGGCAAACTGCAGTCGTCGAGAGCCCATCAAGCCGCCGCCACTGCTAGGGTTTCGTCCCCGGAGTGTCGGCATTTCATGGGAGAGGCCAGGGGAGAGCAGCACTGCGAGGGAGACACCAGCACGATGACATGAATGGGCGGGTGCCAGATCAGGCGAGGGCGCTCAAGACAATCGGCTGGCCGGCGCTGCTCTAGAGCCAGCATCTCTGCCGACGAGGAAGAGACACACACCCTTCTCCGTTTTCGTGCTCCTCCTGCTCTACCTTGGTGCTGCAACCTGCTGTAGGAACACACGTACAAGTTTTAAGCATGGCACCAAAGCACTGTATATAAAGAAAGCACATACAACGGTCCTAATCGCATCCGGGAGAGTAACCCTTTGCTGTCCCTTCACGAAAGAATTCACATCTCGAGATAGGAAGCTCGAAAATAAGCAAACAAGATGGATATGGGTTCGTATGGAATTTAGCTACAAATAACTCATACTATTCAAACTCAAAATATGGAGTAATACAGGTCATAACCAGCAGATACTACTCTGCTGCCTCCAGTTTCAGAATATCGAGTAGCTACATTCAGAGATGCATAGAAGCAAGAATACTCATGGGAATTAACCGAATCTTTTTGTATTAGAACATATGTATCACATACAAGCTAGGAAAGAACAAAACTTGAATTTAGATGAAGGTTAGCGGCTCCTAAAGCCCACGGGAAAACGTTATCCTATGCTGTCTGTGAACTTTGGACAGCTGCACTGAAATACGAATAACCGGAGTTCTACAACTCCGATTGGAACATTGAACCACTCAAAACGATCGTGGGAACAAGGGTTACAAAACATTCCATAGACCCAACCTCTGATTTTGCCAATAGGGTACTCGAATTTGGAGATTTATGTCCCTGGTTGTCCAGAAACGGAAATACTGAACTCTTTTCACCTAATCCCTAATAGAATCTGCTCATCCCTTCCCTAGGAATCATGGAATCACCATCTGCAGCATGTGAGAAGCTCATAGGGAATGGGGAAACTCACCCTTGAGGCGTGGCAAGAGAAATCGGACAGGGGCAGGTGAGGGTCGTCTCTCCTTCTTCTTCTTCTTCCTTCTCTTGGTGCTCCTCTTGTTCTTTCTTCTTCCTCCTCAAGACCTGGTCCAGCAGCTGCCCCTGGAGGAGGGCTAGGACGTGGTCAGGAAATCGAAGGAAGGGGATGCTTGGGGGAGGAGGAAAAAGCAGCCGACGGCGTGAAAAATCTCCGCCGTGCACGTGGTCGGGGAGGAGCGCCGTACCGTGCTCTGGCTCGTGGTCGGCGAGAGGCCGCCGCCGCGCACGTACACCCATCCAGAGCTATGCGGCCGCCCGAGGGTGGCCCGTGCAGCTCGCCGCCGCCGCCGCCGCGGCGCAGGGGAAAGACGAGGAACCCGAGCCTATCGCGAGGAGGAAGAACCTTTGGTAGACCTTGGATGCAGATGTCGAGGTGATCTTTCGAAAGCTCACCGCACATGTAATGATGTCTGGTGATATACATCATATTTATACCTTTTTCCCTGCCATTTTGTGGTGTTCTTATGTTGTTTCATTGCTAAAATGGACTGAAAGTAATTGTTAAATGTAAGAATAATGCCTAAATGAACATATTAATATTCTTGCTACTATTATTTGCAGGATTGGTGCGGAAGGCACCAAAATTCTACATCAGAGCTGAACAAGGAGCTGCTATTAACATGTGCTTATTGAGCGAGGGGCTGAAAAGAAAATAGCAAGGACCTTCTTGCGCAGAAAGAAGAAAAGAGGAGGGACCAAGCTGCAAAGGTCCAGATCAGATCGGGATTAAATCCCTAGCTTGCATCCATCAAGAGGAGGCCTGGCATTTTCTCTCCCCGACCCCAAGATCCTCTCCACTGCCAGCCGCCGCCGCAGCCAGGCAGGCGTGGCGACGCGCCACCGCGAACGGCTGCTGCTTCTCCGCCACCACCACGAGCTGCTGCACCACCACCGCGCGCCATCTGCTTGTCGCTGGGACGCTGGAGGCGACAAGGCCGTGCGCAACCGCCTGCTGCTGCTCTTCCTCAATCTCCACTGCTGCTGCTCCTCCCCAAGACCACCATGACCTGAAGCTGCTTCTCCTCCGACGCCTGCTGTTGTGCTGCTCTTCCTCGACACCTACTGCTGTTCCACAACGCCAAGTGCTGCTCTGCCTCAACCTCCACTGCTGCTGTTCTTCCCCAAGTCCAGGACGACCTGAAGCCCTCCATCCAGCGTCCCTCCTTGCTGCTCCTCATCACTAAGCCAACAGCTCTCCATGGGTTGAATCCATCCGTTCCTCTCTCTCTACTTTCTGAATTTCGTGTAGACATGTGCTGTGTGGTGACGTGCTTTGTTCAGAACCAAAACTTGTATTAGTTTGGTAGATGTTCGGTTGAACCTGTGCTATTGTGTAGTGGTAGTTAAATATATACTTGTGTCTGTGCTTGTGAACGTGTATGTTGCTTAAATCCTGCACCTTGTGTTGTTAGTACATGTGCCTTGTGATGTTTTCTTTCCCTGTCCCATAAAATTGCTTCTATCTCATTCTTATGCTTGTGTGTGTGCGTGTGTTCAAAAGCTAGTGCTTGTGTGTCTTTAGGTATATTTTGTGTTGTTTAGTGTTTGCATCTAAATCTGAAAATACCAAAAAGAAGGTTTGCTAGTTAGATTTAAATTCCTGCAAATCCTCCATTTTAATTTGTGATCTAGATTTAGCCGAAGTTCGATAGTTGTCGCCTAGTCCCTGTGGAGAGAACGACAAACCCCTCTATTCTGCATTGATCATTTTGGCGCCGTTGCCGGGGACTAGCGTCGAACAATTGAGTTAGGCTATAGACTAGGTCTTTGTTTTCTTTTTGTGCATATTTTTAACCTCTAACCCTTGTTCTAGTTATTTTCTGTGTTTCTTCTTTCTTTCGTGCAGGTTGGAGTAGAACCATTCTCACCTTGGAGATGGCCTTCTATTCAGGTTGCCATGGAAATGTGACTGGTTGTACTAATGGTATGGAAAACCTTCAAGAACGTGTGAGTAAACTATCTCAAACTTTGCATGAATTAGCACGACAGCGAGGTGTAGTTTTAGAGGATGAGCCTAGCTATTATGATCCATATTCCAATGGTTATTCTCCTGCTGTCCCTATATGTCACATTTGTGGTATTCACGGCCATACACCGGCTGATTGTCAGCATGGTGGTTATTCCCCCACTCCAGATTGTTTTGGTATGAATTTTGCTCAACAACATGGTTCATACCACAACAATTATTCTCCTGGATGGCCTGAGAACCCAAGTATGACATATAGGAACAGCAGCCCACCTATCTCACCATTTTCTCCTAGTTATCCAATGCAGGAATTTAGGTGTGCAGATGAGAATCAGTACAATCATCATCAATATTATGCAGCTCCAGCTTATGCTCCCCAATTTCATCAAGAACAACCTCAGAACAGTCCTCTAGAAGAACAACTATCTTGGATGGATGAAGTTCTGAAACAGCAGCAAGAGTTGCTAGACCAGATGAACTCACAAACGATGCAGCTGAATGAAAGGTTTCCACAAACAGCAACTCCTCAGCCTGTGCACCAATCTCCAGGGTCTTTACCAACAGAGTTAAATGGTCCTCTGTTTGGTCAGCCAACAACTCCTCAAGTGCAAGAGTCCACAAGAGAGCTTGGTGATACAGATAATCTTAGTTTGTTGTGCCTTGAGTACACCTGGAGTGCTGAAGACCATCCTTTGAGGCCAGTCCTAATTCAAGAAATGAAGAAGATCAAGGATGGGAGAGATCTGATAGAGGAGCTGAAGAAGATTGAGAAAAACATGAAGCTCAGCAACATAGTTTCATTTCAGCTTGAGCTAGAATATGAAGAAGCTGCTGCAATTCAAGATGGAGATAAAGAAGATATGATCAAGGATGCTGTCATAAAAGAGCATGACGATACAGGTTTATCTATTCCTCTTGATGACATGTTACCTTACCATCCTGCTGCCATTACCTTGCACTACATGATACCATTGCTAAAGGAAGATGTGAAAAATGACTTGCTGGATTTTGATCATAAAAATCTTGATTGTGACATTGTGTATGATGGTTATGATGACACAAATAATTCAAATGCTAGAAATCTGCCTAAGGATGCATGCTTTAATATTGCTCATATCACACATCCGAATGGCTATCATCCTCACCATGTGCTTTATTGCTATACTTATATCATTGGTTACTCAATTGATGATCTAGTGGGTGTGAACCCTATCACTTGTGCAAGTTCTTCTTTGTATGGGTATAATTTCAGGATTCTGCTTGTGCACTACTCATTGAGGTCATACATGATGCGAGTCGACATTCCATGGGATCCTGGTGGATTCATGGTATGGTGTTGAGGAGAATAGTTGGAGGGAGCAAGGAGGAGCATGCAGACACAGAGGAGTAGTGATCTTAGAAGAGGAGAACTGTCAACACTTACCAGGTGAAAACGTTCCAACTTGAAAATTCTACCTGTTTGCTTACTGAACATTCATGCTTATTCATATCTATCATCAGGTTAAACCATGTTTGAAAATGTCCCAGTGAATTTAAAATATTTTGTGCAATCTCTGAAAACTGAATGGTGAATGATCTATCTTATATAAGTTTTCATGCAGCTATAAATCTTGCTCTGGTTTTGTTTATGAGATATACTAGTAAACCTGCAGAGTTTAATTTCAGTAAAGAATTTCCTTTCTTTCTCCTTTTAAAATATATTTGAATTCTAAGATGCTCTAGTTTGTGCCAGAAGTTGAAATACATGATCCCCTTGCAGCCTTATTTTACTGACATTTTTTTGCTTTAGCCTGTCATGATCTCTGGATCGGTGGCAGGTGAAGCACTAACTTTCATGCATATTACCATTCTGTAATTATCCATATCTAACATTGTTTGCATTAGCATATCATTATCTCTGGATCGTGATATGTGACGCACTAACTGAAACAAGTTTTGCAGAAATCCCTTAAAAGGATGAAGCACCATGATTCTGAGCGTTAGCATACTATGATCTCTGGATCGGTAGTATGTGAAGCACTAACTAAATTAACCAAAGCATTTGCATACTAACTTTTGCATAAGCACTAGCAATCATGATCTCTGGATTGTGATTTGTGAAGCACTAACTTTCATGCTTCTGCATTTAGGTTTCAATTGGATCATTGTATTTTCAACTCTGATTTCGAACTGAGTATCCTCTTAATTCAATGTCTTTTAAATATAGAAACACTTGAAAGTCTTATTGAAATTACCTCCTGCAGCTATCTAGCATAATTCAGAAACTTGAAATCCAGCAATGAATTATAATTGTATGCATCTTTATATGCTTTAGAACTGCCATTGTTCATTTTCAGTTTTTGCCGTTTCTCAGAATTCTATTTCCTTTACTTGAGGACAAGCAAAGATTTAAGTGTGGGGGTATGATATACATCATATTTATACCTTTTTCCCTGCCATTTTGTGGTGTTCTTATGTTGTTTCATTGCTAAAATGGACTGAAAGTAATTGTTAAATGTAAGAATAATGCCTAAATGAACATATTAATATTCTTGCTACTATTATTTGCAGGATTGGTGCGGAAGGCACCAAAATTCTACATCAGAGCTGAACAAGGAGCTGCTATTAACATGTGCTTATTGAGCGAGGGGCTGAACAGAAAATAGCAAGGACCTTCTTGCGCAGAAAGAAGAAAAGAGGAGGGACCAAGCTGCAAAGGTCCAGATCAGATCGGGATTAAATCCCTAGCTTGCATCCATCAAGAGCAGGCCTGGCATTTTCTCTCCCCGACCCCAAGATCCTCTCCACTGCCGGCCGCCGCCGCGGCCAGGCAGGCGTGGCGACGCGCCACCGCGAACGGCTGCTGCTTCTCCGCCACCACCACGAGCTGCTGCACCACCACCGCGCGCCATCTGCTTGTCGCCGGGACGCTGGAGGCGACAAGGCCGTGCGCAACCGCCTGCTGCTGCTCTTCCTCAATCTCCACTGCTGCTGCTCCTCCCCAAGACCACCATGACCTGAAGCTGCTTCTCCTCCGACGCCTGCTGTTGTGCTGCTCTTCCTCGACACCTACTGCTGTTCCACAACGCCAAGTGCTGCTCTGCCTCAACCTCCACTGCTGCTGTTCTTCCCCAAGTCCAGGACGACCTGAAGCCCTCCATCCAGCGTCCCTCCTTGCTGCTCCTCATCACTAAGCCAACAGCTCTCCATGGGTTGAATCCATCCGTTCCTCTCTCTCTACTTTCTGAATTTCGTGTAGACATGTGCTGTGTGGTGACGTGCTTTGTTCAGAACCAAAACTTGTGTTAGTTTGGTAGATGTTCGGTTGAACCTGTGCTATTGTGTAGTGGTAGTTAAATATATACTTGTGTCTGTGCTTGTGAACGTGTATGTTGCTTAAATCCTGCACCTTGTGTTGTTAGTACATGTGCCTTGTGATGTTTTCTTTCCCTGTCCCATAAAATTGCTTCTATCTCATTCTTATGCTTGTGTGTGTGCGTGTGTTCAAAAGCTAGTGCTTGTGTGTCTTTAGGTATATTTTGTGTTGTTTAGTGTTTGCATCTAAATCTGAAAATACCAAAAAGAAGGTTTGCTAGTTAGATTTAAATTCCTGCAAATCCTCCATTTTAATTTGTGATCTAGATTTAGCCGAAGTTCGATAGTTGTCGCCTAGTCCCTGTGGAGAGAACGACAAACCCCTCTATTCTGCATTGATCATCTGGTTCCGTACTAGAGGCTCAAACAAGTGTGAGATATGCCAGTAAGTGCTCTTCTTGGACAGCTTTTGCATGTTGTTAATTGTTTTGATTTATTAACCTAACCCAGCAACTCTCCATTTTTTTCATTTAAAAGAAGAAGAAAAGGCCGGTTAACAAAGAAAACCGGGCCAAATTCGATGGACAAAGTATTTCATGACAATGTTCGTACGCACAAAATATACAGGAAAAAAGGAGGAGCAAACTTAAATGAGTTTATCTCTATAGTATAAAAGTGAGGAGTGCACAAATGCTTTCCTATTTTCACACTATCATGAAACACAGGGTTGTGAGGCGTAAGTAAGAAGAGCTGCATGTAGGTAGCAACAGCTTGCCATGACAATGTCAGGTCAAATTCTGGGACTGGCATAGAAGACGCGTTGATGGAGAAAAAAATCATCCGTGTAGCACACTTGCAATTGCCCTATTACAAGAATCATAGTTATCGGAGTCTAAGTAAGTAGACCCTGATGTATTGCATTGGTCAGGTTCCTTCTCCTGGTGGTGGCTGCCGTTGCCGTTGGTGTCGTTCCGCTCGTTCATGTCGGGCACCGGGTCACCGCCCGTTTCCCCTAGCTTCTTCTGCAGGGTACCCAAAAAGCAATCACGGTAAAATGTCCGTGGCAAAATGATAACAGTGTATGATCAGGGACTACGCGGGTTTATGTATCTACCTTGAGAGACTTGTTCTTCAGAACAAGTTCGTCATACTCCTTTTTTATCCGTTCAAGCTTCAGCGCGTTGGCCGAGCTCTTCACACTCGGCCGGGAACAAACAGTTGTCATGATTTTTTTTCTAATCCTACGGCTTTCCAGTGAATGGTGGGTACATCATGTTGTTTATTTACACCATACCTGCTTGCGCAGCCGGGACCTGCGTGCTTGTCGGGGGGATACCACCGGGTAGGGTAAGTGGTGGTATAAAGAGCTCTAAAGAGTGGACCGGGTCAAGGTCAAACCGGATCAACCAAGTCCCGTAGGGACCGAGACATGGCGTAGTTGCAAACCGGCTTAAGTCAGCCGGGTCACTTAGGCCGGGACATGTTAGCCGACATACCAACGTCGGTCTACTCTTGTTTATTCTCATGTGCAGGAAAGAGGCGAAGAGGATCCGGCATAGCCTTGCCGGGTCAAAGAAGGAAATCAGGCATACCCATGCCGGGTTAAGGAAGAGAAGAAACCTTATCTCGGATAGGGAGTCAAGAGCCTTTGTCTTTTGGCCTGGCAGAGGAGCACGCCTGGCCGGAGAACCCGGAGCCTGGCAGACCGACGTCCCGGGATGGGACATCCCGGATAAGCTGGGACAAGACGGAAAGGGTCCTGTCATGGCAGAGACGACCCGAGATCCCGGAGGCGAGAGTCTCCTGCAGGAATCCCGGAGATCTCTGCAGGAGCACGTGAAGCCGCCATGTGGGAGAAAACCGTTATCACCAGGACAACTATAAATACCCCTGTACCTCCTCCTGGATGAGGGACGGAAGAGGATAGAGCTCATTTGCCCCCTTTGTGTTTAGCTTCATCTTCTACCTCGTACCATAACTCCATAGACTAGCAATACAGCTCAAGAAGCAGATCTTGTACTTGTGCTTGTACTTCACCCATATACATCGAGAGATAGGCAGGAGTAGGGGTGTTACCTTCTCACGAGGCCCCCGAACCTGGGTAAATCGTGTGTGCGCTTGTGTGTTCTTGGTTCGATGTTTGTCCGTGCGCGCTTCTCAGCGTGCAAGCCCTCCCCGGATACCTCCACCGTCCTATCGGCCCCGCACTTAGTCATACCCATGCCATCTGCCGTGACACCACCACGACAGTTGGCGCCCACCGTGGGGCCAGCAGCGGCGCTGGCTGGAGACTTCATCCGGACGGGTTCCATCACCACCTCCGGCGAGCGTGTGCTCAGCGGGTTGGTGTGCAAGCTCGGCGACATGCACTTCATCAGCGACAACGCTATTTGTTTCGGCGGCAGGCCTCTCCCGGCTAATGGCTGCCTCATCGCTTTCGGCTCCCTCCACACCTACGTCGTCACCGAGCTCGTCTGCAAGTACCCCGCGCGGGTGCTGGAGGCAGAAGATCCTCCTGCTCTCTGTGCGGCACGCGGTCGGCGTGTCATTCGTCCCAAGAGCTGCGTAGAGGTCATGATGACCGGACTGCGGCTGGAGCCGGTCTAGAGGATGATGCCACAACTCCGGAGAAATCGACTAGGACGGCTAGGCCACCCCTGGAGAGGGTGACCTGGGAGCAGGGCGGCACGTCCGAAGTCAGGCCTCTTCCTCTGGATAAGGTGATCGAAAGACTCGATGTTCCCATAGTTCCTGGTACGGGTGTAGCCCTGACCGAGGAAGAGTTAGAGCAGCAGCGCAAGGACCTGCATGCTGAGGCCTTGGAAATGGCCAAGACTAGAGAAGAGTTTGATAGATCCATGCGTGAGTATAACAAGGCTCATGGCCTTGATGCTGATCGCATGGCTGATGTGCGTAAGAGAGGCAAAGGCCTCAATGTAGAGATGGCTAGGGATGGTAGATCCGGGTCAAGTGCGACTCGGGTAACGGCTGCAAAGCCAATTATAGCTCTCCTGCCAAGACCCTTAGAGCTGCAGAGGCAGCAAGAGCTGAGCTAGCCGGTTTAACCGGCGAAGCTTACCGCAAGCAGCAAGCGAGAGTGAATGAGTTGGTGGCAATAGCCAACCGACAGAATGAGGCATATTTGAAGGGCAACACCATGGCTGGGGGTTCCCAGATTGTACACTCGGCTAAGGCCGGCAGTCAGAGGTCCAAAGGTCAAGCTTCTTCGCCGCATCCGAGTAGAGATCGTAACCCGAGTGTAAACTCGGGAAAGAACAAGCAGATCCAGACCTACAACCCGGACTATGCTGAGCAGCAGATGGCCGGGAAGAACGGTGCAGGCCGGCTAGGAGTAACCCGGCTCAGGGAAATCCGGGTCAGGGAATCCCAATCCAGCTGGCCGAGGTCAACCACCTCGGTATCCGACTCAAAACGTGGTCAGCAACACCAGAATGTTGCGCATGTTCAGGAACCGCAAGGTGTTGACCAGAGGAACAACCGATATGATGATGGCAATTCGGCTCTGGAGAGAGCCGGATATCAGAGATATGATAATGCACTGGGAGCCCGGTTAGGACCGCGCATGTTGGCGCCGGGTGATGCACGCATCAAGTTGGACAGGCTCCATTGGTCCGAGATACTGGAAGAGCAGGGCCCACCTGGACCTAGATGCTTCGGGCCCCGAATCATGGAGGAGCCATCAGTGCCGCACTTTCAGTTGCCCCGAGGTGCGAAGACCTATGATGGTAACTCCAAGCCGGAGGACTGGCTGTCGGATTATCTCTCGGCAGTAAATGTGGCCGGAGGAAACCGCCGGTGGGCGGTGAGGTACATACCTCAGATGCTGGAAGGACCAGCCCGATTTGGTTGAACAATCTGAGTGAGGGCAGTGTCAACTGCTGGCTGGATTTTGAAGAAGCCTTTGTGAGTAACTTCTCTAGCACATACAAGAGGCCGAATCGGCCACAGCAGTTGGCTATGTGTGTACAGAGGCAGAATGAGACTGACCGGACTACTTGACTCGGTGGAGTACAGTGCGCAATTCCTGCGAAGGAGTTGTGGAGGCGCAGGCCATTTCTTGGTTTGCCCAGGGATGCCGACATGGCTCCATGCTGTGGCAAAGGTTACAAAGGGAGATGCCGCCACTTGGCCGAGACAATTCGGATTGCAGACAGTTATGCACTTGGAGATCCAATGCAGCCTCTGCTCAACGCGGCTGAGCCGAGTCGACGAAACCCGGGTAACAGCAGATCCGGACAGTTCGGGCCTAATGATAGCCAGAACTTTGGACACAAGAGAAGGGAAGATCGGCCGGATCATCGGTACGGGTCAAACATGGTTGCTGCGGTAGACCAAGAGCAACCGAATGCTGGTAGCAGCCAGAGGCCGAAGAACAATGGCCCACCTTGGGGCCAGAACCAAGATGGAAAGAAACCCTGGAACCAAGATGCACAACTGCCTGCCACTTATGAGCTGATGCTGGATGGACCGTGCAGATACCACACCAATGATAAGCGTGGGCCGGCTCATCACTCGACTCGGCAATGCAGTTGGTACCATAGGACCTTAAGGGAAGGAGCTGGATCCGGAGGAACCAGAGGGGTGGTCCTCCGAGGCAGCCACCACGAAACCTCAGCAGCGTGTTGCGCTAACCGGGCAAACAACACTCCGGTGAACCGGCCGAATCAACAGCAGCAACAGAGGCCGAATGATAACAGGAGGGAACCGAATGATGTGAATCAGGTGAACCACGGAGGCAACTATGGCAATGCCGGCCCTAATCGCCAGAATGAGTATCATGAAGCTCATCATAGTTATGTGGTGTTCGTGACCGAGGCAACTGACAAAAAGAGTCGGGCGCGGCGCCAGATGGAGGTCAATGCTGTTATGCCGGCTGTGCCAAAATATATGCACTGGTCGGATCAGGAGATTACCTGGGGGATAAAAGATCACCCCCGAATCATGCCAACCCCAGGAGGTTATGCTCTGGTGGTGGACCCAACATTTATTGGGCCCAACCAGAATGTCAGATTCAGCAAGGTTCTGATTGACAATGGCAGCAGCATCAACATCATGTACCGAGATACAATGGTGAAGTTGGGTATTACTGCCAACATGTTGTTACCAACCGACACAACTTTTCATGGTATAGTGCCTGGTGTCTCATGTGCACCTATGGGTAAAATGTGGATTGATGTATGTCTCGGCACCAAGGAGAACTCCAGGACCGAGACTGTCCTGTTCGAGATAGTGACCTCGAAAGTCCATACCATGCTCTACTCGGCAGGCCAACTCTGGCCAAGTTCATGATATCCACCCACATGGCTTACCTGAAGATGAAGCTGCCAGGACCGAATGGTATCATTACCATTGCGGGTAACTACAAGAGCTCCATCGAGTGTGCCTCGGCTGGCTCTAACTTGGCCGAGTCTCTGATCATAGCTGCTGAGAAGAAAAAGATGAAGCAGGTGGTGGCCATGGCTCAAGCTGCGCAACTCGGCATGCCGGGAATGGCCACATGGAGCAAAATGCGGCGTTCGAGGCGCCCAAGGAGACCAAGAAGATCACTTGACCCGGAGCACCCCGAGCGCAAGGCTATCATAGGGACGGGTTAACGGAGAAATAGGAAGGCGAGCTCATCCAATTCCTCCGTGAGAACCGAGACATCTTTGCATGGTCGAATCATGACCTGGAAGGTGTTCCGAGGGAGTTGGCTGAGCACTCATTATTTGTGAGGCCCGAGATGAAGCCCGTGAAGCAGCCGATGCGGCGACTTTCGGACGAGAGAAGGCAAGTGATACAAGATGAGCTGACCCGGCTACTGGCAGCCGGATTCATCATGGAGGTACTGCACCCGGACTGGTTGTCTAACCCGGTCCTGGTAGAGAAGAAAAAGATGACCCAAATGTAGCCAAAGTGTGGCGTATGTGTATTGATTACACGAACCTGAACAAAGCATGTCCTAAGGATCCATTCCCGCTGCCTCGGATAGATCAAGTGATCGATTCCACAGCCGGGTGTGAGCTGTTATCCTTTGTAGATGCTTACTCTGGTTTTCACCAGATACCGTTAAATCCGGATGATCAAATGAAAACTGCATTTATCACCCCGTATGGGGCTTATTGCTATCGTGTCATGACATTCGGTTTGAGAAATGCCGGTGCTACTTATCAAAGGTGTATGCAAAAATGTTTGCAGAATCAAATAGGAAAAAATGTGCAGGTGTATGTCGATGACATAGTCATTAAAACTAAAGAGAAATCAACCTTGATCGATGATCTAAGAGAAACATTCGCAAATTTGAGAAAATACCGGATGAAACTTAACCCGGATAAATGTACATTTGGTGTACCAGCAGGAAAATTACTCGGTTTCCTTGTATCTAGCCGAGGTATCGAAGCTAATCCGGTAAAGATTCGGGCTATTGAGAATATGAGGTTGCCTCAAAATCTTAAAGATGTGCAAAAGTTTACTGGTTGTCTTGCATCCCTAAGCCGGTTTGTAAGCCGGTTAGGAGAAAAGGCCTTGCCCTTGTATCAATTGATGAAAAGAACCAATAACTTTGTGTGGACTCCACAGGCAAATGCGGCTTTTGCCGAGTTAAAAAAGATGTTGGTCACTGCTCCGATACTTGCTTCCCCACTGCCCAAAGAGCCGATGTTGCTCTATATTGCAGCCACAAACCGAGTTGTGAGTGCTGTAGTAGTGGTGGAGCGGGAAGAAGATGGCAAAACCGTGCAGAGGCCGGTGTATTATCTGAGTGAGGTGATATCGACATCCAAGCAGAATTACCCTCATTACCAGAAGATGGTGTATGGTGTCTATATGGCAGCCAAGAAGTTGAAGCACTACTTTCAAGAGCATCCAATAAGGGTGGTGTGTGAAGCTCCTATCTCGGAGATCATCGGATGCAAAGATGCAAATGGCCGAGTTGCCAAATGGGCAATCGAGTTATCCCCTTACACTCCACAGTATGAGAGAAGAGATGCAATCAAATCTCAGGCACTGCCGGATTTCCTTGTGGATTGGGCCGAGATGCAGTATGAGCCACCAGCCCATGACCCGAATTACTGGACAATGCATTTTGATGGATCCAAGACAAAGATTGGTTTGGGTGCCGGAGTAGTTCTTACCTCACCGAAGAAGGATCAACTGAGATATGTGCTGCAAATTCATTTCACCGCATCCAATAATGTAGCCGAGTATGAGGCACTCATCCATGGGCTTAATGTGGCCAAGGAAGTGGGATTCGCCGAATTGAGTGCTTCGGTGATTCGGCTCTGGTTGTACATCAAACCTCGGGAAATTGGGATGCAGTGGATGCCAACATGGCATCATATCGATTTCATGTCCAGAAAATTTCGGGATTTTTTGAAGGATGCGAGTACACACATATACCTCGGGCAGAGAATGAAGCTGCCGATGTACTATCCAAACTCGGTTCATCCAGAGATCCAATTCCACCCGGAATAGCTTTGGAGCATTTGAGAAAGCCGTCCATTAAGCCATCGCCAGAATCCGAATCAATTTATATCCCGCCGATGCCAAAGTCGATGCAGTTCCAATGGATGTTGATGTCGGTTATGTCGGGGATAACTCGGGGACTGCCAAGCAGAACCCGGGGACTGACGAGGAAATGTCGGACGAGCCATAGATGCTGAGCCAATGGATGTAGATATGCCAGTGTTTCCTGTAAGACCTGTCCCGGAGTGGGCACAACCTATAATGACATATCTTGTTGATGGGAGCCTGCCGGATGATAGAACCGAGTCTAGGCAAGTGTTGAGAAGAGCAAAAGCATACACCATCATCAATAAGGAGTTATACAAGAGAAGCACAACCACAGTGCTGCAGAGGTGTGTTGACCCGGCAGAAGGAGAAGAAATGCTCCTAGAGATTCATCAAGGGGAGTGTGGACATCATGCCTGCTCAAGAGCCTTGGTGGCCAAAGTATTTCGGCATGGGTTCTACTGGCCCACTGCTTTGCAACAAGCGAAGACATAGTCAGAAAGTGTGAAGGATGTCAGAGATTTGCAAAAAAGATTCACATGCCAGCCTCGGCACTCAAGACAATTCCAATCACTTGGCCTTTTGCTGTTTGGTGCCTTGACATGGTGGGAGAATTCAAGCCAGCCCGAGGTAACATGACTCATATACTGGTGATGGTGGACAAATTCACCAAGTGGATAGAGGTAAAGCCAATCCGGAAATGTGATGGACATACAGCAGTGACTTTCTTGAAGGACATAATTCTGAGATATGGTTATCCACACAGTATCATCACAGATAATGGAACCAACTTTGCTGTGGGAGAATTTGCTCGGTTTTGTGCCGAGAAGAGAATTAAGCTGGATATAGCTGCAGTTGCACACCCACAGGCCAATGGGATGGTAGAAAGATCAAATGCCTTGGTACTAGATGGCATCAAGGCTCGGTTAATTGCACCATTGTTACGCACTCCGGGTTGTTGGATAGATGAGCTCCCAGCAGTATTATGGGGTCTCAGGACCACACCGAATCGATCGACTGGCTACACACCATTCTTCCTGGTTTATGGAGCAGAAGCTGTTCTGCCAACCGACATACAATATGATGCACCGAGAGTGACAATGTACACTGAAACCGAGGCAAAAGAAGCCCGGGAAGATGGTGTTGACCTACTTGAAGAGGCCCGAGAGCTGGCCTTATCTCGGTCAGCAATATACCAGCAAAATCTCCGACGCTATCATAGCCGGAAGATCAGCCCTCGGGTGTTCCAAGAGGGAGATTTGGTACTGAGGCTGGTGCAACGCACTGCAGGCCGACATAAGTTGACACCTCCATGGGAGGGACCATTCATTGTGAGCAAGGCTCTGCACAATGATTCATACTATCTTATAGATGCACAGGAACCGATGAAGCACAGGATGGACAAATCCGGAGAGGAAACCAAGCGTCCATGGAATATAGCTCTACTCCGACCCTTTTACTCATAAAGGGCGCAGTGTATGTATCTCGGTTTCTATATGAATGAAATGTCGGCACCCCGAATCAAAACTCGGGGACTGCCTCGTCTATATGCATGTGTAGTCTATTGTTTTTTCCTATGCCGAATGATTTGAAGCCTTGCCTCGAAGTTCAAAGTATGTATGCTATCTTATTGATCTTGTGACTCGACTGACAAACGAAAAAGGCAGTCAAGAGCTGAGGTGATGGTTCGTAGTGAACATGAAAATGAACTCGGGACTCGGCCCAAAAATGATTCGGCATAGCTTGTTTACTAACCCTGTTTTTCATATTTGTTTATGTCGGATGACTTTAAACCCCAACTCGAATGTTATGAAGTATTGTATGCTATAATTCCTATCTTGTGACTCGACTGTCGAACGCCTAAATGGTAGACAAGAGCAAAGATTGACAAGTATAGTGAACAAGAAAATAAACTCGGGGACTCGGTTTAAATTGATCCAACATAAACCTCGTCTTGTTCGAATTAAGCAAAATAAAGTAGTCTCGGAGGAACTTAAAATGTATATTACATCTGCACCCGGCATTCCGGGGATTTAACAGTTTAAATTCATCTAAGTTAAGCAGCAGCTTCGGAGGAAGGAGCAGCCTCGGTTGCAAGGACAGATCCGGATGACGGAGAAACCTCGGTTGCAGGAGCAGATTCGGTTGCAGGGACAGACCCAGATGACGGAGGAACCTCGGTTGAGGGAGCAGATTCGGTTGCAGGAACAGACCCGGATGACGGAGGAACCTCGGTTGAGGGAGGAACCTCGGTTGCAGGAGTAGCTTCGGTCAGCGGAGTAGCAGACTCAGGGGCAGTGGGAGTGATCTTAATGCTTGCTGAAGCATCGGTAAGGTCAGACGTAGTCTTCAAGGAAATGTCGGTAGCAGTTTGAGTGGCCGAGTCAGGCTCTAGCTCATTGGAGATCTCGGCAGCAGATTGTTTCACAGTCTTAGCCGAGGCATCAGGAGTTGACTCAAAATCATCAGACTCGGAATCAGACTCACCGTATTCTTGCTCGGAGACGTCATCAACTTTGACCTCTTCTTCTTCTTCGTCTTCATCATCCGAGTAAACCTCACCAGGTTCAACAGATCGAGTGTTGGCAAACCTGGCCATGAAGGTAGCAGCTTCCCCACGCCTCGCAATCAGGCCCGGGTCGGTAGCCCATGGGGAGCCATCGCGCAGGGTACGCAGTCCGTCGAGGTTGATATCATCATACCAAGACATCAGAAAGAGCAAGGCTGCATCGGCCCCGGCATGAGCAGAAGAAGACCTCCATTCCCTTAGCCGAGTCTCGGTTTGATGCAAGCATTTGGATAACTCGGCAATAGTCTTGACACTGGAAGATCTGGGCCACAAGACATGGTAGGTTCGGATACTGGCATCAAGAAGCTCGATGCCGATACTCTTCAAGGGAGAAATGCGAGCTTTGAGCGCAGTCAAATGATCGTCAATATCCCAAGCTTCGGGTAGCGGAGCCCCGGATGCCTCGGCTCTCCTAGCTCGGGCCTTCATCACAGTGTTGGCTGCTGCAGCTTTGCAGTGCTCAAATTGTTCTGAGGATAAATAGGCTGACGCCGAGTCAAATGAGATACCGACACAAAATTTCATGTTATGAAGACATAAAGAAAAAGGATATGATGCAGGAAACTTACTATCCATCTCATCATTGAGTTTGGTGAGCTCAGCCAGCCAATTGGCAACATTTGCCTTGAGGGCATCCGACTCTTCTTTAGCTTTGTCAGCTTTAGCCTCGCATTCAGCAACGTGCGCCTGGATCTTCTGGTCACCAGCAGCACGCTTCTCCAGAGCTTTCTTCAACGTGTTCCTCTCCTTCGTCAGCTCGGTCTTCTCTTTCTCGACCCGGTCAAGATCCCGCTGAAGCCGAGTCACCTTGGACTTTTCTTCTTCGAGAGCACGCTTGTGCTCAGTTTCCTTCTTCTTCATTTCCTCCTGCTGGTTCTGGAAGGAGAGCTTAAGCGCCCGGTGCTCCAAGGATAAATTCTTGAAGATCCGACTCCGAGTGTTGGTGCAATCCTGCCAAAAGGAAAGATATTAGTGAGGGTAAAAAGAATCCCGGGGACTGGGAGCCCGAGATTGGTAAGAGATCATACCGAGTAAGCTCGGCATGAAACTCGGGGACTGGTCGTCCGGGTTTAATGTGAGCTCATGCCGAGTAAACTCGACATGAGACTCGGGGACTGGGCGTCCCAATGATTTTTATAAGTTAAGATTAATGATCAAGTTTTTGAAGATTCGCGCTGAATTACCTCTTACTCGGACGAGTATTAGTTATTCAACCCGAATCTCGGGGACTGGTTGCCCGAGTTTGATGTAAGCTCATGCCGAGTAAACTCGACATGAGACTCGGGGACTAGGAATGATCAAGTTTTTGAAGATTCGCGCCGAATTACCTCTTACTCGGACGAGTATCAGTTACTCAACCCAAATCTCGGGGACTGTGAACAGTGTGACTATTGATCATTGTAAAGTAAGTGCTAAGTTCTGAGAAATTTACCTCGACAACCCTGCTAGCCTGAAGGGCCGAGACCTGCATAGAGTGCAGGGATTGTGCAACCAAGCCGGGGCCAACCGGGTGTGGATTCGCCGGATTAGAGGAAACTTCGCTGGGGTCCGCGGTGTTCCAATCCATCACGTACTGTCCAACCAAGCCGAGGCTGTTATCACTCGGAGTGCGAAGACTCGAAAGAACGTGGCTGTTGACCCGGGGGCGGGAAATCATCTCGGAGAGGTCTTGGTACGCCCGGTTTGCTGTTGGAGTCACAGTAATTTGCTTGCGCTGGTCGGTTGAAGGTTGGCCAGAGGCTTGCTGGGTCGGCACAGTTGGAGGCGGTGGTGCCGGAGTATGGACCGGTACTAGGGGTTGCTGCTGCTTCTGATGCTTGTCCTGCTGCAGCTTCTGTTGTTTCTCTCGCTGCAGCTTTTGCTGTTTCTCTTGTTGCTGTTTCTGCTCCTTCTCCTTCTGCTGTTGCTGATGTTGCTTCATTTGTTGCTGCTGCTTGTTGTGCTGATGCTGTGCACGAGGTGAGAGTCGGGGATCCGACTTAGACGAGGTCTTAGTCGGAGTCTTGGCCCGCTCCATCTCCAAGTCCTTAAGAGGAGAGAGGGAAGATTGGTCTCGGCCCGGAGCTGAGGTTTGCTCGAGGCCTTGGCCTTCTCCCAGATCCGAATCAGGATTCGGCGGCGGAATGTCGGCCGAGGTAGCGCGCACCAGGGAAGGGATTGCCCCTCCGGGGCTGCTAATCCTGGTGTTGGCTGCCCGGGGTGGCGATGAAGGAATAGAAGAAAAAAATATAAGGATGGGTCTGTTTTGCGGCGATGGGATCGCTGCATAAACCGAGGTAAAGTGTTACTCGGATGATGTTAACTTCGGTTAAAGGAGAGAAGGAAAGCAAGAAAAGTTATACGAAGTTTATCTTACCCCTTGCTGGTTGGTAGGGCTTTGGCCTTGCGCTTGGAAACGACATGTTTGGGTTTCTTAGCCGGAGGAGCCGCTGACCCGGACGCACCGGAGCGTTTTCGGGATGTGCCTTGGGTACCTGGATTGGCTGTAGCAGGAGGTGCAGACCATGAAATAGGAATAGCATCAATGGGATCTAGGATTTGACAATCATCATCCTCGTCGTCTGACAAGTCTTGAACAAAGATACGGGCGGATGGCTTACCCGAGGTAGAAGTCCTGGCACGAGGAATCGGCATATAATCCTCATTGTCCGGATCCTCAGTCTCCTCGGGTCGCTCACAGCAATCTTTTGTCCACTTCCTAGTGCTCAGGTCCCCATCTTCGGTGGTTTGTCGAGTAAACAGTTGCAGGAAAAGCGAAGTAGATTCGGTTTAGTCAGATAGTGCATCACCGAGATAAAAATAGCCTCGGAAGGCAGAGTTATGTCGGTTCAAAGGTGATAAACTAACCTGTGGCGGAAGCCGGGATCGCTCATATGGCTCTACGCCCCATCGCCAATCATCTTCCATCTCAGTTTGGGCGATGGCCTTGACCCGTCTCTTAACTTGGGGGTGGGTGAGACCATGGGTGCTGACCCGGATAGGGTCCAGCAATCATGTGACAAATCTTGTGCACACGGTGCTAAAGAGGGTTGACTCGGCGAAAGACGAAAGTCCTCAAGAGGTCGTCTGCACTCAACTTCTTTTCCAGCAGGCCCTCAAGGATTTGGTGGATCAGTTGGACCTCAGGAAGGGTGTCCTGCGGGTCATAGTTCTAGTTTAACTCGGCCGCGGGGGGAGTGATGTTGAACTCCGGCAGATTGAGAACATCCCGCACTGCTGGGCTCTTCACATAGAAAAAGGACCTTTGCCACTTCCGGCAAGATTCCAAGACGGTAATCCGAGGAAAGATGGACTGCTTCCTCGGAGTGATGCTAGCCGCTCCGCATGCGGTCATCTCCTTCACGACCTCCTCCTTGTTCAGAATAGTTTGCTTCCGGAGGCGGAAGTACTTGGCCCAGGCGCTGACAGTGGGCCAGAGGCCGAGATACCCCTCGGTGAAGGAGGCAAATGCTGAGAGTGATGTAATGGCGTTGGCAGGAAGATGGTGAGGTTGTAAACCAAAGAAGTTAAGAAAGTCCCAGAAAAAGGGGCTAGCTGGGAGTCCAAACCCGCACTGAAAGTGCGCAAGGAAGACCACTCGTTCACCCGGTTCTACAACCGGTTCGAGTTCCGATCCAGGAAGCCGACATATAGCCTCGGCGGTAATGCGCCGGGTCTTGCGCAACCAGTTGAGGTCATCTTGTTCTACGTCGGATCCCTCCCATCCGCCTCGGTTGCTGGGTGTAGCCGATGACTCGGCCGGGTCGGGAGTGCTACGACCTGACATCTCAGGACCAAACCTGCAAAAAGTACCAATACAACCGAGATAAGTAACTCGGAAGTTATGAATGTAGAATCGGAACAAGTGAACCAGAGAAACAATGTAAATGACTCGGAAACCGGGACAAGTGACCCGGAGAAACAATGCAAATGACTCGGAAACCGAGACAAGTGACCCGGAAAACCCATGCAAATGACTCGGATACCGAGGCAAATGACCCGGAAGAGCTGTGCAACTGGCTCAGGAGTAGAGCACGAAAACCGAGGTAAGTGATTCGAAAACCGAGATAAAGTAACTCGGAAATCGGGTAAAAGTTATAAACATGAGTTTGCATGAATCAGTGAGCAAGTAAGATCTACCGAGCAAGTAAAAAAGGAAATAAAACATGAGCCTAAGGCAGAGAAGGATGAAACTATCAGGGGCCGTGTCAGGATATCAGTGCGAAAAAGATCCAGAAACGGATCTAAGTAGGTGCATCTATGAGCAAACGAAGCTAATCCAAGCAAGTGTTTGGAGATCTAGAACACCCTAAGGATGAACCGTGAAGAACATGCTAGGAAGAACACTTGAGATGATTCATGAAGAAGACGGAGATTGGGAATCCATACCAGAATGCAGATCCCGCGGAAAGGAGTTCGGCGGCGGCGGCGCGGTCGATTCCGGTCGTCGACGGCCGCGAGGCGTTCCCGGCGTCGTGCGAGAGCGGAATGTTCTTCACGGCGGCGGCGGAAGTGATTTCGCAGTGGAAAGGGGAGTGGAGGAGGAAGAAAGCCTCACCGTTCCTCTTTCCCCTAATTTATAGGCACGGAGGCGTGCGGTTTGCGAAGCCGTGGGGGCAGTTCCCCAATGTGGGCGTAGTGGTGGGCCCGCCATCAATGGCACGGTTACCCAGGCGCCGCGCGGGGTGGTCAAGCGTGGTCAAAAGCTGTGCTTGATGTGACCGAACATGACACGTGTGACGTATGCGACGTGCGGTGCGCGGCGCGTGCAGAGGCATGGTGGGCCGTACGCGTGAATCAAGGCAAACCGAGACATGCTTGCGTCATATTTCGTGACTAGAACTCGATGGAGTTAAGAAGAATCTCGTTGTATCGGTTAGACCAATTTGAGGATGAAAGTCGGACAAGGTTGATAATTTGACTCGGAGAAACTTGGCCAAACCGAGACATACTTGGGTCGGAAAGGCTATTAGTTGATTTGTTCTGTTAAAACTAGCGTGGCCCTCCATCCGAGGCTGTAGGACCGCACCAGCTTCGGGGACTAATGTCGGGGGGCTACCCTCGGGTAGGGTAAGTGGTGGTATAAAGAGCTCTAAAGAGTGGACCGGGTCAAGGTCAAACCGGATCAACCAAGTCCCGTAGGGACCGAGACATGGCGTAGTTGCAAACCGGCTTAAGTCAGCCGGGTCACTTAGGCCGGGTCATGTTAGCCGACATACCAACGTCGGTCTACTCTTGTTTATTCTCATGTGCAGGAAAAAGGCGAAGAGGATCCGGCATAGCCTTGCCGGGTCAAAGAAGGAAATCAGGCATACCCATGCCGGGTTAAGGAAGAGAAGAAACCTTATCTCGGATAGGGAGTCAAGAGCCTTTGTCTTTTGGCCTGGCAGAGGAGCACGCCTGGCCGGAGAACCCGGAGCCTGGCAGACCGACTTCCCGGGATGGGACAGCCCGGATAAGCTGGGACAAGACAGAAGGGTCCTGTCATGGCAGAGACGACCCGAGATCCCGGAGGCGAGAGTCTCCCGCAGGAATCCCAGAGATCTCTGCAGGAGCACGTGAAGCCGCCATGTGGGAGAAAACCGTTATCACCAGGACAACTATAAATACCCCTGTACCTCCTCCTGCGTGAGGGACGGAAGAGGATAGAGCTCATTTGCCCCCTTTGTGTTTAGCTTCATCTTCTACCTCGTACCATAACTCCATAGACTAGCAATACAGCTCAAGGAGCAGATCTTGTACTTGTGCTTGTACTTCACCCATATACATCGAGAGATAGGCAGGAGTAGGGGTGTTTCCTTCTCACGAGGGCCCCGAACCTGGGTAAATCGTGTGTGCGCTTGTGTGTTCTTGGTTCGATGTTCGTCCGTGCGCGCTTCTCAGCGTGCAAGCCCTCCCCGGATACCTCCAGCGTCCTATCGGCCCCGCACTTAGCCATACCCATGGCATCTGCCGTGACACCACCACGACAGTGCTGATTCCCGATTATACAGCTTCCTTTTCTGCCTCTTGATTTCCCTTTCATCCTGAATATTGGCAAGGATACAGTTGTCACCTTTCATACATTAATGTACATATAGAGAGAAAATTACTGAACATGATAAAATAACATCAAAGCTCGGTATCATTCAAGCATAGTAGGACTAACTATAACTTTCCATAGTGGACTCTGCCGATATGTGGATGCAGATAAGATGAAAGCTTCACAAATTTCACGTTTTGCAACAAAGATCTGTGTTCGGACAACCCAAGGACAAATCAACTTTTTGAAAATGGAAAAAGAAAATCCACCAAAAGGTTTGGTTCAGTGGAATGTAGGTTTGTTGTAGTATAAATGTACTATCATAAACTACACTATGATTCCAGTAGCTTAGCATTGCAAACTGAGTTCACAGTGAACAACCAAGAGCAATCTCGAAATAACCTAAAGGAAATTTCAGCTGAATTTTTAAAATGAAACAAAAAGCCATCAAAAGGTACATAATGTATGACGGAGAACTACAATATAAGGTTACATAGCAATTCAGTGGACTCTGTAATGCAAATGTAAGGTCAAGCACTAGACAAACAGCATGATTACATAGCAGACTCCGTTCTACAGAGAAACATTCTTTTCAGAGTTAAGATCTTAATCTAATGTTTGTTCAGAAAGTAAGGCAAAGCATGTGCCAAGAACTTATACCCATTGCTCTCCTCCTGCTGAACCAGGCGCTACTTTGTTGCGCATTGCAGGAACAGGTGAAGAACCAGTAGCACCCCAGTAGTCCATTCCTATATTCAAGTTTGTCGCGGGACCAGCAACTCCTATCACTGCACCTGATTGTACTGGAATCAACGGCATGGTTTTATTAAATATTCCATGCGAAGATGAATGAGATACGCCATTTTGAGCACTGCCTGCATGAATGAATGCACCCTCCATCTTATGCAAAGAAATGTGCAAGTCCATTTTATTTATCATAAAATTATAAATAAGGCCTCAAATGCCTACCATTTTCATTTACATCATTCTCCTTCGAATGTGAATCATGCACAACAAATTACGTCGATGATTCAAGAAACAGTATGATGAGAACATTAAAAGCTATTTGTGAAATGAAAAACACAAGGGTGATAAACTAATGTTTTCAAGAATCGCCATTAACTATTGTACAAGGTTGATAAACAATCTAAATGTGTAAAATTTCAACCAAAGAGATATCTATGCAAAGTAATATTGATATCAAACTGACATTTTGAGAATTGGCATCACTTCCTTCACTCTCATTATCACTTCCACTTTCACTGCAGGTTGAAGGTATCATAGAATTAGCTGTTTTGAAACTAAATGAACTCTTAATTACCACATGTAGCTAACAAAAACCTGTTGGACGTAACCCCGTTGGCAGATGGACCAGATGTTCTGCCGGGTTCATTTTTCCCTGAAATTATGATCAGAAGAAACATAAACATAATTCCCAAGCTTAAAATAACCTTGATACTGATCTTTGACCAGGAATTTTTTTACATGAATTACCATTCATTTCTGGAGCACCTGGAGTAGCAGCTCCCTGAAAGACATATATCAGACTTGCATGAACTGGGGACAATTAAAAGAAAATGATAGAAAAGAGAGTATTACTTACAGCAGGTTCAACATTTCCATTTGTTGCCATAGGGTAATGAAATGGATGCACACCCTGCACAGTAAGTTATTGATTCGTAGGAGCCTATCATTATTGGATACAAGGTGTGCGAATAAAAACATGAAATTGCAGATTACACTGTGAGGTACAAAGTTCATACAGGAGTAGAGGGATGTGCATATACTGTTCACTACAGGAATCTCCATATATGCCTACAGCCAGATGCCGTCGGCAAAGGCACAAAGGCCGTCGGCATATAAAATGCCGACGGCAAAATGTGTATGCCGACGGCAAAGGCCGTCCCCTTCTGCTGCCTCGGCATACCAAGGAAAAACCGTCGGCATATAATTGCCGTCGGCATATGGCACGTATGCCGACGGTTTTCTTTGGCTGTCGGCAATGCTTGGCCGTCGGGAAAAAAAAGTGCATCATGTCCGTCTGACGCCGTCTGAATCTACGTCGACGGCAAATGCCGTAGGCATACAGCGGCCACGTGGCACGATCTGGTGGCTACAAACCATACCTATGCCGACAGCCAAGCAGAGAAAATGCCTACAGCAAATGCCGTCGGCATATTTGATGACCAGAACCAAAAAAAAAATCAATAAAAGGCTAATTACAAATACATGATTCAGCATTAGAAATCACACTGTATTACATTCAACAATGGTACTCTCCTATACCACTTAGTTTCAGCCACCAATTGCAATTGTTTCATCCACCTGTCAAAAGCAACAAAAAAATGTTCAAGAAACAGCTAAAACAGTAGCACTAAAGGCTCAACTACTTAAGTGACCTAGGCAATTCGAAGGCTGTAATTTCACAAGAAAAAATTGTCACAATAGAAGTAATACTTGTAAATGGTTATATGTGTGGTACCGCTGCCTACATATGCAATGCTATTGCTGCCTATACATGTGGTGCTACTAGTATTCAGCCATTCAAATTTTTATATAAGAAAAAGGCAACACAGCTAATCAGTTTTGATGGATAACATAGTGTTAAAAGTCTCTTTGCTCAGAATTTTACATGACCAGATCCTCCGCTGGTTCGTATTTTGACTTGGAGCTGAATTATGTTGACAGATCAGGCATTCATGATCTTGGCCAGCAACCAAGAAAATAATCAAGTCGGTAATCATTCTACTATAGCTGTGTTGACCTGTCACGAATGATCATGGCCAGCATACACATGCAGGTTATAGTATGCTGCCGATTTGTTGAAGGCAATAGAATACAACTGGTCGGAAAACGACCATCTAAATACTAGATGACTGTAACATCCCAAGTTTTTCAAAAAGTTGAAAAATCAGAAAAATTTAAAACTTTTGAAAACTATTATGTATTTTGCTTTAAAAAGAAAAATCATGCATGCATTCATCTGCATATTGTGTTGTTGCATTATTATATTTCAAAAGTGGGAATTATAATTCCACTTGAAAACATATTTAAGAAAATATATTAAAAGGGGCAAACCATGCCCTATATATATATATTGTTTTTTTATCATTATGGTTTTATTTGTTATGTCTAAATTTTAGTTGTGATTTGATTGTACTTATTTGGAAAATAAATTATTTTCAAATATTTACATTTGTGGTATTTTATTTGTTTTTATTAAACCACAAATGATTTTATTCAAAGCCCTAGTTTAAATTTGGCATAAAATGTCAATTAAACAATTATGAAATATTTCAAATTTATATTTATGAAAAGTAATTGAAAAGTGTGTTTGACTATTTAAAATGATAAAGTTTGTTTTTACAAATTTATAGAAATTGGTTTGAATCCATTTGGATTTATAAATCAAAAGTTATTAAAGTTTTCATTTTGAAAAAGAAAAGGTTTGAACAAAAAAAAAGGGGAGACAAGCCAACTGGGCCAAGCCCATTTCTTCTTCTCCGTTTCCCTCGCGCGCGCGCAGCCCGCCAGCGGCCCGCTCTCCCCCTTCTCTCACTGACATGTGGGCCTTCCCTGGATGACGTCAGCGACGATGTCAGCATCTTCAACCTCCTGCGCAAGAAAATCTCCCCGAATCTATCTCGAATCCAAACGGAAAATTCGTTCGTTTAAACGAACCCTAGCCAAATCCCTCTTGCCTATATATAACCTCCGAGTTGATCTCCGTTTCCCCTCAAAAAAATCCATCTACGAGCCGCCAGGCTGCTCGTATTCGTGCTCACCGTGCCGCCATAGCCGCCGCGGCAATTCTTCAAACTCCGGCGTAACCGAAGATCCTCTCCCCCTCCCCTTTGTTCCTTTCGGTTGCCCTCACTCTCGCGCGCCTCCTAATGCCTTCAGGCGATTTTTTTGGTGCAGCACAACGACGAGTACGAGGTCTACCCGAAGGTCGCCGACGCTGCACCACTCCATCCTCGCAGCGTTGCCGTTCCAGGACGCGATAGATGAAGCAGACCCCGCCATCTTCTTCGCCGTGCAGTGTCGCACGCCTCCGTCGTCTCGCCCAGCTCGAGGAACCACCGGGGCATCGCCGCCGTCCACGCCCGAGGTTCTGCACCGCCGGCAGCTCCATTCTCCGGCGAGGTCCACCGCCTGGTTTTGGTCAACGGCTCTCAGCCGTCAGATCTGATCTCGACGGCCCAGATTAGAAAATCTTGACGAACAGGTATCTTTTGTTTCCAGCCTTTAGATCCAGATCCAACGGCCCAGGATAGTTCACTTAACCACGTCAGCGGTCCAGTCAGCAGCCAGTCAGCGGTCAAAGGCCAAGTCAGCGCCTGCGTGGAAAATGTTTTTCCTGTTTTATTTTAAAAGGCAGTTTTGCAGAAAAACCCCTAGAACTTAGATCTTTTATAACTTTTTATTGGCTCGGCCAATTTTTGCAAACTTTATAGTTCTGGAAAGCTTATGACACGTAGAAACTTTTGGCATAATTAGTTTTATGTTTTGTCAAACTTATTTTGGTTCAATTTAAAAATGGTTGTTTAAGTAAATTTGACTTAACTTAAATTTAAAAATTGATTTTTGGGCAAATCCAATTGCTTTAAATTTGTTTAATTAATACTTGGCCGTAGGAATATTCTACTATTTTTGTAAAAGTATTTTCTATGATTTTTGTAATTAATATTGATTAAATTCTTTTTAGGTGTTATTTTAATAATTAAAATTGATTAAAATTATTTTTCTTCACCTATTCGGCTAATAAAATGACTTAGTCATATTTTGATCACTTTAGTTACAAAAAGTACTTAGAAATATTTTGCCTCTCCAAACAAAGTATTTTTCTTCCTTAGAAAATACTTGATAATTATTTTGACAACATTATTTCCTTAGAAAAATTTCAACACCTTAAAAGTGCTAAATCTTCTCCTTAGAAAAATTTGGCATCTTGAAGACTTAGTTGTTTTCCTTAGAAAATATTCTAAGTACTTGCTATGGCAAATGTTTGTCCTTAGAAAAATTATCAACTATTGTTTTTATACTTTCTCCTTAGAAAATCTAGCACCTCTTATTTTGTTTACTTTTCCTTAGAAATTATTTTGGCTTGATGTGTTAGCTCTAGTCCTTAGTTATTTTTGGAACATCTTACATTCCTTGCATTGACTTAGAATAATTTCATGGCATGGCATGCATATCAAGTCCTTAGAAATATTTTGCACTTTCTTACATGACATTTCTCCTTAGAAAATTTGAGGATGCATGTTAGCCCTTTTAACGCTCCTAGTCAAAAACCACTAAGTTAGAAATTAGTGGAAACAATGAAGGGCCAATGAAGATTGCATTGTTATCATTGGAGGATTCAACATGAAGTTAGAAGACCAATGAAGGACTTAGCCAAGAAAACAAGACTCCGGAAGCATCTCCAAGAAGTAAAAGTACTTAGAAGAAAATCAAGAAGAAGTTCATGAAGACCAACCATCCTACTTTTTCTAAGTTCTTCTTCCTTTCTCTCTTTTCTTCCTTCTTCTCTTAAACTCCATGGTGGCTAAGTTACATCCAAGATCAACCTTCTGCCAACATCATCAAGTCTTCAGAATCAACAAGTCCACAAAGTGCAATGAAGTCATCACATCAAGTAAAACTACAAGGAAGCAAGGAGAAGAATTTTAGAAGACCAACTACTTATTTTCTTTCTATCTTCTTTCTTTCTATTTTGTCTCACTTTGGACATAGACCAAGTCCTTTGTGGTTATGACTAAGCTCCTTGAGTGCTAATTGAAGACAATAAAAGATCAATGAAGCTACAAAGGAGTTGAAGATTAATTGAAGACCAAACTTGTGAAGACTTGGAGTAGCCTTACAACTCTTCAAGTTGTTATGTTATTAAGTTTATTTGGCTTAACTTTGACCTTGCCTTAGCCTTTTGGGGCATTGTTATATTAGGTCTTTCCCTTAGTATGTTTGCAGGTCTTTCATACCATATTTCTTTGTGTCATCCTGCATCTCATGCTTATCATATTTTTCTAAGTGTTGCATTTATGATTGTATGTTTATTTGTGTTTGTTTGACTTGTTAGAAATTCCGGAGAGAGACGAAAGTGGTTGCAACTGCGACTACTACACTTCTGTATGCCAAGGCAAGTGGCACACCTCCATGAAATTTCCTAAGTATTTTTATATGCATTATTTAGTGTATTTCATTATATGCATGTGTTGGATAGTATTATTGCTAGATGCTAAACCCACCATACCTTTACACTAGTTGTGTCTAGAATCCCTGTGATAACTTAGTAGATTATTTGATGCTATGCAAATGTGTTTTCTTTAAAGTTTAATTCTACTAAGTAATTTATCACCTGGGTGGACTTGGTTTTGAAAAGATGATGGAAAGGTTGAGTGTCATCTCTTAGGGGTGACCTCTAAGGGATGGTCACTTGTGGTTGCCACCCAGGGTATTAAAGGGACCAATGTTTCTCTAAGTGAAGTTGCTTACCGTGCAGCCATTAGTCATATGGGCTCTGGCTAGATGGATTAAGTTGCGTAGACTCGTCCCGACTTGATAGGTGGTGGTAGAATGGTTAGAATGGGAGCGCGTCAAGTCAGCATGGGATGGGAAAATGCTTCTGAAAAGTCTCGTCTCAACTCTCTCCTTTTCCTTAGCACAAATTGAGTGCTTGAGGATAGTTTGGGTTTGTTGGGTCTAATGGTGAAAGTGCACAACCTCTGCAGAGTTTAAAACTAAGTACTTAGCCGTGTCCCCGGTTACGGACAATTCAAGCAGCTGATCAAGGATGTCAACGGAGGCTCCCAACATTCAATTTCTTTAAGTAAAATTTTGATGGGTGAACAAGGGTAGATGAGACCATGGATTTCATGCCATGTCTCAAATTTGAAGAAAAGTCTTACAAAGGGTTAGGCAAAATTGGCTTTATGCAAAATAGCCTTGAACTCCACCAGCCAAATATGCATATAGGCTATAGAGTTATTCCATTAAGTGTCCACATAGTGTCACTTGCCAGATCCATTTTTAATGGTATCTGACCCACTCTGTTGCAATATTTTATTTGTTGCAGATTGTTCTGACGACGAGTGAGTTTACGTTAAGGGTTTCGAGTCTGTAACCAACATGTTTTCGCCTGTGGCACATGCTAAGGATGAGGACTCCATGAAGATTATTATTTCCGCTGCGTTACTCTTTCAGGCTAGCTATATGCTATGCAAGTTGTAATGAATATTTTACCAAGTCTGGATCATTCGATGTAATAATGATACTTTGTTGTGATACTACATCTTAAACTGTGTGTGCAAATGAAACGATCCAGGGGTTTGCACTATACACAGGTACCTTGCCATTTTCTAAGTGCAGGTACGCTGCAATGACTTGTTTTCTGACTTTAGAATCACTAAATCTGCACATGGATTCATACAGAATCACCAGGTCTGTACAGCAAGAAAGAATCACCAGGACAAAATATTTTACTTTCGAAGGGGAGCTAATACAATAACGTTATAAGTATCATAGACAACAAGACATGGCTTTGACTCCTACAAATAATGCATACTATAAGCCAGCCACTACAAAACAGAACCAACGACGATGACACAGATTGTCTGCCTACAATGTCATCATCATCTCTCAAACGAAAACTCAATATAAAACATTATTCTAGACACTCAATAAAAAACTCCACAAACTGTATGCACAGTATTCGAATATATCTTTGCATGAACTAAAATCGAACTGCATATGAAAGGATACCCGAGGATTTCTCAAGGCTGATCTAGACTAATCAAAAACAGGCAATAGAGTCCGAGTTGATTTCTGTACAGATTTATAACATCACATATACAGAAGACTCCTTACCTCTCTCGTTGTGCTTGTGGGGGCAAGGCTTTCTTAGCCATGGATTAATGATCCAACTCCAGCTGCATATAAAGTGAACATTGGTAAGCAATTTGACTATTTGAGTTAACCATTGCGCCAGAAATAAAGGAGCTAAATACATCCGAGGGGCAGGTAACCATTGCATCAGAAAACGCTAACACTAAACTGTAGGTGAAGCTTTCGCATGTAAGAAATTTCCATCCGAGGGGCAGCCATCACCAAGTGTTAAAACACATAATATAGGTAAACTTAACACATCTAATTTCGGAATGTTTTCTTTCTATATTACATAAATATATGAAACCAAATAGACAGGAATACTCCATCAAACACACTAAAATAAATGTACAAATAATGCATGCTACTTGAATCTCATGCTTCACGAGCAGCCATGTACACAACGATAAAATAACCGGAAAATGAACATGAACAAAAGTAAAGGAGTACTTGAATGAGTTACAGACAACAAATCAGCAAACTGAACAATCGTGGTACATGGTCTACAAAAGGAAAAAGAATCTGAACCAAAACATCAGTAATGTGCCTTTCAGCTGAGCTAAGTATGATGCTTGCATAAATATAGTGAAGCTTAATACAACTGGGGCATGAGTACAAAATGGGAAGAATGTCAAACTATTTATATTCGTTGAAAGCACGAAGACTTCATAACTAAATTCCTGAATAAAATGGCATATATAGCAAATTATGAAAGGTAGGAAACAGTACCTAAATTCCTGGGAATTAATTATAACGAGCATAATAGTTGGGATCCTGAAAACTTCCACAGGGTCCATCTCCAACCAATCAATATTTCTAACTGAAGACCAGAATGAACATATTTCATAAGCTGTAGAACAGAAAAATTCATGTTACAACATGTAAGAATTTGATGTTCTAAAATATCAGAATCGTGTGGTTCATACACGGTACAGAATACACAGAGAAAGAAAAGCAACACCCATGTGTGCGGTCCGGCCAACTCTACAGAGGGCCGCGCATGGTGCGATGCGCGCGCACGCCGGCGAGCAAGCCAGCCACGACGCCGTGCTCGCTGGGCGGCGGCGGCCGGAGATGAGGGAGAGGGAGGAGACTGGGGCAGCTGGATGGTCAGGCGCCGATGGAGGCCTGCACCTGGCTCCCGCGCAGCTCCATCTCCGCCGCCTCCCGCGCGCGCTTCGCGGCCTCGAGCTCCGCCGTGGCCGCGTCGGCCGCCGCGACCACGTTGTCGAGGCGCCGCTTCAGGCCCGACACCGTGCGCTCTGCAGTCGATCCGAGCGGAGACGCGCCTTGGTCAGCCGAGGACACGCGAAACCCTAGGTACGGCGGGGTGGTGCGGCGCTTACCGCCGTGGGACTTCTCGGCGGTGAAGTCGCGGTTGATGGACAGGAGCTGCTTCTGGGGCTCGCCGTCCGAAGCCGACGCCGACGCGGCCATGGGGGGAGGAGAGGACGACGGCTGCGGTCAGAGCGTGCCTGGCGGCGCTGAAGGGAGGAGGGGATCGAGTGGTGGTCGTGCGTGTGTGGTGTGTCTGTTACTCGGAAATCACTAGAAAAAGGGTTCCCTTTGCAAAGGGAACCCAACGAACCGTGGCGTGATGACAAGTGTCAGCTTCTCCCTTCACACGGTACACCGTGGGTGCTTAAATATGTGACAAGTGGCAGCACGAGAGAGTTTTGGTGGGATTTCTGCTTCTCCGTGCGGAGGGTTGTACGTGCATTTATTTTGAGATTCGTTTTTAAAAAATGAAATATCTTGAGAACCGTTTATCCAAATTACGAACCGTTTTCACTTTTGAGCTCCTCGCATCGAGATCTTCAAAATTAGATCCCATGTTGATAGATTTCGACGAATTTTTTTTTGTACTTCCGGTTATGTATAGTTGTATGTACAAACTGTGTCTGCTAGTTGTACAACATGTGTTATGTAGTTGTACAACCCGTGTCTGTATAATTGTACAATCTGGGTCTGTACAACTTGTGTTTGTCTAGTTGTACAAAATGTGTTATGTAGTTGTACAATCTGAATCTATGTAGTTGTACAACCTGCGTCTCTTTAATTGTACAACTTGTGCCTGTATAATTGTACAACTTGTATCTGTATAGTTGTACATCTCAGTTTTATTTTTTACGCTCCAGATTCTGTACATTCTGGTTTCTTTTTTTTACGCAGCAGTTATAGATTCTGTACATCCTGGTTATTTCTATGCAGCAGATGTTGTACATCCCGCTAGCCAGCTCCTGTACGAGACTGATCACGCGGCTGATCGTTGGCCTGCTCGCTGCCTCGGGTGGGCTTCGTCCTGCCGGTTGTACGCAGCAGCACGGGACCACAGCGGTGGCCATCGGACGCACGCACACGGGACCAGCGGTTGCCGCGGCGTGCGCACTGGCGCTGCTGCTTCCGTCGAGCACGCACGCAGGCGCCCAGTCAGGCGCGTACGTACGATCGTTCATGGAGGGTACCGTGTCGAAATTTGCTTCTGCTACGAGCCGTCCACGTGTCGTCGTATCGTGCGCAGAGTGACCTTCCCAGAGGGAACCTTTTTTTCGTCCTACCCCTGTGACTCTGTGTGCGTGCGAATAGGGTGGGTTTGGGGTCAGGTTGGTGTCGTGGGCTGGCTGGGCCGGTTGTGGCCTGGCTTTTTTTGTTTTTTGTTTTTGGAATTTACAAAACCTTTAGCAGATTATTATCAGAATATAAAATAGGATTTATTTTGTTTATTTTAGGCACCATTTTAGGTACACCCTTAAGATTTAATCATAAATATATCAAGTTTGTGAAGCAAGTGCAAAAGATATACTGCAAAATGGCACCCGTCAAATTTTCTAAATGCCAAAAATGACTTTTTTTAAGCAATTGCGAAACAAATGGTGAAAAATAACACCCATCAATTATTCACACAATGTAGTCCATATTTTATGTATAATCCCCAAGTATTACGAATTTTCTCGCTTCCGAGCTAATTACGCCTATTTAAATGACTTTATTCTGATTTTCCGAAAGTAATTCACATTTGAACTACAACAGTGTGATAGTTTGCTCTGATTTTTTCTCAAAAATCATTTTAACAGACACAAGTAGTGATAATATCACAGAACCGTTGATAGTTTTGAAAAATTCGACCTCTTTCAATAGCCACGGCGGCCATTTTGACCATATTTTCGAAAAAATCAAAGAAATAGAAAAAATAGTCAAAAAAAGAAATCCTTTGGCATGGAGTCCTTTTATGTGTACTAGTTACTATGGAAAATGATAAACTTGAGTATTTTCAAGCTTTCTAAAAAAATACTTCACAAAAAGGTCTATCATCTATAAACATCTATCGGTTTCAAATCAAATGACCAAGTTATGGCAATTCTCGTGCCATAGTTTGTGATAAAGTACCCATATTTGGCGAATGGGTGTATCTTGGTATGGGAAACAATGGTGCCAAACTGAGTTTTCAAATTAATTATAGAAATGTCATTTTCTATTTTCTAAATGCCAAAAATGACTTTTTTTGTGAAGCAATTGCAAAAAATATGGTGAAAAATGACACCCATCAATGATTCACACAATGTAGTCCATATTTTATGGGTAATCCCCAAGTATTACGAAATTTCTCGCGTCCGAGCTAATTACGCCTATTTAAATGACTTTATTTCGATTTTCCGAAAATAATTCACATTTGAACTACAACTGTGTGATAGTTTGCTCTGATTTTTTTTCAAAAATCATTTTAACATACACAAGTAGTGATAATATCACAGAACCGTTGATAGTTTTGAAAAATTCGACCTCTTTCAACGAATAGCCACGACGACCATTTTGACCGTATTTTCGAAAAAATCAAAGAAACAGAAAAATAGTCAAAAAAAGAAATCCTTTGACATGAAGTCCTTTTATGTGTACTAGTTGCTAGGAAAAATGATAAACTTGAGTTTTTACAAACTTTCGAAAAAAATACTTCACAAAAAGGTCTATCATCTATAAACATCTATAGGTTTCAACCCAAATGACCAAGTTATGGCAATTCTCGCGCCACAGTTTGTGATAAAGTACCCATATTTGGCGCATGGGTGTATCTTGGTATGGGAAACAATGGTGCCAAACTGAGTTTTCAAATTAATTATAGAAATGTCATTTTTTATTTTATAAATGCCAAAAATGACTTTTTTGTGAAGCAACTGCAAAAAATATGGTGAAAAATGACACCCAGCAATTATTCACACAATGTAGTCCATATTTTATGGATAATCCCCAAGTATTACGAATTTTCTCGCTTCCGAGCTAATTACGCCTATTTAAATGACTTTATTCCGATTTTCCGAAAATAATTCACATTTGAACTACAACTGTGTGATAGTTTGCTCTGATTTTTTTCAAAAATCATTTTAACAGACACAAGTAGTGATAATATCACAGAACCGTTGATAGTTTTGAAAAATTCGACCTCTTTCAATAGCCACGGCGGCCATTTTGACCATATTTTCGAAAAAATCAAAGAAATAGAAAAAATAGTAAAAAAAAGAAATCCTTTGGCATGGAGTCCTTTTATGTGTACTAGTTACTATGGAAAATGATAAACTTGAGTATTTTCAAGCTTTCTAAAAAAATACTTCACAAAAAGGTCTATCATCTATAAACATCTATCGGTTTCAAACCAAATGACCAAGTTATGGCAATTCTCGTGCCATAGTTTGTGATAAAGTACCCATATTTGGCGAATGGGTGTATCTTGGTATGGAAAACAATGGTGCCAAACTGAGTTTTCAAATTAATTATAGAAATGTCATTTTCTATTTTCTAAATGCCAAAAATGACTTTTTTTGTGAAGCAATTGCAAAAAATATGGTGAAAAATGACACCCATCAATGATTCACACAATGTAGTCCATATTTTATGGGTAATCCCCAAGTATTACGAAATTTCTCGCGTCCGAGCTAATTACGCCTATTTAAATGACTTTATTTCGATTTTCCGAAAATAATTCACATTTGAACTACAACTGTGTGATAGTTTGCTCTGATTTTTTTTCAAAAATCATTTTAACATACACAAGTAGTGATAATATCACAGAACCGTTGATAGTTTTGAAAAATTCGACCTCTTTCAACGAATAGCCACGACGACCATTTTGACCGTATTTTCGAAAAAATCAAAGAAACAGAAAAATAGTCAAAAAAAGAAATCCTTTGACATGAAGTCCTTTTATGTGTACTAGTTGCTAGGAAAAATGATAAACTTGAGTTTTTACAAACTTTCGAAAAAAATACTTCACAAAAAGGTCTATCATCTATAAACATCTATAGGTTTCAACCCAAATGACCAAGTTATGGCAATTCTCGCGCCACAGTTTGTGATAAAGTACCCATATTTGGCGCATGGGTGTATCTTGGTATGGGAAACAATGGTGCCAAACTGAGTTTTCAAATTAATTATAGAAATGTCATTTTTTTATTTTATAAATGCCAAAAATGACTTTTTTGTGAAGCAACTGCAAAAAATATGGTGAAAAATGACACCCAGCAATTATTCACACAATGTAGTCCATATTTTATGGATAATCCCCAAGTATTACGAATTTTCTCGCTTCCGAGCTAATTACGCCTATTTAAATGACTTTATTCCGATTTTCCGAAAATAATTCACATTTGAACTACAACTGTGTGATAGTTTGCTCTGATTTTTTTCAAAAATCATTTTAACAGACACAAGTAGTGATAATATCACAGAACCGTTGATAGTTTTGAAAATTCGACCTCTTTCAATAGCCACGGCGGCCATTTTGACCATATTTTCGAAAAAATCAAAGAAATAGAAAAAATAGTAAAAAAAAGAAATCCTTTGGCATGGAGTCCTTTTATGTGTACTAGTTACTATGGAAAATGATAAACTTGAGTATTTTCAAGCTTTCTAAAAAAATACTTCACAAAAAGGTCTATCATCTATAAACATCTATCGGTTTCAAACCAAATGACCAAGTTATGGCAATTCTCGTGCCATAGTTTGTGATAAAGTACCCATATTTGGCGAATGGGTGTATCTTGGTATGGAAAACAATGGTGCCAAACTGAGTTTTCAAATTAATTATAGAAATGTCATTTTCTATTTTCTAAATGCCAAAAATGACTTTTTTTGTGAAGCAATTGCAAAAAATATGGTGAAAAATGACACCCATCAATGATTCACACAATGTAGTCCATATTTTATGGGTAATCCCCAAGTATTACGAAATTTCTCGCGTCCGAGCTAATTACGCCTATTTAAATGACTTTATTTCGATTTTCCGAAAATAATTCACATTTGAACTACAACTGTGTGATAGTTTGCTCTGATTTTTTTTCAAAAATCATTTTAACATACACAAGTAGTGATAATATCACAGAACCGTTGATAGTTTTGAAAAATTCGACCTCTTTCAACGAATAGCCACGACGACCATTTTGACCGTATTTTCGAAAAAATCAAAGAAACAGAAAAATAGTCAAAAAAAGAAATCCTTTGACATGAAGTCCTTTTATGTGTACTAGTTGCTAGGAAAAATGATAAACTTGAGTTTTTACAAACTTTCGAAAAAAATACTTCACAAAAAGGTCTATCATCTATAAACATCTATAGGTTTCAACCCAAATGACCAAGTTATGGCAATTCTCGCGCCACAGTTTGTGATAAAGTACCCATATTTGGCGCATGGGTGTATCTTGGTATGGGAAACAATGGTGCCAAACTGAGTTTTCAAATTAATTATAGAAATGTCATTTTTTTATTTTATAAATGCCAAAAATGACTTTTTTGTGAAGCAACTGCAAAAAATATGGTGAAAAATGACACCCAGCAATTATTCACACAATGTAGTCCATATTTTATGGATAATCCCCAAGTATTACGAATTTTCTCGCTTCCGAGCTAATTACGCCTATTTAAATGACTTTATTCCGATTTTCCGAAAATAATTCACATTTGAACTACAACTGTGTGATAGTTTGCTCTGATTTTTTTCAAAAATCATTTTAACAGACACAAGTAGTGATAATATCACAGAACCGTTGATAGTTTTGAAAAATTCGACCTCTTTCAATAGCCACGGCGGCCATTTTGACCATATTTTCGAAAAAATCAAAGAAATAGAAAAAATAGTCAAAAAAAGAAATCCTTTGGCATGGAGTCCTTTTATGTGTACTAGTTACTATGGAAAATGATAAACTTGAGTATTTTCAAGCTTTCTAAAAAAATACTTCACAAAAAGGTCTATCATCTATAAACATCTATCGGTTTCAAACCAAATGACCAAGTTATGGCAATTCTCGTGCCATAGTTTGTGATAAAGTACCCATATTTGGCGAATGGGTGTATCTTGGTATGGGAAACAATGGTGCCAAACTGAGTTTTCAAATTAATTATAGAAATGTCATTTTCTATTTTCTAAATGCCAAAAATGACTTTTTTTGTGAAGCAATTGCAAAAAATATGGTGAAAAATGACACCCATCAATGATTCACACAATGTAGTCCATATTTTATGGGTAATCCCCAAGTATTACGAAATTTCTCGCGTCCGAGCTAATTACGCCTATTTAAATGACTTTATTTCGATTTTCCGAAAATAATTCACATTTGAACTACAACTGTGTGATAGTTTGCTCTGATTTTTTTTCAAAAATCATTTTAACATACACAAGTAGTGATAATATCACAGAACCGTTGATAGTTTTGAAAAATTCGACCTCTTTCAACGAATAGCCACGACGACCATTTTGACCATATTTTCGATAAAATCAAAGAAACAGAAAAATAGTCAAAAAAAGAAATCCTTTGGCATGAACTCCTTTTATGTGTACTAGTTGCTAGGAAAAATGATAAACTTGAGTTTTAGAAACTTTCGAAAAAAATACTTCACAAAAAGGTCTATCATCTATAAACATCTATAGGTTTCAACCCAAATGACCAAGTTATGGCAATTCTCGCGCCACAGTTTGTGATAAAGTACCCATATTTGGCGCATGGGTGTATCTTGGTATGGGAAACAATGGTGCCAAACTGAGTTTTCAAATTAATTATAGAAATGTTATTTTTTATTTTATAAATGCCAAAAAATGACTTTTTTTGTGAAGCAACTGCAAAAAATATGGTGAAAAATGACACCCAGCAATTATTCACACAATGTAGTCCATATTTTATGGATAATCCCCAAGTATTATGAATTTTCTCGCTTCCGAGCTAATTACGCCTATTTAAATGACTTTATTCCGATTTTCTGAAAATAATTCACATTTGAACTACAACTGTGTGATAGTTTGCTCTGATTTTTTTCAAAAATCATTTTAACATACACAAGTAGTGATAATATCACAGAACCATTGATAGTTTAGAAAATTTCGACCTCTTTCAATGAATAGCCACGGCGGCCATTTTGACCATATTTTCGGAAAAATCAAAGAAACAGAAAAAATAGTCAAAAAAAGAAATCCTTTGGCATGAAATCCTTTTATGTGTACTAGTTTCTAGGAAAAATGATAAACTTGAGTTTCTACAAACTTTCCAAAAAAATACTTAACAAAAAGGTTTATCATCTATAAACATCTATAGGTTTCAACCCAAATGACCAAGTTATGGCAATTCTCGCGCCATAGTTTGTGATAAAGTACCCATATTTGGCGCATGGGTGTATCTTGGTATGGGAAACAATGGTGCCAAACTGAGTTTTCAAATTAATTATAGAAATGTCATTTTCTATTTTATAAGTGCCAAAAATGACTTTTTTTGTGAAGCAATTGCAAAAAATATGCTGGAAAATGACACCCATCAATTATTCACACAATGTAGTCCATATTTTATGACAATCCCCAAGTATTAGGAATTTTCTCGCTTCCGAGCTAATTACGCCTATTTAAATGACTTTATGCCGATTTCCTTAAAGTAATTCAAATTTGAACTACAACCGTGTGATAGTTTGCTCTTAAAATTTTGCAAAAATCATTTAAGGTACACAAGTAGTAATTATATCACAGAACCGTTGATAGTTTTGAAAAACTCGACCTCTTTCGATGAATAGCCACGGCGGCCATTTTGACCATATTTTCGAAAAAATCAAAGAAAGAGAAAAAATAGTCAAAAAAAGAAATCCTTTTGCATGGAGTCCTATTATGTGTACTAATTGCTATGGAAAATGATAAACTTGAGTTTTTACAAATTTTCCAAAAAAATACTTTACAAAAAGATCTATCATATATAAACAATCTGTGAGTTTGTATGCCTACGGCAAAAAGCTGTAGGCATATTTGCCACGTGTCAGAAGCTGGTACTTTCTGAGCAAGCTAAGAGCCGTCGGCATACAAAATCACTTATTTTTATGCCAATCGGAAAAAAAGTTGTATGCCGACGGTTTAGTGTGGCGCCGTCAGCTTGGTAACGATTGCATGCTTGTTTTGCCGACGGCCAAACATATGCCTACGGCTTTTTTAAAAAGCCGTAGGCATACAATGTATATGCCGACGGCCAGATATATGCCTACGACTTTTCTAAAAAGCCGTAGGCATACAAAATATATGCCGACGGCCAAACATATGCCGACGGCCAAACATATGCCGACAGCTTTTGTAAAGCCGTAGGTATACAACCATGTATGCCGACGGCCCCGAAAAAATGCCGTCGGCATACATTTAGCCGTAGGCAACTATCTGTTTTCCTGTAGTGGTTCCTGGTGGATACATCATATAAGGTGGTGGTGGCGTCCCGTAAGGTGGTACCATGTGCTGCAATTTAGGGGTCAATATTTTAGGTTTACATACAAAAATATGTGCCCACACATAAACATAAGAATACAGTTAACATAAGCAAACTGAAACCTTTCTAACTTTGACCTCTATGTTCCCCTTACAAAATACTTAGTATTGTTCAGTAAATAAAATTGGAGGAACCTTTTTTAAATAATAGCAAAACATGCAGGAACTACATGTTCTATAGCAAACCAGGAAAGACCCCAAGTTCAAGCCGAGGCTGACACAACACCCCCTCCATCTTCAACCAAGTAATTAACTACGGTAGGCCCAGTTTACAATAAAGTTCCTATTTTGCCAGCTTTGCTTTAAGCTGAATAGTGTTAATGAGGGGAAGAGGGCACACCTGAGCTCCCACATGTATGGATGAGCCTGGCCTGCAGCAACCTGAGGGGGAAAAACCCATGCGGTGGCATCGCTGGGTATCCCAGCAGTCAAACAAACGATCGTCTTCGACAAACAAATCACAACTATATACTCGGGGACTGACCCCCATGGACATACATCATCAATGTACAACATAGCTCCACGAGCATACATATTTTTGCCTCCTAATCTACAGGCTCATCTTTTGGTGCATCCAGCGGGCCTACAAGGCGCTCCATCTGCCTTTGGACTTGACCAATAACCTGCTTCGCAGCTGCAAGAGTACTCGCATAATCTTCCTCTTCGGGCAGGCCGCCCATAACCTTCCCCAAATTAAGGTTCGGGCGATGGAGTCGCACATAGGCGAAGGCAACATTGGCCCCTCCAACAAGTTGGGCATGCAGAAACTCCTTGATGGTTTTACCCTCGTGGAATCTCGTCAGCAGAGCAGGTATATGTTGAAGTTGCTCATTATGCGGGAACAGCGCCCGATGCACCCGGGCCAAAGTAGCCCTGCACGACTCCAGCAGCAGGCCGCCTCGCCAAGCGCGATCCAGCAAGACAGTCAGCACCCGCGCCTTTGGTCGGTCAGACCAGAAGTACTGGGAGGCAGAAGCTGTGCCGGTAACGGCTCCATCCAAGCGCTCCTCTACGCGAGTCCTTTCGGCTCTCCAGTCTGGGTTCACACCTGCAAGGCAATAAAAGGAAGCAAGATGAGAAACAGTCGAAGAAATAGCAACCTGCGGTGGACGTTCTCCGGCACTAACATTCCAGCTGTCGATTAATCAGGTCCAGCTGCCCAATCAAGTACTCCTCTCGTTCAGACGAGGGTGCAGGCCTTGCCCTCAGCACGTCCAGTTCATCCCGCGCATCCCTCAGCTCCTTCTCCAGCTTCACAATTCGAGCCTTCATATACGACATGACGGCTTCATCATTTTTGCTCCTGGCAGTAGGTCGAGGCCGCGCACTCGCGGAAGGAGAAGCGTCAGTCGTGCTAGACGACCCAGCCTGTCCAAAAGCAAAAAGTCGAACAGCATGAGACCCATGATTACACAAAGTCAAGCAAAAAAGCACACTCGAGGGCTAAAACCCCGACAGCGCAGTCAAGTAGATACAAATTGCAAAAGCAGGCTCAAGTTTGATTGTGAAACATCACCAGTTTATTACAAGCAAAATAAAAAGCATGAGGTCAATGCTCAAGCCTAGTACGACATCGACTTCGACCTAGACCTAGCGGCACGCGCAGCAACTTCGGCAGCACGACGCTCCACCGTGGCCACCATTTTCTTCGCCAGCCGCGCCGCTTCGTCCTTCACCGAGCTCAGCGAAGCCGTTCTTCCATCGGGTTTCCGCGAAAAGTCAGCTACGACCTTCTCGAAGTCACCCGATACACCATGACCCAGCAACAGCTTGAAGGTGAGCTCCGAACCGCGTACCTTTTGGGTGCGAGTGAAGTTCGCCATGGTGGAAGTCTCCGGGCCAAGTACTGCGGCCAGGCCATCAACATTGGCGGGTGTTGTGCGCTGTGGAAAGACGCTCTTGTGCACCGCAGCAAGAGCACCAGTCGACTTGGCAAGCGCGTCCTTGGCGTAAGCGCACATGGCGTCGAAGGTGCTGACAGCACGGTCCAGCGGAACATCGTCTTCCGTCGACTCCGTAGGCGGGGCCGCGCCAAAAGCACCTGCACAGCCAGCAGACCTAACTACCCATTCGACTAAATCGAGAGAACAAACTATAAGCAAAAACACATGGGAAGGAGGCAGTACCTCCAACAACGTGGGCAAGCGCTAGCAGGCGCTCGACCTGCAATTTCTCGCCTCGGAGGATGGCATCCTCTCGGTCCTTGGCTTCCTTCAGCTTTCGCTCAGCATCATCGTGTTGAGCCTTGAGTTCCTTCTCCAAATCGAGCACACGATTCTCAGCAGTCTCTTGGTCACCTGCCAGAAGAGTGAAGCATCAAGCGATTGAATTCGAGATGAAGTTGGACCCTCTCCCACTCCATCTGGACGTAAGCTGCGCCTGACTCCATGAGGTTGCGGCAGAAGGGCCGCAAAACACACGAGAACACATGAATATTGAGCCTATGCACAACTATACTAGTTGCACATAGCCTCGGGGGCTAATCCCATCGGGAGCGCTGTCGCGCACCCGATAAACCCGATAAACCAGAAGACACTTACATGATCGATGAACAATGCAGCACTCGAAGAAGGCGGGGCATGTACTTCCGGAGTGGAGGGAGCTGAAGCCTTCACGACCTCCGCAGTGGTCGTTGCAGTCGCCAAAGGAGAAGCACCTGGAGGGTTCGGTTGTGACTCCGCACCGCTCGGAGCCGACGACTGCTCCTGGACAGGTGACGAAGACACACCCGTGCCACGACCAGCGCTGCGCACAGAAGTGTTCAACTCAACAAACTGCGCACAATCAAAGACAGAAGCATAACAGGGCGAAGGGTGCTCACCTTGTTTCCTCGTCCTCGTCGCTGCCAAGAGCGTCCACATCGAACAACCCGCCAAACTCGGCCGTGCTATCAGCGGGAGGCGCCGTGTTTAGCGGCACAACTTCCATCGGGTCCTTCACGCTGGGCGATGAAGAACCTGAATCGCCATCATCTTCCAGCGCCATCTTCTTGGACAGCGATCCCACTGATTTCACCTTGTCCTGCCGGCGACGCTTCGGTGGGAGCTCCTCATCATCATCCTGCTCCGTTTCCTCCACCTCATCATCAGGTGAGGTGGTAGCGGAGGGAACGGAGTCCTCGTCATCAACCGGCTCAACCTCGGGGAATTCCACCTCGAAAGTCAACCCATTTCCGGGTAGAGGAGGAAGACAAGAAGGATTCAGGTGGCCCTGAACAGCAAGCGTAAAGTGAACAACAGCAACATAGAAGAATCGACAACAAAAACAAAACAAATCTCACCTCAGGCAGTGGGTTCTCAACCCCGTAGGGAGCAACGGGGCAGTCGACGTTGCAGGGGTCCGAGGCTCTGAGGCTAGTCACGGACCGCACCTGCGCAACGACTTCCTTCTTCGACAACTCCTCATTCGTCAGGCGGGAGGAGTCGTTTGCGCCCTGGAACTCCCACATTGGGCGGACTCGAAGGCGTAGCGGCTGCACGCGCATCTTCACGAATGTGGCAATAAGGTGGATGCCACCCATCTCCTTGCCCATCGTCTTCAACAACTCAGCAACCTTCCCCAGTAGGGGTGCCACCTCCACCTTGTCTTCACTCGACAGCATGTGCGCCCAGGCATTTGACTTCCTCAGAGGCTTGTCAGCCACGAAGGCGGGGAGGCCTTCCTGTGCCGCGCTGACATAGAACCACTTTTTCCCCCAGCCTTGGACGGAATCGGCCTGCTTCAGCGCGAAGTAGGTGGTGTCGCCGCACACCTGGATGCCGAAGCGGCCAAGTGGATAGGTGCTGACAGCACCAACGTTCCTCTTGACGTTGAAGATGGTCTTCCACAGGCCCCACTGCGGGTGCACTCCCAGGAAGCACTTGCACAGGACGATGAAGCACCCGATGTGGAGGACGCCGTTTGGGGTCAGATCATGCATTTGGACCTCGTACGCATACTGCAATCCCTGAACGAAATCATGCAGGGGGGAGGAGAATCCCCCATACAAGAAATCGATAAAACAAACACGCTCGCCGGGCCGAGGTTGCGGGAATACCTCTTTCCCGGGCGCGCGCGTCGTCAGCTGGTCCGCCGGTGGCAGCAATCCTTCTTCCCGAAGTTCATCCAGCTGCTGCGCCTTGACGGTCGACTTGACCCAGTCGCCGGGGACCTTCTTCTGCGTATCCACGCCAGCAGCATCAGCAGCGAGCACCGCCGTACTCCCCTTCTTAGTCTTCGTCCCTACAGCACCGGCGGCGGCGGAGCTCGCTACCTTCTTTATGCCCGTCTTCTTCATGGCTAGTGTCTAAGTGGAGGAAGGCGAGCAGCAATGGAGGGCAGGAGCGAGGAAGAAGACAAAGCAAAGGAAAGAAAGCGGCAAGAATGGGGATGAAACCAATCTACCCATCGTGGTGAAATAAATATACCGCGGCGGCGCCAAATCCGAACTGTCCAAACGGCATCGGCAGCAACGGCTTGCATCCAACCCTACATGTGGCGGCCGCGGAATGCAACCGTCGCAGGCCGCGTCGCCCACTACGCACGGGAAAAGAGGAAGCCATCATCACGTCCCGGAATTTTCGCGCCGTGCGGTCAAATCGCAACTGAAGCAGCATCTCCGCTAGTTAACACTGACACTGGGACCATAGCGTCGCGTCCCATCGGTGGCAGCATGCAAGCAAGAATCGTCATGCATGACGTCACTTCACAAGCTGGAGAAAATCGTGAGTCAGTCTCGTGGTAACAAAGCAAAGTCAACAGGCCGTCGAGTCCCTCTGATGGACCCTCCTATCATTCGACTGCGGCACATTACTGTCTGGGCACTTAAAGTAGGCCAACAGGCTGAAAAGGGACTCCTTTATTTGTCGAGTCCCCAAAACATATTTCCTTCAGTAGGCCGGCCAACAGGCTGAAAAGGGACTCCTTTATTTGTTGAGTCCCCAAAACATATTTCCTTCAGTAGGCCAGCAGGCTGAAAGGGACTCCTTCTTCTGTCGAGTCCCCAAAACATATTTCCTTCAGTAGGCCAGCAGGCTGAAAGGGACTCCTTCTTCTGTCGAGATCCCAAAACATATTTCCTTCGCAGTAGGCCAGCAGGCTGAAAGGGACTCCTTTTTCTGTCGAGTCCCCACGTCGTCCTTTATTTACTCCCATCGGGAGCACATCAAAAATTATTTTGGCTGGAGGTTAATTGAGATTAACCTCAATTGCAAGCAATTCAGCTTACTCTCGGGGGGCTACTCCCATCGGGAGCGTTGTCGCGCCCCCATAAGCACAAGACCATGAAGCCATCGAGTCCCGAAGCAAGCAGTCGAAGTTATTATTGACCAAAGCTACTCAACTCGATACAAAGACCACGACCACAGCAGTCGCAAATAATTCTGTACCCGAGATGCGTCCGCCGCATACGATTCTCGGATGCTGCATTCAACATGCAAAGATAAGACCCGCCGATCCGTCGAGACGGCCAGGGCTCGCACCTGCTGCGTTCGCCCTGTAACTTCCGTGCCAGCAGGCATGAAGAAAATCCTGACGGACGCGTTGCGTACCCAATTTATCACACTACAGTATCCTCTGTAAGACCTCCGCGGTCTGAGTCAAAGCTTATCAGCTCTTTCCAGGTTCGAGTCCGGGGAGTCGAACTTGAAGTAGGCTAGCTAGGTTTTTGCCCAAGTGCATTTAACTGATCCCGATCCGTCGAGTGAATCAGACCAGCTATGTCATCATCCCTAGAATCCTGTCAACTAGGCAGCAAAACATGAACATATACAGCGGTGGATGCATTACCGACTCAAAGCAAAACATCTTACAACAGGGAAAAGACGACGTGCACCCGGAGAGGAGTCCTTACCTGACTCTCCGATTCGACCAAGCACTCGGGGCTACTGACGTGGGTCTACCTATCGGGTGCCCCACCATGAAGATACCTGGTGCACGCAAGGACTAGGGCCCAGCTGGCGGTCTACTAGGAGACAACACTCGAGGCCCACGAAGGGGCCCAAAGAAGACATAGTATGCCCCAAGGCAGGCGAAGCCTATGTCGGTAGAGACCTACCTTACCTGCAAACCTAATCGGTTGCGAACTCCCAAGACCCAGCCTCCAATATAAAGGCTCGGAGGGCCACCGATCTAGGGGACGTTATTATTCCACCACCGAAACCCTAGTGAGATTGACATCTCGCCGGGATCGTCATTGTAACACCTCTGATCATCAATACCAGACAAGCAGGAAGTAGGGTGTTATCCTTCAGGAGCCTGAACCTGGGTAAATCGCCTTGCTTGTCAGCCGTGGTAACTACCAGCACTTCATCTCTCCCATTCTCAATCAACCTGGGGTACTCGACCCTGGGACTTGCCGTGGCCACCCCATGTCACTGGTCGAGGTGGCACTAAAATCACTGGCAATGCCCTACTAGCCCAGTAGCGTAACACCTATGGCATTGTCTTATGCCACCACGAGCCGCCATTATGGTCTCGCGCCCCTCGCCTCGCCTCACTGGCGACGGAATTGGAAGGGTGGTGGTGTGGAGTGTGGTGGTGGTGGTGGTGAGGGATGATGTAGAAAAGAGGGGACTGCGTTGTGTTTTGGTCGCGTACTACTCCACTTTCCTAGCAAGCAGGCAACAAACCCTAATATCCCTTACAAACTCAGCATCGGAATCCCCCAGAAAGGTAAAAGCAAATAAACTACGCCGAATAAATCCACGAATATGACAAAGTTCTTTTTAGCAAGATGCGTCGGCACGTGTGTAAATGTGTGCAATATGTCTTTGCCGGGGTACGATCACCGTGCATCCCTGGTGGTCCCTGTCGCCACGTGCGGGAGAGACTATAATCCCTACACCCCTACCATTTCCCCCACCCCACTAACTCATTCCTCTCTCATGTGTCACTTTCCCTTTTCTCCTTCTCTTCCTCCACACCGACCAGTGAGAAATAAAGCTCGCGGGAGTCGAGGACGACGTGGATGGTCGTGGCGGTGGCAAGCATACAATGAATCGAAGACGAGTAATAAATTTGGTACTGGGAGGGTGTGTCCGGCTCTTTGGATAAGGACTTAGGGTTGGGGGTGCGGCTCGCATACACTGGAGAATAAAGGGGCACGAGGATGGAATGGTTAAAAGGATGGGATGCATCAAGACCAGATATAGGGGAGAGAGCAACTGAGCTCTGTAGCGCGGGAGGTCTATACATGCCGAAGGCGTAAGAAAACAAACTATCATAGAGGATCTCAAGAGATTACAAATGAATTAATTATACGAAAAACATTATAGAGGAGTCTTCGAAGACTCCTGAACCAAAGCGTGCGTCTCGTGTAGCACCGAGACACAATATCGACGACGAATCGGATCTAGCGGAATCAATGTCATCGTCTGAATCGCCTTACGATTCGAGCGACAAGCTGGGGCGGGGGACGGCAATGACGGAGAGGAGTTGCGACGTTAGCCAGCGGCGTACTTTCAGGGATTGCTGGCCGGTGTTGGACCACGCCGGGGGCACTACTCCTCGGTCGGCGATGGAACGGACATGCTTATTGGACCTTTAGCGACGTAAGGCAAGGTAGCTGTTTAATAGAAGTCTATTGTTCCACACATTAATAATCACCAAAGGGGTACATATATATAGGAGAGGGAGAGAGACTAAACCCTAACCCTAACCGAACCAGAATACAATTCAACAAAGGTAGCCAGCGGCATTACTCATACTAATAGACGAGAGAGAGTGGGGAGGCGGGAAGGCGGCGAAACGGATGGAAAATGAGGGAAAAGCGGGAAGGTGGGGGTGGATTAACTATGGGTAAGCGATACGAAATAATGCACACGGAAGGGGCATACGCGTTGGAGGATTAAATTGTCCGCTCTAAGCGTACCTTTGTCGCCTCCGTCATTGACTGGAATGTCGAGCAAGCCATTGTCGCTGAAGCCACCTGACTGCCGGAGCAGCGTAGTTGAGGGTCCCAGGTCGCTATACACCATGCCATGCTGCCAAAGGATGGGCCTGAGCCTACCCTGACACGAGGGCTTAAGCTGACACATCTTTGGACCGTTAGGGTTCACCCAAAGCCGCCCAATCGAGTGGTACGCTTTTGAAGAAGCAATACCGATTTCCTAGTAGTATGTTGGCCTCTCATACTATCACAGCCGTTGGTTGCTTTCAGATTGGCAAAAGTCTACCCAATCAAACGAACGCTGCATATTTGTATTTTCAAACCGCCCCCCCCCCACAAAGGCATACGTGTGTGTGTAATCTTGATTTTGATTAGCTTATGTTAGCTTTTCTTCTTTAGGGATTGCAGGGCATGAAACTTTGATTAACTTGATAAGAAATTATTTCGGTTTTGTAAACTTGATAAGAAACTGTGAAAGAATTCTGCAATATGGTTTGACATTTGAAATCTTGCTCGATATATGAATAATTTATGTATGAAACTGCTATGTAACTAGTTGGCATCTCTTTGATTTTTATATTCATATGAATATGTGTATGAAACTGCTATGATTCTGCATGTGGTATATAAACTTCTATGAATCAAACATATGATGAAAATCCAGTTATAAAATTTAATTTTTTTGTCTAGATTTGATCAAGATTATGACTATTTACTAATCCTGTGAAAATCGGTTTGATACTCAAGACATTCAGTATTTTCCGTAGTTTAGTGTGTGCAGTTTCAAAAAAATGGTTTAAATTCAACAGAGATAATCAATCCCTATGAAAAACGGACTGCCTGGATGGTGAGTGATTTGTTAATGAGAGGAGAGAAACATGGACTATACTTGTAGAAACGTAGAAAACTAAGGGGTATTTTGTAAAATGATTGGAAGGAGGTGGAACGTACGTTCTGTAAGAAAACGCCCCCGCGTCGCTCCTCCTGGGACGGCTCGGGCGGAAGCAAACCCTAGCACCAGCAACCTCTCCCCCGCCGCCCCTGCCCCTCGCCGCCGCCAGAGAACGCCGGCGGGCAAGCTCACGCTTCGTTTGAGGACGGCGGCGGCGAGGCGTTCTCCGAGTGCCTCCTGCGTCTCTCGTGGGGTGCGCGCCCGTGCTCTCCTCCAAGCATCCGTGGGCGCTCGCCTCGGCCAGGGGGCTTGGCGGCGCTGCCTCGGTGGTCTCCGTCGTCCTCCAGCTGTTGGAGGCGGCACCTGAAGCTTCAATCGACAGATCAAGCAAGGGATTCAATCTGGCTCGATGGATCTGGTCAGTGACCATGGATTCAAGGCGGCCGGGGTTGAGAGAGGACAACCTGCGCCGGCGCTCGGGTGCGCTGGCCTTCGTTTTCCTCTCTTCCGATGTTACTTTGGTGAAGCTCTTCGAGTCCTTGATCTGGGAAAAGCATGGTTCTGGGTCGGCCAAATCAGGGGATCTGGCCGGCCAAGCCGTGTCCTTGTGTGGTGCTGCGGCGGTAGGCGTGCTGGACGGCGCCGGCTTTTCTTCGGCTGACTAGTGTTCGTGTTGCTTGGATGGGCAGTACGGGGAGTTTGGATGCCTGAGCGGCGGCTCCGGGTGGTGGACGCACGGTGGCTCTTCGGCAAGCCCCGGGGCGGCGGTGTTGGTCGTGTTCTTTGGTCGTGTGGGCGACATGAATGACGACGGCTGGAGTTCCTGGCGAGGTCCGGCAAGGGCGCCGTTCCTTGCCCAGATGCTGATCTGGAGGCTCTGTTGCAACTATGGTGTCCCCTGCCCTTTGCGGTGGGGCTTGGAGTTGGTGATTCCTGTCGATGGGTAGGTGGGGTTCGGACCGAGCGAAATCTCAAGCCGTCGTTGACGCCGGTGTCGGCGACGCCCCTGGGCGCCGCTTTCCCTCTTGGGGGCGACACTGTGGTTCTACCCCACCTCTCTCGTGTATACTCTGGGTGAAAACCCTGGTCTGTTGACCTGACAGTGGCGGCGTTTTTGCGTCGTGACCTCCTTGGAGGCACCGTCTTGGAGCAGGGGTCTCCTCGCCTCGTCATGGTTGTTTGAGTGTAAAGTTGGATCCTTTTCGTAGCCGATGAGCTGAAGTGAAGATGCCTTGTTCCTGTGCCTTGGATGGAGGCACAACTTGCGGACACGGTGGTCTGTTCCTGCACCTTGGTGGCTGGCCGCTTTACGCAAGAGTTTGGTGCTCGCCGTTGGTGTTGTCCGATCCCGCCCTTTGGTGCTGGCCGTTTTACGCATGGGTTTGGTGCTCGTAGCTGTCGAGGTTGCGGTCTCCGGTCGGCGTTGTGATACTCGGCATCCTCTCCTTCGTGCTCGTCGTCTGGAGGCTCTGGTCTTTCCTCTCCTGCTTTCCTCTCCGATGTCAAGCTCTGTGCTAGTTGTGGTGGTGTCTTCGCTGGTGGTCCGATCCTGCCTCTTGGCTGGCCGTTTTACGCAAGGATTTGGTGCTGGGTGTAGTGTAGCCTCTTTTCTTTTAGCTTGTACTAGGTCTGCTTTATTTGAGGTTCTCCTCAACACCTTGTATCGTCTGTAATTGCCGTTGTGAAACCCTGAGCTTTGTTAATTCAAAGTTGGGTATTATTGCCTTTTATTACGTTCTGTAATGTTCCTAGCACGAATCTCCAGATTTTTTACGGGCATAATAGTATTGGTGGGCCAACATACCGGTGGTAATGCATTTCCCTTGAAGAAGTCAGCTTTGTAACACGGTTAAATTAAAGTACATGCATGTCTGGCTGTGCACGTTAAGTGATTTGGTCATTTGGACCATAAAAGTTGAGATCTGTAACATGTTGTTATAGGTGCAGCTAGCGGATCTAGGATGTCATGATTGTAGACAAGCAAAGTATCATGCCGGGTTAGCTTAAATTAGCACAGACAACTTAAACACGCAGTTACCTAGCTTGAGCAATCCTATCCCTAGTTGGTTAAATTGAGCAATTCTAACTTTTTGGCAAGTTCCCTTACGAGCAGGTATATATGATACTCCCCTCGGTCCCAAAAAAAACTGTCGCAGGTATGTTCGACGAAAAGCAAAAAAAAAAAAAAAAAAAGATGACAAACACACAGTATCTATGCGAACTCTGTATCTTTATTGATCATTGTATTGAATACAAACTACATGTACATGCTCCCATAGGAGTTTGCCTATTTTGCCTTCTACAACAACGAAGGATATCTGACTGAAGAGATTGTGTGTAGTCCGCTGATTCCCGGCGTTTTTGCAAAGCATCCGGTTAATTACATTGCAGGATCAAGTCTACAGAAAACCTCCGATTAAGCTACGTCGTAGTCGTCGTCGTGTTAGATGAACATGGGAAGAAGAGTGGATTTGTTTCGCCGAAACACGATCACGAGATGATCTTGACGTACGTAATTAAGAGTGAGATTGAATAGATGAAGATGGTGGCCTTTGCCTCGTCGGTGCCCAGCCATATGACCCGAACTTCATCAAATTGGACATGTGTATATGTTGCTTTTGCCTCGTCGGTGCCCAGCAACGGTGTGTCCATCTCATCAAAATTAAGACGTGTTACATAGTGATCGAGCCCCGTCGTCACGTGGTGATGATTTTGTCTAGCCTCGTCGACACTAGACATAAGATGAATATGATGATTTTGACCATCGTCCCATAGAGATTAGGCCATGGATTTGAGCTAGACGACTAATAAAGCATGTCTTTGCTCTTTTAGTAAACAAACTCCTTTGTATGAAACAAGATTGTACACCACCTGTCGAGGAGTCACCTCGGCAGATCCTAGGTTCGAGTACCCCAGGTTGATTGAGAGGGAGAAGATTGTGAGTACTGGTGGCTACCACGGCTGACAAAGTGGAATTTACCCAGGTTCAGGCTCCCGAAGGATAATACCCTACTTCCTGGTCTGATCTGTATTGATGAGTCGAAGGTTACAATGGTGATCCTGGCGAGATGGCGATCTCGCTAGGGTTTCTGTGGCTAGTATGAACGTACCCCCGACAGAGGTCCCTCCTAGCCCTTATATGGGGGGCTAGGCCTCAGGAGATCAAGTCGGTTAGGTTTTACAGAATTTGGTAAGTATCTACCGAGCTATTCTTCGACTTCCTTGTTGGGCCCTTTACGGGCCTGCAGTGATGGATCTTGAGGCCTGGCGTGCACCAGGTACTTCATAGTGGGGCACCCGAAAGGTAGACCCACGACAGGAGCCCCGAGTACTTGGTCGAATCGTAGAATCGGGTAAGGACTCCCTTGTCTGTGCACGCCTTCTTCACGAGTCGAAAGCTTGTCGACTGCCTTGATGCACTTCGTCTTGAGCTGATGACTCGAACTTGTGAGGTACGACAGAGCAGCCTAAGTTGTGAAGAATTTTGACTGCTAATTATCGGGAGCGCGAACAGTGCTGCCGATGGGAGTAGCCCCCGAGATTGAGCTGAATTGCTTGCAATTGGGGTTAATCTCAAAAACTTCTCTCAGTCGAAAGAAATTCCTGAAACCCTCCCGATGGGAGAAATTTAGGAATCCTTGTAGGGGTCTGTTTAGCATTCATAGCTTACTGCAGATTGCACTTTCGAGTGCTTGCTCAGCCGAACGACTTATTTGTGGCACTCGAATGGAATTCGAGTGTGCTTTGCCGCCTGATGGCTTACTTTTTGTAAAATGAAGTTCGATAGTTTGCTCAGCCTTACGGCTTACTGTTTGCAATTCGAATGAAGTTCGAGTGCTTCTTCAGCCAAGTGGCCTACTTGGTAGAGTCGAAAAGACATGTTGTGTTGGTACGTAGCCGAACAACTCACTGCGGTGCTTGGTCTTGCTGACGTCATGGCTGACGTCTTTTACTCCTGTGCTGGCACCGATGGGACGTGACACTGCGGTCCCGCTGTCAGTGTTGACCCGTGGCGACGTTTGCAGCTCTTGACTTGACCACTCTGCGCGAAATTTTCGCGGCGTGATGATGATCTCCTCTTTTCCCGTGCGTAGTGGCACGCGACGGTTGCGCTCTCTGCCTGCCACGTGTAGGGATGGATTTAGTGTGCCGTTTGCAATGCCGATTGCACGGTTGCGATTCGCCGTCGCTGCGGTATATTAAATTCACCGCGGCGTGGGGAAAGTTATCCCTTCGCCATTCTCGCGCTTTCCGTTCCCAAACTTCTTCTTCCTCCTCGCACTCGGGCACGTTACCACCATTGCCACCATAGCTTCCACCGCCACTATGGCCGGGGAAGAAACCTGCCGTTCCGAAGGCCAAGAAGGGAGGCAAGGAGAAAGCTGCCGATGCCGACGACCGTGGCCTGAAGAGGGTGGACTGCGACTGGTCCAAGTCTACAGTGAAAACCACGGATCTGGATGATCTGCGGGAGAAGAAGCTGCTACCGCCATTGGAGCAGTTGAAGGCACGCGCTCCAGGGAAAGAGGCAATCCCCTCGCCGCGCACTGGAGAGCGCGTTTGTTTTGTCGACTTTCTGCACAGGGGCTTCTCTTTCCCCCTTCACGATTTTGTCCGCGGTCTCCTGTACGCCTATGGGATTCAGATGCACGATCTGACTCCCAATGGCGTCTTGAGCATTCCGAGCTATTTCGTCTTCTGCGAGTGCTTCCTGGGGATTTCTCCCAACTAGCTGTTGTGGAAGAAAATCTTCAACGTGAAGCGCAATGTCGGAAAGGGGAGCGTCGTCTACCTCGTTGGAGGCTTCGGCATCCAGGTGCGCGCCGACATCAACTTCTTCCAGATGAAGAAATCCGACTCCGTCCAAGGCTGGCGGAAGAGATGGTTTTACGTCAGCTGCGAGCAGGCCGGGCTGCCTGATTTCGTGGCTGATAAGCCGTTGAGGAAGACGAATGCCTGGGCGCACGCCCTGTCGCAGGAAGAGAAGGCGGCTGTGAAGCCGTTTGTTTTGACCATTGCTGGTTTACCGAAGACGCTGGGCAAGGAGTCGGGCGGCGTGCACCTCATAGCCACTTTCATCAGGATGCAGGTGCAGCCGCTGCGTGCCCGTAGCCACCCGATGTGGGAAGATCAGGGCGTCAATGACCCCAATCGCCTATCTTCGACTGCTTTCAGCGACGAGGAAGTCGTGCAGAAAGTGAAGGCGATCACCAGCCTCTGAGCAGCCGACCCGTGCAACGTGAAATGCCCCATCACTCCTTATGGGGCGGAGAAGCGACTGCCCGTGGTAAGTTCCTCTTGTTTTTGTACTCGTAAATATACTCCATTTGTTTTGCTTTTTCTCACTCGAATGTTCTTTCTGATGATAGGGTCACCCGAGTGTCGAGTGCCTTCCTCCTCTGATGGAGAATGGCCCTCATGAAGAGGCCGCGTTCCCTGAAGAGGAACCCGCAGATGAGGATGAACTTCCTTCCGCTCATTCTCCTGAAGAAGAGCTGGAAGAAGTCAAAGCTGAAGAAGATGAGCTGCGGCCGCAAAAGCGCCCACGACATGAGAAGGTCGACTCTGCTTCTGCGAGTTCTTCTTCTAGGCACGCGGCTGCGGAATAAGATGATACAGGTGCTTCCTCACCGAGTGCCAAGGACCCGAAGAGCGATCGGGAACCACTGATGGTGGATCCTCTCGCCGCGGCGCCACCTCTGGACTTCGGCAGGATGCCCTCTGTCTCCCTCGACAGCGACGACGATGAGGAGATGAGGTGACGTACTTATTCTTGAATTGCGATTCATGTCTTTTGTTCGATTCTTGATTGTCTTCTGTTTGCGTCCTTAGTGATCTTGCTGGCGCTCGGTCTCCCGCGCGTGTTACGGAGCACACTTCGGCACCTCCCTTGGAAGAGAAATAGTCGGATGTTCCTGATGCGAGTGCCGCAGTCACGACCGAAGTGGCGAAGGCTTCGACTTCCACCATTCCGGATGAGCTGGTGATTCCGACTCCAAGTTCGGCTTCAGTGCAAGAGCATGTAAGTGTTGTGTGTATTGAATCATTGGGAGCACGAACAGTGCTCCCGATGGGAGTAGCCCCCGAGGCTGTGTGCAACTAGTATAGTTGGGCACAGACTCAAACTTGTTGTTCCTGTACTTTGCAGCCCTTCTACCGCCAGCAGGTGACAGCAGCCGAAGCCTATATCCGACTGGAACAGGAGAGGAATCAACTCCTTGCTGACCAGAAGCAGGCAAAGCGTAAGTTCTTTTCAGATTGTTCCATGTCGAATTGTTGTTTCTTTCTCTGTTGCTTCAGTATTCTTCCTGGTATAGTCGACAAGGAGACTATGGCCAACCGGATGACTGAGCTGGAGAGTGACAACAAGAGTGCCAAACAAGCACTCGAAGAGGCCAAGAAGCGCCACGATGACATGTGTGACTCAGAGAAGACTCAAGTGGAGCGCTTACTCTCACTCGCCGACGTTGTTGGTCGTAAGTGTCTTGTGATTGTTGATTCACTATTCCTTTTATCTGTTGGTCGAATGCTGACCCTGTGCTTGAACGTAGGTGCCTGTGGTGGTGCTCCTCCTGCGGAGGCTTCTAGTGACAACAGTACCCTGGAACAAGCTGTAGGTTTTGTCGACAGGGTCTGTGCCTATGCTTCAGCTGCGATGGCCAAGTCCTCTGGAGCTCTGGCGACTGTTCATCAGGGCATCTTCCCTAACAGGCCAACGCCCAGCAACGTCGACAGCCTGACCGCCCCATTCGAAGCTGGGTCGACGATCATGGCAGACTACACCCGCACACAGACGGTACGCGGTTCGGAGCTCACCTTCCAACTCCTACTTGGGCATCGGGTCGTAGGTGACTTTGACACGGTCGTCAGTCAGTTTCCCAAGAGGCCTGATGGTAAAACACAGTCGCTGAGCGGGGTGAAGCCGGAGGCAAGTCATCTGGCGAAGGAGGTCGTGTCGCTTTTTGAGAAACGAGTGGCCAAGCAAGCTGAAGTGACAGCTCGCAAAAGTAGATCCATGTCTGAATCTGTGTCGTAGGACAGATGTGTGACTTTACTCGAACTTTGTTTATGTAATGAACCTCTGAATCTGATGATTCCCCTTTCTAGGATCTTTATTTTGTGATTTGTAAAAAACCTTGCTTCGAACTGCAGAGTCGAATCTTCTATGCAGTGGATAGCTTGATTTTGTTGACTTGTATATATCTGAATGTCGGTTGCTTGACTTCATCTTGCTGTTGAAGCAGGAGGAGCCGAATATAGATTCTTCGAGAATCGACTGGCCAGAACATGCTGCCACGCCAGCTGCTCCTCGGCGGAGGGTCGAACGTCTTCCTCGTCCCACTCGAAGCCGGAACGACCAGAGGTTGATATCCTGGATGAGGAATCGGATCGTCGACTTGGAGAAGTTGCTGAAGATTAAGCAGACAGAACTCGACCAGTTGAGGGCACGGCCTGCTCCTTCGACTGAATGCAAGAAGTACTTGCTTGGTGAGATGGACCTGATCTGTCGACAGTTGCAAAGTGAGTGTTGGGTCTTTCCGCTGTTGCATCTTTGTCTTCAAGGTCGAATTCTGATTTATTTTCGATTGATTGTTTTGCAGACGTGAATCCCGACTGGAAGGCTGAACAGCTCCGAGTGGAGCAACGTGTTGAGCGGGAGGCGAAGGGTACAGCCTCAGGTGCTCAATACTTCTGGTCCGACACGCCCAAGGCCAAAGTGCTGGCCCTGATGCTGGACCGTACTTGGCGTGCAGCTATCCTTCTTCTGGGGTGCCAAAAGATGCTGTCGAAGTTGCATCGAATGTTGTTTCCCCATAATCCGCAGCCGCAAGGGATATCTGCGCTGATGGATCAGTTTCAAGATGGCGCGGCTGTGAAACAGGCTGTCCACGCTCAGCTTGTAGGTGGTGCCAATATCGCTTTGGCATTCTTCCGTAAGCACCGGCCACATTTTTCACTGGCCAAAGTGGTTGGCGGCTTGCCTGATGCGGAGCATTACACCGAGTCCTTGCCATATGCAAGGCAGATGGTCGAAGACGTCCAACGCCGCACTGAGCAGATTGTAGGTCCATTGGATGCACCCAAGGGTGAACCTGGAATGTAGAAAAAAGGGTAGGAACTGTGTTGTATGTTAATAGCTTGTAACTATGAGGATTGACCTCGAAATTCATATGTATATGATGTATAAGAATAAAATGTGTTTGCGAGTACGATAGTACACATGTGAATCCTGTGTGGCATAGCCCCCGAGTGCTCGAGAGTAACCTCAGATTTTGCTTTACTTTGGACCTGTGTGGCGCAGCCCCCGAGCATTCGGGTGCGGCCTAGGGTTTTAGTTGACTTGTACGGCGCAGCCCCCGAGCGTTCAGGTGCGGCCTGAGTATTCTTTCGACCTGTGTGGCGGAGCCCCCGAGCGTTCGGGTGCGGCCTAGGATTTTAGTTGACGTGTACGGCACAGCCCCCGAGCGTTCGGGTGCGGCCTAAGTTTCCTTCCAACCTGTGTGGCGCAGCCCCGAGCATTCGAGTGCGGCCTAGGATTTTAGTTGACTTGTACGGCGCAGCCCCCGAGCGTTCGGGTGCGGCCTAAGTTTCATTTCGACCTGTGTGGCGCAGCCCCCGAGCGTTCGGGTGCGGCCTAAGTTTCATTTTGACCTGTGTGGCGCAGCCCCCGAGCGTTCGGGTGTGGCCTAGGATTTTAGAGGACTTGTATGGCGCAGCCCCCGAGCGTTCGGGTGCGGCCTAAGTTTCATTTCGACCTGTGTGGCGCAGCCCCCGAGCGTTCGGGTGCGGCCTAGGATTTTAGAGGACTTGTATGGCGCAGCCCCCGAGCGTTCGGGTGCGGCCTAAGTTTCGAGTTGAGAACCTGTATGGCGCAGCCCCTGAGCGTTCGGGTGCGACCGAGGTTTTTGTTGCTTTTTGATTGCAAAAAGTAAAGGAGAGAGCTTATTTTGTCAAATCACTTCGTATATTAAGCTAGCAAGCCGCCTCATTAAAAACCTTCCAGTCCCCTTAGGTACCCTGGAAGGAAAAGAGCGCGTCTGGAACCTGCTGCTTGTTGGCATGTATGTACAGATACATTGGGGTGTCGACTAAGCGTAGAAGAGGCGCAGGTGCGCAGGGTTCCACGGGTTGCGACAGAGTTCTTCAGTCTTCGGGTTCTTCAGGCGGTAAGCACCATTGCCAAGTGCTTCCGTGACTATGTAGGGTCCCTCCCATGGCGATTCGAGTTTGTGCACCTTCTCTTGTTTGAGCCGCAACACCAGGTCACTGGGAACGAAAGACCTTGCTCACAGTCGTCGACCATGGTAGTTGCGGAGGCTCTGCTGGTATACGGCTGTGCGGGCGAGTGCGATGTCTCGAGCTTCATCTAGCATGTCCTTGTCGTCCTCCATTGCTTTATCGGCGTCTGATTCGTCGTAGAGGACCACACGAGGTGCATCGAAACGCAAGTCGGGTGGCGTGACTGCTTCTGCTCCGTAGACCATGAAGAATGGGGTGTATTGAGTGGATCTGTTTGGCGTTGTTCGCAAGCTCCACATCACAGATGGTAGCTCTTCGACCCATGCTCCTGCCGCTCGTCGGAGTGGCACGAACAGGCGCTTCTTGAGGCCGCGACTGACGAGGCCGTTTGCTTTCTCGACTTGCCCATTTGACTGAGGGTGCGCGACAGAGGCATAGTTGAGCGTGATGCCTTGATCCACACAGAAATCTCTGAACTCTTCGGCTGTGAAGTTGGTGCCGTTGTCGGTGATGATGCTATTTGGCACGCCGAATCGGAAGATGATGGACCTGATGAAGTTGACTGCGGATGAAGCGGTCGAACTTGTGATTGGAACAACTTCGATCCACTTGGTGAACTTGTCGACTGCGACGAGGATGTGCGTGTGCCCGCCAGGGGATGACTTTTTCAGAGGACCCACCATGTCGAGCCCCCATTGAGCGAAGGGCCAGGCGAGTGGTATTGTCTTGGGCTCTGTCGCAGGTGCGTGAGGCTGGGTGGTGACCTTCTGGCACCCGATGCACCTCTTGACCATGGCTTCGGCTTCTTGCATGGCAGTGGGCCAGTAGAATCCTGCTCGAAAGGCTTTGGCGACTAAGGCACGGCTGCTGGCGTGGTGCCCGCAGGTGCCTGCATGGATGTCAAGCAGGATGGCTCTGCCGTCTTCTGGGTCGATGCATCGCTGGAGTATCCCTGATATGCTTCGCTTGTAGAGCTCTCCATTGATTATTGTGAAGGCCTTGGAACGGCGGGTGATGCGCTTGGCCTCTGTTGGGTCTGCTGGCAGCTCCTTTCGCAACATGTACGCGAGGAAATGATTAGTCCATGTAGGTTCGATCAACAGTACCTCGATGGGTTGCACGCCGGGTGCGCCCTGGTCCTTTGCTGGCGAGTCTTGTGCGCCGGAGGTCGATGTCGAAGGCTCGTGCGGCTTCTTCAGTTTGATGGAGCGATGTTGGATGCACTCGAGGAAGACTCCGTCTGGTACTTTCTCCTTTCTTGAGCCGATGTTGGCAAGCATGTCCGCCTCTTCGTTGCTTTCGCGACCCACGTGGCGCAACTCGCAGCCTTCGAAATTACCCTCCATGATGTTGTACAGGTCCCTGTAGGCGATCATGTTGTCCGCGATGGCGTCACACTCCTTCATGGTTTGCTGCACGACGAGGTTCGAGTCCCCGTAGATCATGAGGTGGGTGGCGCCGCAGTTTTTGGCCATTCGCATGCCATGGAGCAGGGCCTCGTACTCTGCCTCGTTATTTGTTGGGTTCTTGAAGGTCATCTGCAGAACGTAGCGGAGTCTGTCGCCTTTTGGAGATATCAGTATGACTCCTGCACCCGCACCATCATATTTCTTGGAGCCATCGAAGTACATTGTCCAGGCGTTCGACAAGTCAGGGACAGACGGTAGCTGGGCCTCTATCCACTCGGTCGTGAAGTCAGGGAGTACTTGCGACTTGATTGCTTTTGGGTGTGCGTACTTCAGGTCCCATGGACCTAGCTCGATGACCCACTTGGCGACTCGCCCTGTCGCGTATGGTTGGTGAGGATGTCCGAGATGGCCGACGAACTGACCACTGTTATCGGGTGCCCAGAGAAGTAGTGCACCAGCTTCCTTGAACTCATGAAGACTCCGTATGCTAGTTTCTGGTAGTGCGGGTATCTTTGCTTGGACACGGATAAGACCTCGCTGGGGTAGTAGATTGGTCGCTGTACAGGGTGATCTTTGCCCTCATCGCGCTCGACGACAAGGACAGTACTGACCACTCGATTAGTTGCTGCGACATAGAGGAAGATAGGTTCCTTCTCGGTGGGTGCGACGAGGATGGGTGGAGTCGACAGGACGTGCTTGAGATGAGCGAACGCTGCCTCTGCTTCTTCTGTCCACTCGAACTTGCCTGTCTTTTTATCAGCTGGTAGAAAGGGAGTGCCTTTTCGCCCAGCTTACTAATAAATCGACCGAGTGCTGCGATTCGACCAGATAAGCGCTGGACTTCTTGGAGCTTGGTCGGAGGTGGCATTGTCAGTATTGCTTCTATCTTTTCGGGGTCCGCTTCAATTCCTCGCGAGGATACCAGGTAGCCGAGTAGCTGTCCAGCTGGTACGCCGAAGGCGCACTTGTCTGGGTTAAGCTTGATTTGGTATTTGTTGAGGTTTGCGAATGTCTCTCGCAGGTCTTGGAGGAGCGTGTCCTCTTTGCGGGTCATGATGATGATGTCGTCGATGTAGACTTGTACGTTCTGCCCGATTTGCATCTCGAGGCAGTTCTGCATCATGCGCTGGTAGGTGGCTCCAGCATTCTTGAGGCCGAAGGGCATTGTCTGGTAACAGAAGACACCGTGGGGTGTGACGAAGGCCGTTTTCTCCTCATCTTCGACTCTCAGCTTGATCTGGTTGTAACCCGAATATGCATCCAGGAAACTGAGGCGCTCGTAGCCGGCGGTCGAGTCGATGATCTGATCGATGCGTGGTAGAGGAAAATGGTCCTTCGGGCAGCATTTGTTGAGGGCGGTGAAATCGACGCACATGCGGAGCGCGATCGACTTCTTCTTCTCGACTAGGACTGGGTTAGCGAGCCAATCCGATTTCTTGATCTCTCGAATGAATCCAGCGTGACGAAGTCGGTCGATTTCCTTGGTGATGAAGATCCGCTTCGGCTCGGGGACGCGGCGCATGGTCTGCTTGACAGGTCGTGCATCATCTTTTAATTGAAGAGAGTGCTCGGCAAGTTCCCTGTGTACTCCTAGCATATCTGAAGGCTGCCAGGCGAAGATTTCCTAGTTCTCACGTAGGAACTCGACGAGCGCGCTTTCCTATGCTTCAGTCAAGCTTGTTGATACTCGGGCTGTCTTCGTGGGATCCGTCGGGTGGACCTGGACCGCCCTTGTGTCATTGGTGGCGTTGAATGCTGCATCGTATGCTGGTTTCTTCGCGACTGGGAAGATTGTTCTGTCGTTGTCATGTGATACCTCTTTGAGTTGCTGCTGCATGCCAAAGGACTCGGAGATCTGGTTGAAGTCTTTGTCGCACTTGTCTGATAGGTCGAAATCGCCTTTCACTGTGATGACCCCTTTCGGGCCTGGCATCTTTAGCATGAGGTATGCATAATGAGGTACGGCCATGAATCTTGCGAACGTTGGACGTCCGAGTATCGCGTGGTACTGTGATGGCCAGTCGACGACCTCGAAGTCGATTACCTCTCGCTTGTAGTGTTCGGGTGTGCCGAAGGTGACGTCGAGTGTGATTGTTCCCATGGGTAACTGAGCTTTCCCAGGTACTATGCCGTGAAAGGTGTTGCCTGATTTAGCCAAGTTTGTCAGAGATCTGCCCATCTTTCGGAGGGTATCGGTGAATATGATGTTGATGCCGCTTCCTCCGTCCATGAACACCTTGGTCATACTGAAGTCGCCGATCTTGGCCTCGACCACGAGCGCAGCGTGCCCTGGTCGCGGCTCTGCAGGTGGGTGGTCATCTCGCGAGAAGGTGATGCTAGTCTCAGATCCTCTTAGGTACTCTGGTACCGGTGGTGGACAGGTGACAGCTTGGTAAACTTGCCGACTAATCAACTTCTGGCATCGGTTCGAAGGACGCCCCGGTTGTATCATGTTCAACTGTCCGCGTACCACTGGATATTGGTCCTCCCTTGCTCGAGGCTCCTCTACCCGAGGCTGCGGCTGTGCGAACGCTGCTGCCGCATGCGCGGGAGGTTGTGCTGCCGCACCTGCGGCTCCTGCTGCTGGTGGAGCTTGGAGAGCTAGCTGTCCCACGGGTTGCAGTTCGGGTGCCATGGGCTGCACTTTTTTCCTGAGGGCTTCATATATCTTGAGTGCTTTTCGGCAATCTTTCAACAAGTGGTTGGCGCTCCACTTTCCGGTCTCCGGGTTCTTGAACATGTGATGCTTGCATGGCTGTTCGAGTTCTTCCTCTGCGGTGAGGACACTACGTTTCCACTCGCGTTTCTGCACTCCATCATTGCGGTAACTGTCCTGACTTCGACCGTACTGGCCTTGATTGTACTGACGACCGCCGTCGCGACCATCATTTTCACGGGGGTTGTTGAACCCGGCCGCTACTAGCTCGACTTTATCTCTCCCATCGTAACGGGGTTTCTTCTTGCGGCGATCATCTCTCCAATTGCTTGGGCCACCTTCTTCTTTCACCGCGTATGGGCGGTCATCTCGAATGGAATCTTCTCCGTCCGCCCATGAATTGGCTATCTTCAGGACTTCAATCATGGAGGTTGGTTGGAGTCGACCAAAAGCTTCTCGAAGATCTTGACGCCACACGCCGCGCTGGAAGGCGTCGATCGCCCTATCTTCTGAGATGACTCCGATGCTGTTACGCAACAGGGTCCATCGTGAGATGTACGAGCGCAGCGGCTCCTCTCTCCGCTGCCTGCAGGCTTGCAATTCTGCGTACGTGCCCGGGCGCGAGTACGTGCCGAGGAAGTTCTTGACGAAGGCTTCTTCAAATTGCTCCCATGAGTTGAAGGAGTTCTTGGGCATGTTCTGGAGCCACCCGCGTGCTGACCCTGTGAGCATCAACTGGAGATACTGCATTGCTGTGGTCGTGTTGCCTCCTTGGCAGTTGCAAGCGATGAGGTAGTCCTCGAGCCAGAGTCTCGGGTCCGTCGTGCCATCATACTTGACTGCTTCGGCTGTGAGTTTGAAGCCTTTCGGCATCCTTGTGTCGCGGATACTAAGGGTGAAACAGGAGGCGCCGCACGGCTCGTAGTAGCCGCTGGAGTAGGCATCCAGGTCTTGTGTGTTGCTTGTTTGTTTGGCGCGATAGCGGTCGACTTGCCGCTGCGTGATGACGTTGCGTGCGTCTTCTCCTTCTTGAAGCTGTCGCGCCGGCCGTTCTACGTGCGGGGCACGCTCACGGTCGCGTCGTCCTCGGTCTTCCGGTTGTTTTTCGGCTGTTCCGGTCTTGAGCAGAGCGTGTTCTGCCAGTTTCCACGCTTTGATCTGCTGCCTATGTACATTGGCGCGCGGGTCGCCCTCAGGAGGTTGAGTTAATTGCAGGTATGTGCCAACTGACATCATGGCTGCAGAGGTTGTTCTTGGGATCGGGATCCCTTCTTCGTCTTCCGTCACATAGGATGACTCGAGGTTGCGGGTGAACCCTGCCTTGTCTGCGTCCGTCATCCGGTTCATGCTCGTTCTATGGCGCTTTGCTCCTTGCGAGACTGAGGTGTCGGAGGAGGCGAAAGAGAAAGCTGCACGCGAGCTTGTCAGCGATCTCCTTACGCCGGGCTAAATCAGCCTTTTCCACGCGGAGCCTCTCCGTGTCTTTCCACATCAGATAGCGGTGTGCCATCACATCTTCTCTAGTCGCATCTTCGGGTGGTACAGTGTACTCCTCCATGTGCTTCAGGGCCCTGATTCCCATCTCTCGGGTGATGGTGAGTTTCGTCACTCCATCCGGCATGGTCACCTCCATAGGATACGCTGGAGGTTCTTCTCGGCGGTTGTTGTTCGGAGTCGTGGTTTCGAGCATGTAGACTTGCCTCGGGTATGACTGGGCCGTCGACTGTGCGTCGGCGTTGTCAGAACTGTCTTCCGAGCTGAAGATGGAGGCGACGTGAAACACGCCGCAGTCGCTGCAGAACTCGTCGGGCGAGGAGTCGCCGATGTTCGCTGTTTCCGGAGTCGAAGAAGGTGCGATCTCCGTGGTCGGTGTCGTTGTAGCAGACGCGATCGCGATCGACGACATCGTGATCGGCAGAGGTGCAACAGATGCTATCTTTGTCGTTGACGAAGGTGTAGTCGACGCAGGTGTGGCAGATGCGATCTCCGTAGTCGACGAAGGCGCTGTCGATGCAGGTGTAGCAGATGCGATCTCCGTAGTCGACGAAGGCGCAGTCGATGCAAATGTAGCAGATGCGATCTCCGTAGTCGACGAAGGCGCAGTCGGTGCAGATGTAGCAGATGCGATCTCCATCGTCGACGAAGGCGCGGTCGATGCAGGTGTAGCAGATGCGATCTCCGTCGTCGACGAAGGCGCAGTTGATGCAGGTGTAGCAGATGCGATCTCCATCGTCGACGAAGGCGCAGTCGATGCAGGTGTAGCAGATACGGTCTCCGTCGTCGACGAAGGCGCAGTCGATGCAGGTGTAGCAGATGCGATCTCCGTAGTCGACGAAGACGTGAGTCCCGCAGCCATCGCAGGCGCGAGTGTAGAGGGTCGAAAGACTCCCCACTTGTTCACGTGAAGCTGCATGCTACCAAAGGTCAGGCACATACCTCCATAGAGATCAGCGTACACCGAGCACTGGGCCGGCGGGTGCGGATCGTAAGTGAAGGAGCCGAAGCAAATCGGTTTCTCGACGGTCGGGGCGTCGATCTTCATTGCTGATGGAGCCGGTGCAACCATGTTTCCAGCACTCGTTCTTCCCACAGACGGCGCCAAATGTCGAGGAGTCACCTCGGCAGATCCTAGGTTCGAGTACCCCAGGTTGATTGAGAGGGAGAAGATTGTGAGTACTGGTGGCTACCACGGCTGACAAACGAGAATTTACCCAGGTTCAGGCTCCCGAAGGATAATACCCTACTTCCTGCCTGTCTGATCTATATTGATGAGTCGAAGGTTACAATGGTGATCCTGGCGAGATGGCGATCTCGCTAGGGTTTCTGTGGCTAGTATGAACGTACCCCCGACAGAGGTCCCTCCTAGCCCTTATATGGGGGGCTAGGCCTCAAGAGATCGAGTCGGTTAGGTTTTACATAATTTGGTAAGTATCTACCGAGCTATTCTTCGACTTCCTTGTTGGGCCCTTTACGGGCCTGCAGTGATGGATCTTGAGGCCTGGCGTGCACCAGGTACTTCATAGTGGGGCACCCAAAAGGTAGACCCACGACACCACCTATGTAGATGAGACAATCAAACGATGACTTTGTGATGATTCTCGTATACTCCGCATGAACGACGTTGATAAGGCGGTCGTTGCTATGGTTATACTTCATATGGGGCGACTTTGATGAGACGGTCGCCACCACGGTTGTAGATTTTCACGTGGGCGATGTTGATGAAGCGGTCAACACCACAGTTGTAGATTTTCACATGAGCGACGTTGATGAGGCGGTCAGCACCACGTTTGTAGATCGAATAATGGGCGACGTTGATGAGGCCGTCAGCACCACGTTTGTGGATCGACACATGGACGACGTTGATGAGGCGGTCGCGCCATGCTGCTAAAGGCGGTCGAACCATGGTGGTAAAGATTGATGCACGGCTGACGAAACTGTCGCACCACAACGGTAAGGATTCTCGGTGTCGCACCATAATGGTACCCCAGATGAATAAACAACCCTCCATTTCCGTCAATCCAAAGGTCCACACAAATTCATACCGGTGTCAAAACAGTGACCAGTACAACTCATACTGGTGCCGAAATAAGCAGAGCACCGCAGATGGGCCTGGCCCAAGATCGTAGATGGACCAGCCCAATAGCTTACGTGTGGTTCGTTCTCGTTTCCGAACTCGGAAACCTTGTGTCACGCAGTCACGCCGTCGACGTCAACCCCCCGTCCATGACGATACGCACGCTCCTGTCGACCCCGTTCATGACAGGACCCCTGCGCGCTGCTGCACGGGAAAACCTCTTGGACCAGAGGTTTTCCCCACCCGAAATCCACGACGTACACCGGCATGCCAAGACAGATGGTGCCTCTGATCCAAGCCGCGACGGAGGCTGTCGGCTGATCATCGTCCGATGTCACCTTGCCAGCGGGCAGAGGCACCGAGCATGACGACCCCGTTGCCAAAGTACGTATCTGAGAGCGGCAGCCTAAGGCTGCGCCGGACGTTGGCCGGGAAGAGGAGACGCGTAGTGGTGTCCGGCCACGGAAGCTGGCAGGCGGCACACATGCATCTCCGCACGTGTGCACTCACGGCGCAGAAGGTTCTCACGCCCCAGCCGTGTCACGGCCGCCAAATACACGCTTGAGATCGGCGATGGGGTCCTTGGAGATGACGAAGATCTCCCCGAAGGCACACGGAGAGACTGTCGGGGTGGACCCCGCGGGGGAGTGTGGTCATGGCATGGGATTTTCACCACCACCGACGCATGGTCAGTGTCCCCGGGTGAAAAAAAAAAGGAACGGGCTCATTGCGTCGATGACGACCGGGTGCACCGCCGTCCCTACCCTGGAGTGGCCTGGATGGCGCACAAGACGGACGGCCAGTCCTCGACGCGGGGAACAAAGACCTTCATTAGCTCCGGCGACGGCTGGAAGTTGTTGATATCGCGGACGGTCAGGTCTGAGAGCGACGATGAAAAGAGCGCCCTGGCCGGATCAATCGATCTTTTGACTCTGGCCAACCTTCAATGTCTATGCCGAGACGGTGCCGGACAGAGCGTAGAAGGTCACCAGAGCCATGGCCATCGCCAGTTTCAGCCAGGTCGAAGAAGTCATCTACGGTGTGGACTCAGAGCAAAAATATATAATTAAAATTGCGCTCGTGTTTTTTCCAGTGAATTAGAGTAGAATTAGAGTTGATGGGCTGGCCTAATCTCGGAAGCCAACTCTGAACCGTTCAATCAAACCATACTGGTCCCTCTCCTAGGACCACTAAAAGGTACCGTAAAATACGCACACAACAAACAATGATACCATCCGATCTTTAACACATCTTATCATGAAGACCCAAGAAAAACTGAGACATGTCGGCGAAGCGTGTGGCTCTAACGCGAGGACTCCGTGCTCCGAGATGTGATCGCGGTGGTTTGTGTGTTTAGCTGAGTTGTGCTTGCGGCAAAGAGGAAGGAGATGATCCGATCTCGCTTCTCCCTGCGCGTCTCCCGCCTGGGTGTGTGTCCGTCCTCCTCCGCGAGCCGTCAGCTGAGTATATATAAGGCAGCGTTGGGTAGGGCTTGCCGATCAAGTCGGTTCGTTGGAACCGCGTGATGTTTTAAACTGATTCGAGTCTATCTCGACCGGTGCAAGGCGTCAGTCCATATGCACTACGTCCGGCCGGCCGTATATACTGAAGTACGTGTGTGACATACGTGACATCATCCATGACCTCACCCGTACGTATACATGCTGGCCGTATTCGTTTGGACGTCGATTCCATGCATGTTTCGTACGTGCATGAGACAGCTTCACGTTAGCCAATCGATTAGATACCTGCGAGCTCACTAGCTCATTCATATGTGTACGTTCTAATATTTCCAGACAATACTTCTCAAATGGTGAATCGAAATATTAATCTGATTATACCATCGTGATGTGTATAATGAACTCTACAAAGTGAGTCCAATAACATATATATATATATTATTTCACAAATATGGTGCACTTCATGGGTCCCACTCATCATAGACAAGGGCTATGCTAAATTAATATCTATATTATGAATTTTTGGTACAAAAATTCATCAAACAGGGTACTTTACGGAATTAAACTAGGCAAGTTCGGTTCCCACGATATTTGGGATACATAAAATAAGAAATTTTTGGTTGTATAAAGTACGAAAAATCCCTTATTTTGTCTCGAATTTATCTTTTTTATATAGCCTAAAATATAACATATTTCTAAACCAAATTTGGTGCGAATGTAGATAATATGTACATGTACCCAATATCCTTTTGCAGAATTTTAAAAAATTCAAATGTGTGATTTTCGGACTTTTTGAGGAAGGGGATCAGTGTTGCCCAAGTGCCAAAACAGTTTTTTTCATTTGATTTGTGATACTAAATGGCGCTACTTTTTTCTCTATAGTTGTTGAAGTTTATTGAAACATTTAACTTTGACAAAAAAAAAAAACTATAGACATCTTATTTTGCGAAGGAGGATGTACTACTCCCTCCGCTCCCATTTAGGCCTTGTTTACTACAAGATTTTTCTAGGGGATGGGAAGAGTGGGGATGAGAGGAGATTTGGTGAACACCCAATCCCCACAAATACTCTTCCCCTAAAATATACTAGCATGTACTAGAGTTTTTGTTTTAGGCAAAAGTGAGAGGGTTGGTGGGGGATATCTAGGGATTATCCCCTCTCAAACTCTAAAATACACTAGAAGTAAACAGACTAGTGGGGATTCTTTAGGATCCGGGATAATCCCCTCCAATCCCTTAAAATACACAAGGCCTTAAGTAGTGTCCTTATTTTATCGTGCACAAATTCTGACCATCAATTTAATCAACAAAATATGTGGTATGTGATTTGAAAATATACCTTTTTTGTTTGGAAAAGAGAGTTCGGGCTCTCTGATGTCTATTAGTAGAAACCAGGGTTTGTTTCGGTCTCCGACCGGGCTATCCCCATTTTCATTAATTTCCCAACGGAAATACATAGTTTTGGATCCATACAAACATCCAAGTTACACCAAAGGATAGCGAGTTGGGACAGCAACAGGAAACCCGCTGAGAAAACTCGACCTCGAGTAGACCTGCGGCGCAAAAACCTGTTGCCATCTTATTACACAAAGTCCAGGACCAAAGTTCACAAAAACCACAAAACTAAACGCCCCAACTACAACCAGCAACCTCCAGCAGCCCACCACGCCGCTGCATCTTCAACCATTGGTGATCATCAAGATGGCTAGGCTGGGACGCGCCCCCTGCTGGTTCCCCTTCGCGATCTCCAGCGTGCTCCGCGCCCGCCTTGATAGCTTCTTTATCCTCCTCATCGTAAAGATTTGCCCAATATTTCAGTAACGCACACACAATTAAAACAGTAGAGATGGGAGACCACAAAGTATAATTCTCAAAGGTTATCATAACTACAGCGAAGCCTGACTGCAGGGACTCCATGCAGAAGGAACATCCTCCCTATCCGAAACGGAAATAGAAAGGCATAACCAAGCTACAGCTACCATTTCAATCCTCACAAGAATTAACGACATATAAAAATTATACTATTGGATTCGTATTAAACAAAAGTTTCTAATGGTATATATATTATGCTTTGGAACGGATGGAGTAAACTGTAACGCAGGTAAGCACTCTTCATGGGGGCTTGACTTGACGAAGTCCTAAGTCAACTTGTACTCGTAAAATGTAGCAGACGTTTACTTCTCTCGAAGTCAGCTCTGTAACATGGTGAGATTGAAGTGCGTGCACGGATACATTACAATTGTCAAGTATACCAACTTGGTAACATGTAGATGGTGCAATTTACGCATAAGCTATACCCATCTAGCGTCTCGCCGCCTATAAATAGCATCGCCTAGCCTGCTCACATCGGATATACTATCTCATTCCCTCCACCAAAAATACCTTCTCGATCTTGCTACATCTCCCTTAGTTTTGCGAAACAATGGCCCCGTGCGCTCTGAAGGCTGCCACCGCCGCCGTCTTCCTGGCCGTGCTGGTCCATGTCGTCGTCCCCGGCGGCGGAATCGGACCGCCGGTCGGGCTGCCAGGCTCTGTGTAGCAAAATGTGCATCGAGACCTGCAGCGACGCCGACGCGAGGTCGTGGTGCGCCACGGCCTGTGGGCACGGTGACACGGCGTGCATTTCGTGCGTCGACTCGGTCAAGGGGTATTGCGACCGCAGCTGCGCCGACGGCTGCACCAACGGCTGCGCCAACTCCCAGGGGTAAAGTCGTAGATCGAGCTAAGATGCATGCACGCATCCATATGCGTACGTGTGACTAAATGAATAATTTCTGTTCTAAAAAAATACTAGTAATAATTAAGAATGTGCGTGCCCCAGCTTTCGGTTTACCTATATATATATATATATATATATATATATATATATATATGTTTTGTTTTGTTTGTACCAGCAAGAAATAAGAGCAACTAAGTGAGTGCAGGCTAGCTGGGCCGAATGTGTATGCCATGTAGGTTTGGTGGGTCACGACCAAGTGATGCCTTGAGACTATGAAGAGCAGAAGGAGATGTGCAAGATGCTGCTGCGCGAGTACCCGGTCTGAAGATGGAAGATGGTGGCGCTGCGTTTTGGTTTCCCTTTCTGTTAGAATAAGTTGGCTTGGTAGTGCCCTTGTTTCTCTATTTTGCCGTTCGGCTGTGAACCCAGACCCGCACGTTTGCTGCGTGGCTCGGATGCTGTAATGAATTTCGTCGGTGGTGGTTTCAATGAAACCGGGGGAGACCCTTTATTTCTAAAAAAATGTGTATGCCATGATGCGCGTGTACGTTGTAGGAAATTGTGTCTTGCAACATTTTATATATTTACTACATTGTCCGGAATTAAACTTCAGTCTGGAAGCATCACGGAAATAACAGGGAATTAATGATGTGGAATTGTACTTAAGGAAATATACTTAAGGAAGCCGGTACGGCTATACTGGAACACAGTGTATATTAATATGCTGGAATTATACCCGGGAACAGTATATAGCGGAATGCCAGGTTGTTCATAGGATTGGCTCTATGGATTGTTAAAGCCTGCGAGTTTGATTTTGTATTCGAACTCGGCGCATGACTCACACGTGCGTGCTGGGACCAAATTGTTTAACAGTAATAGGCTCGGTTAATGGCTGTTAATGATAGTGGTTGGTTTAACAAGTCACGAGTCCTATCTGGAAACAGATTGAGTTATCTGGAATTTGGAGTCTATATAAAGGTCCCACCCTCTAGCCTCAATATGCATTGTGAGCGGCACCACCGATAAGGCAGAGGAATAGAGGGTAGACCGAATTAGCTCCTAACGCTGATTTCTAACATTGGTATCAGAGCCGAAGGTCACCGCCGGAATCCGCTGCGAAATCAACGTCGTCGCCGATCCAAGCTCGCTCCGAACTCTGCCTTCGAGGTCTCTATCAACTCCGCTGCCTACTCTGCCGCTCCGCTGGTCTACGATACGCCTGCGCCCACCCGTGTCGCCATATGGCTCGTTGGTCGACGAAGGAATCGAGATCCGCTCCATAATTCTCGGGCGGATGTTCGTTGATTTATCGCCGATCGGATAAGCTGTGCTGCGCGTCTTTGTCGTTTCGGCGTCTGCTTTTCGTTTTTGTTGGTGCTGCGTTATGTCTGTGCGTGGAATCTCCTGCCACGCCTGTGCTAGCAGCTGTGCCCGCGAGGAATCGATCAACGCCGCCGGCCGTGGATCGGAAGAACATAATAGGCCACGTTCAGTGATTTAATCAGCATAACTCGCGTGGATCGAGGAAAAACAAAATTGAGGAAGAAGGCATAACATTGCTGCGTTCTGGTTTGTGTTTTCGGTCGTGCTTGGTTCTCCACTCAGCCACACGCGGATCGCCGAACTCGCCTGCTGCATCCTGAACCACGTGTTGTCTGCTGCTGCTGGCCGGAATACTACTGCTCTTGTGCTCCACTTCACTCGCAAAATCGAGGAAAGAAACATCTTGCACGGCAATCCAGGAAGGTTGACATGACTGGTAACACTTTTCTATCGCTGGCTTCGACATCTGTTTACTGTGAGTTATTTATAGAACTTCTAGACTCAGATGGCTCTAATTACACGGTGGAAAGGGAATCATGTATTGTTTCAGTTGAGAAAATTATTTACGCCATTAACCTGCCTAAACCGGAAAATGCCAAAAGGAAAAGGAAAACTATTGGGAGTTTGGACTAGGAAAATTGACTAGTCCACATAGGTATATCAATATTTGATTCTTTATCTGTTATATATGAGAGTGCACAGATTACATGGAATATTTTGTGTAACCTGGAAGAGGACATATATATACTTTGAAAATGTGGACTTCTTTTATTGGACACCACTCGCCTTTAGAGGAAGTTGGAATTCACTCCAAGGAAATTTATTAAACTCATTGTCAGACGGATTAATTATTATTTTTGCTACTATGTTTTTAATTGCTACGGGATTTACATTATCACCGAAATATACTGGACTCATTGGATTACTCCGAAATCTATCGGAGTATTTTAATAATTCATCGGAATTCTCTGGCGCAACGATGATGAGGCGACATGCATGAAGCATGTTTATAATGGAAGTGGCATTACTTATTATTTTGGAGGAATATGGGAAATACTCCAATGGAAGAGTAAATCGATATTTACTCAACGGTATGTCCAATGTTATTTCTTGCACTAAATATTTGTTTATGATTACTTCTCCATATAGTTTGTATTTTACTTGTACGTCATATAATTTGATGGAACACAATAGCAACTTATTTATATGCACACAATTCCAAGCGGAAATAGATATGTCTACTTAGACATTATTGCTAAATATGATATACTTGGAATTTGGAAATTATGCAATCAAACTCCCTTGTGGAGGAAAAGTATTATTGTTCTTCTATTCACCTACGATGAGAAGGAATTTAATTTGTACTTCTCTATCGGAATTTGTTGGTTATGTATGCTATGTGGAAAAGGAAGAGTGAAATTATTGCTCAATGAAAATCAGTGCATTATGGAATTTAACACAATGGACTCATTTATCTTGACAATCTATTGGAAGTTGGTGTACAAACTGTACATTTTTTGAAGATCACTCCATATGGAGGAATACTTGAAATAGGAACACATGCTCTGAAATTTATTGTTGATGGTATTTATGACTTGGTCATGCTCTATAAACAGAATTACTCTTGTTAATTCTGGAATTATAAACTTTAAGTGGGAGGACTATCAGTTATGGATTTTTCTTCAATGTGACATTTGGTTTTACACTCCCATTAGAGGCTCAATTATTTTATCTCATTTACGACTTGGTCACATATCAAGGAACATAATTAGTGGATTATTAATTCTGGAATTCTAACTTAGTGGGAGGATTATGATACTTCATCACATATTTACGGTGTTTGTTTTTTGGACACTCCTACTTGAGGTGATATATTTGTTTTATTTCATGATTCACTTGATATGGTTATTATATCTTATACAATACAAGTCGGAAGGTTTTTTTTGTTCTATACTGAAGTGGAAAATCAGTTCATCAAAGGATTAAAGGTTTGAAACTGATTGGTGGGGGAAGTACACTTCAGGAATATTAATTGAAACTAATGTGATGAGCATGGAATTATTACCGCTGTCTTATATCATATACTCCATGGTTGAATGGAGGAATACAACTCTTGGTTATTCTCTGGATTATGAAAGCATTACATACTACTATTTGTTGAGTAAGTCATTATTTATCACAGTCACTGTTTATATTTTGTGAACTGGAAGGAAGTATTCTATTTATATTTTGGTAGTATGGAATTGGAATCATTGTTTACTACAAAGCACACCAAGATTTATTTTTAATGTTTATATTTCTAGTGGATCAAATGGTATTTTTTTTGATCTGGAAAAGTGAAAATTGGTGGAAAGTAGGAATATGATATTTTCTCATGAAGGGTGTGTTTATTAATAGTCACACTGAAATATATGTGTTAAACTCAAAGGAAAACACCAAGTTACACTCCCAACACTAACATGCTTAGGAAAAGTGGGAGGAATTAAATTGGGCCATCATATCTTGGCTACTATTGTGTGTTATTTGAGGAAGTTACTCTATATTTTAGAGGAAAGAAAAATACTAAACTTGTTGCTAATGTTAACTATGGGTGGAAACATTGCGGGAAGGAACAAACTCAATGATGAATAATAAAAGTCTGGGAACTTGTTATTTTACCAAACAACCGCATGCCTATAGGATGTTATTGGATTTATTTACAAGGAAGTTTAATGCAACATTCTTAGTGGAAGTTACAATTCTAAGTTTGTTGTTTAATTCTTTACACAAAGGAAATATTTATACTTTGTGGAAACTCTGGAATTTAGAGGAGGTGTTGTTGTTTAATTATTTGCACAAAGGAAATGTTATACTTTGTGGAAACTCTGGAATTTAGAGTAGTTGTTGTTGTTTAACTATTTACCCAAAGGAAGTGTTATACTTTGTGTAAACTCTGGAATTTAGAGGAGGTGGGAACAATGCAATGTTTGCTAATTGAATTGACCAATTCATGTTTTTTGGAACAAGCTTCACATCAATGGTATGTCAGGTCATATGGATTTATTTATGATGGAAGATAATGGTTTTATTTATGATGGAAGACAATCATATATAAAGGTTAGTGTTAATTGTTTTGTGTTATTGCTACATGTGCTAACTATGTTCTTATTGTTTTTGAAATATCACATTGATGGAAGTGAAGCTTGGTTCGGTTCTAACTTTCATATGAAAGGTATGTTGAAGCTTCCAATCTTTTGGGAGTGGAATTACATAGAGAATGTTTTGATACTTTTTTCTATGGAAAAGTGCAAACTGTCATGTACCTTTTGATTAAGGGAATGATACTCTGCGAGGAATTATATTTAAACTCGTGAGGAAAAAGGAAGAATAATTGTCATCCTCAGTTATTGTGGGACATTATTCGTGCGACCTGAACTTTGCCATGCCGTTGTAATTGTTGCTATTTTGATTAGCACGGAAACGATTTGCTGGAATTATTAGCAAACGGAATATGAATCTTATTGAAATTTTTGGAATCACTTAATGGACTTGTCGCGCAATGTCAAGGAAATATGGATTACTCATTATTCATTGATGATCTCAACCTTCAACTACGTGGATATTGACGCTATTTGTGATCTTGGTGAAAGGTAATCTATTTTATGTTATGTGTTAATATTTACTTTTGTAGGTCTTTATGGTGTACAAAGGAAACATGATTTAGTACTCGTTATTTATGAAATATGAATACTTTGATGCATCAAGCATTGAAGGAAGGTCTATGGCTAAGGAATTTTCTTTGTGAACTTAAGGTCGTGGAAAGGTGCATCATAACCTGTTACTTTGTGATAATTTGACTCCAAAAGTCACAAAGGTTTATATACAACGTGAGTGCACTGAAGGAAGAAATTAACGCCTAACCATGTAATAGCATGGGAATTCACTTAGCTGAAATAAAATGTTTTCAGTCAAGTGGGAGATGTAGGAAATTGTGTCTTGCAACATTTTATATATTTACTACATTGTCCGGAATTAAACTTCAGTCTGGAAGCATCACGGAAATAACAGGGAATTAATGATGTGGAATTGTACTTAAGGAAATATACTTAAGGAAGCCGGTACGGCTATACTGGAACACAGTGTATATTAATATGCTGGAATTATACCCGGGAACAGTATAGAGCGGAATGCCAGGTTGTTCATAGGATTGGCTCTATGGATTGTTAAAGCCTGCGAGTTTGATTTTGTATTCGAACTCGGCGCATGACTCACACGTGCGTGCTGGGACCTAATTGTTTAACAGTAATAGGCTCGGTTAATGGCTGTTAATGATAGTGGTTGGTTTAACAAGTCACGAGTCCTATCTGGAAACAGATTGAGTTATCTGGAATTTGGAGTCTATATAAAGGTCCCACCCTCTAGCCTCAATATGCATTGTGAGCGGCACCACCGATAAGGCAGAGGAATAGAGGGTAGACCGAATTAGCTCCTAACGCTGATTTCTAACATACGTGAGTGTCTGCGTTGTACTGTATTTCGCATATGTTATGATGGGTGTACGGTATGGAAACATATCAAGATATTAATATATATACCCTTAATACCTTTTCGTGTTCTCTTATTGATCTGGCCACTTATACTGTGTGAAGTGACATGTACGCATGCATGGTTATAACATGTTTTCGCGGTCATTGATGGATACCACACACGCCGCGGGTGTATATGCACTTGTATGATTCTGTCGATCGAGGTGCTCAAGAACCTGGGCTTCGGAGTCTTTAATCCATCGTTGCGCCACCCTGGATCATATCAACACCATCATCATCAACCTTGATCGTGCTGGCAACTTCTCACTTGTGGTTGCTCAGTCAACATCCACTAGTAGAAAAGAGGCCTTAGAGGCGGACCTTTAGTCGCGGCTCGTTTCCGAACCGCGACTAGAGGTCTCGCGGCTCCGACAGCTCCAACGGCTGGGACAGGTGGCGGTTGGTGCGGGAGCTTTGGTCGCGGTTGGAGCCACCAACCGCGACTAAAGGTCCTCCACCTGCGGCCGGAGCAGCGCGGGGTCCGCGCGAGGACCTTTAGTCGCGGTTGGTGGCTCCAACCGCGACTAATGTGTTCAAACGAGGACCCTTTGGTTCCCGCGCTGGTCATTTGATCACACAGCCGCCGGGGAATGAAACGTTGTCTTGAAAATTGATCAAATGCTTAATGGATTTTGGGAAGTTGAAAAACACGGCCAGATTAATTACCAGCCTCCTCATCTCCCCTGCTAGCTCTATATAAGAGAGCTACAGTGCCATTTGCCAAATGCACCATCTCCTCTCTCTAATCTTCTCTCTCGAATCGCTGCCGCGCGCCATGGAGCCACTCGCGCCCCCACCTCGATCCGAGGTGTACCATTACAAGGACGACGCCGTCGACATGCACTTCAAGGTCGTGGTCACTCTCCGCGCATCAACCGTGGAGAGATGGATCCGCGTCGTCAAGAGGCGCTACCTCGACGCCGCGCCGATGAAGATCGTGGGCCTCGACTGCGAGTTCACCGACGCCACACCCGAGGAGAGGCAGCGTGCCGCTGTCCTACAACTCTCCGTGGCGACCGACGCGTTGGTGTTCCATATTTGCCACGCTGATCAGGTGCCGCAGGCCCTCAAGGACTTCTTGATGGACAAAACCATCAAATTCTGCGGCGCGGCTATCAACAACGATCAGCGTATGCTGGGGCCTTACGGAATTCATATTTCGTCCGCCGTCGACCTCCAGCGGGCCGTTCACCCTAACCCAACGTACCCTAATCTTCCGAGTCTCTATACTCTAGCCAATTTTACTATTGGCACAACGCTTGCTCAGAAGAAGAAGAAGAAGGAGGACGAGAAGAAGAAGGAGGGCGAGAAGAAGGAGGAGGAAGAAGAGGACCTCGCATTAGGTTGGGGCAAGTTTCCATTGAGCTTTTATCGCATCAAGTATGCCGCGCTCGCCTAGGCTACGAGATTGCTAGGAGGTGTCTCGGTGCTATGTGATCGTATTCTCAGTGTGTCAATTTAGATCGGTGCTATGCTATATTGTTAATTATCTCTGGTCCATACTAATATAGAAAATGGTCCACTAATTTGAAATTGGGCAGTGCTATCTCTAGTTAATTATCTCTGGTCCGTACTAATATAGAAACATAATACAATAATATACACTAGAGGTGTTCGGTGAAATGGACTTTTATTCAATTATTTAATAACTTTTATTTGTTAATTTCAAATTGGACAAATAATATGTCTAAAACGATCGTCTCGAAACGAGGATTCCAAATACGTAATCCACACTATCCAATGAATCTTAGATTTTCTCTAGTAAATCAAACAAGAAAACTACAACAAGCAAATGCCCCTCTTTTTCACCTCCAAATCCATTTCTTTTGTCCCCGACACCTATTCCAATACTTTCTAATGTTGTATCATTGTTGTATCATGCATATTGCATCTTTCTCTCACATATCATGCATCATATCATCTCGTGGTAGTGTACAGTGTATCATTACCTACTATTTGTCGATTTTCGATTTACAGATTTAAAGTTATATTATATACCATATTATATGATAATAATAACAAAAAATGAATAAGATATTTAAAAACTAAATTATTTCATATTTAGATTCGTCACATTTTTCTGATAATAATGGATATATTATTTGTCCAAATGCGATTTACAGATTTTAAAGATATTAATTATGCCATGAATAAATGGCAATAAAAAATGATTTTTTTGAATTGAAAATGACAATAATAATGTAAAATTAATTTTTTGTTATTTGAATTCAAAACTATTAGTACTTAATCATTAATCTTACTTATGCAAAAAATAATTTGAAGTAATATTTATGCATAAAATGAATTAATTATTATTATTACTTAATCATAAATCTTACTTACTAATTTTTACATTATTAATGTCAAATTTTTATAATATTTGTCAAATTTAGATTCCTATCATTTTTCTGATCGATTCATATATATTACTTGTCCAATTGCAATTTATAGATTTAAAGTTATATTATATACCATATTATATGATAATAATAACAAAAAATGAATAAAATATTGAAAAACTAAATTATTTCATATTTGGATTTAAAGATATATTATTTGTCCAATTGCGACTTACAGATTTCTCACATTTTTGTGATAATAATGGATATATAATTTGTCCAATTGCGATTTATAGATTTAAAGATATTAATTATGCCATATTATATGAATAAATGGCAATAAAATATTTTTATTACTTATTTTATTTTCATTGGAATTCAATATTATTATTGCTTATTCATTATTGTTTACTTAAATAATAATTTTTGGTTTCAAAAAATATAGACATGTGACACAATGATATAAGAGTTAATAGGATTGATATGGTAGTATTGACAACAAGGTTCAATCAGATTCGCAGGACCACAGCAGGAAGGAACAGAGAAGTTAAGCGTGCTGAGACTGGAGTAGTGTGAGGATGGGTGACCGATCGGGAAGTTTGAATAAGACTAAAATTTGACTAAAGTTTAAGTGTAATTAGTATTAAAAATGGTCCAACTGAGGGAGTAACGAGTCAAACAATTAGAAAAAAGAAATTAGAGACGCTAGGATTACGAGAGCCCGGATGGAATTTGAGCCCGGATTAGTTAGAGGCACCTCTAATTAGAGCCCGGATGGAATTTGAAAAAAAAAAAAAACCCTTTGGTCCCGGTTGGTGCTCCTCAAAACCCCACGTGGAGGGACCTTTAGTCGCGGTTCGGAATCCGCCGCGACTAAAGGTTTTGGGCTTTAGTCCCGCCTTCTTAGTCGCGGTTGCCCAACCGCGACTAAAGGTCCCCTGTAACCGCGACTAAAGGTCGTTTTTCTACTAGTGATCTCTCCAAAATCTGGTGTTTCCTTCGAGGCTCCTCCTTTAGGCCCCGCTTAGACGCTTAGTATGTCGTAAATTAGCTGATTACGGAGGTATATTTGACGGAAGTAGCTACTTCCGATCCTCCTAAAAATGCGTCCTCGTGTATCCTCTTCCTTTCATTGGCCGTGAACATCTGATTCAGAAGTACGCATGAGTCGATGAATTTCCAGCATATGAACAGTAGTAACATAAATGTATGACCAAGAACTACACAAACAGCAACTTTGGCTCAGTGAACTCTAATAATGCAAATGTATGTCAAGCGCTAGACAACGAGCACGATTGCATAGTTGCCATGACTCCTTTATGCAGAGACAGTCTGGCAACATAGCAAGACACATAAATTCTCCGTCTGATATATATTTCAGTTGCAAGACGTCAGATGCATCATGGTGTGCAATGCCAGTCAGTTTAATGTAATTTTTCATATACAATACATGTCTCACTTAGTATCTTGATTCGTCGGGAGCATGAATTACTAAAGAAGTACTTACACATTAGTTTTTTGAAAAAAATATGAATCTCTGCTTATTTAGCCTTGATTTCAAGGTCTCTTTCTCCAGCGTTTTTCCTCAACTTACCACACCCGTTTTTCTGCAAGCAAAATGGCTGTGTGCATTCCCTACTCAACCAAATACGGATAAAGCCAAAATTAGTAGCGCCTTCTCCTTGATATTGGACATGCAAAGTGATGGCATACAAGAATCATTTCTGTAAAATGACTAGGAGTGAAGCACGAAACAGAAATGAGGACAGAAGGTGGATGCCAAGAAATAAGTGGTGCTCCGCCGCAAGAAAAAAAAAAGTGGTGCTGCAAAAAAGAATCATTGTTTTTATCGCGCTTTGCTACTCCGTATTTCTTAGGCCAGCCCGTGGATCTCACTTTAGATCTAGTGGGCTTTTGCTGCTAGCTCTGCGGGCCTTGCATCTGAAAATCCCGGCCATATTATATTACAGAGAAAAACAAACCAGAAGTTGGGACTCGGAGGGTCTCAAACTCGTTTCGTTTCGGCCTTTGATCCATTGTATTCCGACTCGGACTCGAACAGGATTCCTACTTCGGACGGAGATCGCTCAGGAAGTCAGGTCTCAGCCAATATATACGCAGCACACGCACAACAAGAGCAACGATCAACCGAGCCCACCGGCCAACGCATCGCATCGGCCTCATGGCGGCAATCAAGGCGAGCGTGAACCTCTTTGCACTCCTGGACGGCGACGACTCCGGCGACAAGCGCCTCGCCGACTTCGACTCGCAGCACAAGGACCAGGTTTCCCCGCTGGCAAAGAAGAAGCCAGCGTCAGCGGCCAAGCCCAAGAAGAAGCCGTCACCTCCGGCTCCGGCCAAGTCCAAGGCGCCCAGGACGAACCCGACACCGGCGGTTGCAGCCGGTCCCCTATCGTATGTGGCGGCGTCCTCCACGGCAAGGGCGACAGACAAGCAGACTACTACGTCTACCGCGCCGGCCCCCGCGCGTAGCACCAACTATACCGCCCTGCTCTTCGGCAAGGCATACCCGTCTGCACGGGAGCGCATCTTCAAGCAGAGGCAGGAGGAGTTCCAGAGGCGGCAGGCGCAGGCCAAGGCAGCGGAGAACGGCGACGGTGTCGTCCCCAGCGACGACGGCAAGAGCGCAGCTCCAGGTTACGGCAAGGGCAAGACCCACGGAGCGAGGGTGCAGCAGGGTGGCCGCGGGTATTACTACGACGGAGCGAAGCAGCAGCCCGGCGCCGCGGTGAAGGAGGCCCCCGCGCCGGCGCTGGTGGAGGAACCGGCGATGGCTCCTGTAGTTCTGCAGGCTCCGCCGCCGCCGAGTCTATATGACATCGATCAGTTTCCCACTCTGAATCTGAAGTAAGGCTAGTTAGCTACACCTGGTTTTTTCTAGGGAACTTAGCTAGCTGATAAGTTGCAGATTATATATTTAGCCTATTATAACGTGTTGTTATTGGATGGGTTTGAATATGCACGTTCGTCGATATATACTACTCCCTATATAATGATGTTATCATCACCACAAAAGTCTCGACGCCAAAAATGATGTTATTAGATGGGTTTGAATATGAACGTTCGTCGATTATAAGTTTGCTCGACTCCGTCATCATCACCACAAAAGTCTCGACACCAAAAATAAATGTCTTCCAATTGTACCTTTGGTCGAAGCACAGATCCAAAAACCAACACCCCTAGGGGTTTAACAACCCACCATCGATCACTATCCACGAACTTGTCGAGAGAGAGAAGGAACAAGAAAATCACCTTGCCGATGCCTTCTAAGGACACGACGCCCAAAAGTGTCGTCAATATTGCCTTCACCAAACAACCGAACAGAAGGCTTTCGCCTGCCTCTGCCTCCCGCCCATGAGCCCACAAGGCCCTTAAGCACGCACTAGCCTGACCACGCCATTGTCGCGCCAAAGACGTCGGATCTAAGCTAAGCTTAGGCCCGATGTCGACTGGCAACACCACCGACAACCACCACGACGATGGGAAGGACATCTGTGCCGCAAGTGACACAACAAGGAAACCACCCTCGAGCATGAGCGACACTCGACTAGGCGCCAATGCCAACAACATCATTCTATCGCCCTGCCACATCACCCATTGATGTCACTTCAAAGAAAACCGTCAGGGAAGCATCAAGGAGCAATCCGCCACGTCAAGGTACCACACCCACATCACCTAGAGTCCCGGCGGGACAGGTCGTTGCCTCAATTGTATTCCAACAACATGAGCAGGAGTAGAAGGGATGGGTGCGCTAGGGTCTCTGCCCGAGCAGGACCCTCCGAGCGACACGATTGTGTGTCTCCATTTCTCAAAACAAGGGTATGTTTTTTCAAAAATGCGTAAATATAGTATGAAAATACATTTCATTGTGTATGTAATGATATTTATTTGGCATAGATGTTAACAGTTTTTCCTATAAACTTGGTCAATTTTTACATTGTTTAATTTCGAGCAAAATTAATACGGATGGAGGGATAATTGACTCAAAATGAACATCATTAAAGATTCCAAATGCATGGTACTATTATGCCAGCTCGCAACTTCTTATGCTTCAAAGATGTACCATGCGGACAATGGAATCGAAAATAACTATTATGCTAGTTTGCACCAGGTCGGCTCTTCATGGGTGGACAATCAACCTCTTATGCTTCAAAGATGTATACATGAAATGTACCATGCATTTGGTACTTTTTCTTGCCAGAGAAGTCTAGTCGAGGAATCGAAGGTTTGTGACAAATCCAATCTGAAATTTCATTCCAGTTCACATGCAAGCACCTTGCTTGCCGATTGCAGAACGCTGGAGATTTCCAGCCCGTCCCATAAACAACTTATCCAGTAATAATATCTACATTCCCAACTGCAGAGACAGCATGTGAGTTGTCTGTGTCGGGTCAGAAACAATATCAAGATTCTTTCTCCTAAAACATGAAGAAGCCAACAAAGCTAAACGTATTTAAGGAAGCTTCACCGTGAAAGCTACTACATGATTGTCCATAGCGAGGCCTAAATATTCAAGTCTTAAGCGGCTATAGTCCACTTCGCTACGAGTAACCAATCATAATAGTACTGTGCATCACATTCGACTGAATAATGAGAGAGATCAGAAAGAAGAAGATGGATACACCGAACCACTCGATCATCAAACACAAAGGCTACATTTAACTGACTACATGGACTGGCTGTTACAGCATAGAAGGCTACTGTCAGAACTTAGAAACCGTCACCACGCTCCTCGGAAACCACGCCACCTGAGGTGTATAGTTTGTTCAAGCCATGAGGTAGAGTGATTAAAGCACGTGAAAGAAAAAAATAGCGGGTGAAAGATCATACTTGCTAGAGTGACAGCTATGTTTGCCTGGAGATCCGCCTCACCATTCCATTCCTTGCAAGCAGCAGAAAATGTACACAAATAAGCAAAAAATAACATATTCCTGTCTGAGGCTTTTGGTCAACTAAGCAGACACCACAAATGTGCAGGAAGTGTAAGACGTATTAAGTTGCATTGTCAAGACACTATTATGCAGTATATCTGATTTGTAACTCTTCCAAAACAACAATAACATTCAAGCCAATCTTTGTGTCTTGCAGTGTCTTATCTCTGACTAGCAAATCCATTGGTATTCTAAGCGACCATTATCTGAGATGAAATTACCTACAAGTGGTTTTGTTCATCACCACCCTTCTAACAGGATTATGCATGTCAGCATCCGAAGAAGATGCAGGTGTTACATCACAACAATTGTAGAACTTACTCTGTTGGACAGATGAGAATAAAAGGATGGGCCGAACCAGGACTCGAGAAAATAAGGTGGCCTAACTATGCACACCTACACATCAAATTATCAAACCAGAAACGCACTGGAATTATCAAGCCAACAATGCACCGGAAGAGATAGAATGTAAATACCCGTCCCACATGGTTGACCTCAAAAGATATGAAGTTCTCTTGGAGTTTTCTCACTTCTTTGCACAGTTCCATCATGTTCTCTTCCTTTACTTGCCATGTACCTTTGACCTGTTTAAGCAATATGAGAAGGCTCTAGAAAGAAAGTTCTTCTCCAGTCTCTGCATTATCTTTCTTTGCCCCATGATTCCGGTAGAGATTTTAAGTCTGCTTGTAAAATGATATTGGTTCCATGTATCCTACTTCACTCAAGTTTATACTTTCATTAGTTGGGCAATGAAGTCTCACAAAATGTGTACAATGGTTTCAAGAAAACTATCTTTAGGGTGTATGTGTGCATGTTCAAAGGTTTCAGAATACACGATGTGCTCAAAACATGAAAATGCTACCGACATACTGAGTGTTTCTGATTAATGTTTTCGTACACAAAACGTTAATTATAGGCATATCGATTCCTAATTGCATGTGGATCAATGTAAAAGGAAAATTAATATTTGTATAACCTTCATTCTTCCTTTTCTTTCATGTCTCTTTCCGTTTCGGTTAGCAGCATGACTTGTGACTTAGATAAAAAAAAAGGTGCAGAGCTGCCAGACAACCATAAAATGGAGGCAACTTGATCACTCAGAAAGAACAAGCTTATAACCATATGCACCTGATAGCAGACTAATTGGGAGTCGCCCTATACTTTGATTCTCTTGAATCCATGCCTGATAGCATATTTCAGTCCTAAGATAAGGCCCCAGTACTCAGCAACATTATTGGTACCAACACCAAGACCCTCACGAATCTGAGATATCTTCAAAGATATGTCAGGAAATGAAGTAAAGGGATAGATTAACCAACTGGAAATGATAACACTCTGAAGGCCATTAAATTAAATATTATACCACTCTCCCATCTTCAGTCATAAGTACAGCTCCAGCACCTGATATTCCTGGATTACCTTTTGAAGCACCATCAAAGTGAACAACACATACCATCTGATAACCAAAGAAGTAGAAACTTGGTATTAATTTCGACATGAAAATATAGGATGTACCGATGGCCAACTGAGACACGCTCTGTGTGAGAGAATTAGGTAACCCCACAACCAACATGCATGACATTTTCTACAGTCTGACTGCAACATTCACAAGGCTGGGTGCAAGAAATGAGCACACTTGAAAGTTGAAACACAGTTTATGTCTAATAGAGTAATAGTCTTAATTGAATAGACTATCCACTGACCACTATTAGTAAACCATTCTTGACTGCAAATTATAGCAGCCAGGCGCACTTGAAAATTACTTCGAAATTTAATCGCCTTATGTGAATTGATTATAAATATACATTTCCATGAAGGATTGTGCAAAGTAAATCTGATTGAAATTTTATTTTCTCAATAAAACATTTTCATGAATGGAAATTGAGTTGGTGCCACTGTGTCGGAACAGGTTCGTGGTTGGAACCTAGTTGGTTGATTTCTGGAAAAACTAAATTATGATTTTGAGCTATGTTTCAAGCATCTTTATTCAAGTAATACAATCCTATGTTCTCGCCAAAACAATAAAAATACAATTCTATGCTCTAAGACCTACTGAAGGAGGATAAGAATTTTATATCCAAATCTAACGATTTAGAAAAAACAAGTACATGTATAGATGACTCTATATGTCCTCTTAATTGTAAACAGTAAGTTTTTTATCTATTGATACTTCATAGAAACCTTTTATCTCTGCACGTCTATTATGATATGTATAAATAACAGAATGTAACGCCAACTTGCGATAGGCCAAAAATCTGAACTTTCTGACCCGAAGTTGGTGTCATTCTTGTTCTAAATCATGCTTAGGCACATGGTGAGACATACAATCCAAAAACACATAACATAAACATGCGATAGGCCAAGAAACTGAACTTTCTGCTTCAAAGGTAGTGGTATCATTGTTCTAAACCGTGTTTGCGTTCACGTTGAGGCAAATACAATGAAGAATAACATAATGTAACGCCAACAGGTGATAGGCCGGAAAAAAAAACTAAACTTTCTGCTTCAAAGTTAGTGGCATTCCTATCCTAAACCGTTCTTGTGTATACATGTCGAGGTAAAATACATTGCAAAGCACAAAACGCAACACCCAGCATTTAAGAGTAGTACGAAATGCAATTCCACTCTTTAATTAAGATTCAAGACACTTAGGCAGGCCAAATAACTGAACTTTCCACTTCACAATTAGTGGCATTCTTGTCCTAAAAACCATACTCAGGTACATAATGAGACAAATACAATGCAAAAACACATAATGTAACAGCAAAATACGATAGGCCAAAAAAAATAAACTTTCTGCTCCAAAGTTGGCAGCATTCTTGTTCTAAACCATGGTAATGTACATGGTGAGACGTACGATGCAAAATAACATTATGCAACAGCAACATGCGATAGGCCAAGAAACTAAATCTTTCTGCTTCCAAGTTACTGGCATTCTTGTTCTAGACCGTGCTTGTGCTCATGATGAGGCAAATACGATGCAAAATAACCTAATGTAACGCCAACAGGTCATAGGCCCAACAAAAAAACAAACTTTCTGCTCCAATGCTAGTGGAATTCCTGCTCTAACGCCAACAGGTCACTGGGAGGAGAAAACAAAACCCCCAAAAAAGAGGATCTTTTGAGCGGGCGGCGCGTTACCTCCTGGTACTGGGGCTGCGCGACGGGGCCGGGGCGGCGGGATGGGGCCCCATGGGGCGGTCGTACTGGGTGACGTTGGTGTACGGGTTCCAGAAGTAGAGGTAGCCGGTGATGTCGTCGATGAGGCCCCTCCAGGGCTTGGGCAGCGTCGGATCTGGCGACGCGTAGCGGGGTGCCGATGACGCCATTGCTTTCTCGCAACCCTACGCGAGGAAAGAAAAAACCCCAACCAACCGCGAATCAGATCAAAGAGAGCAATGGGGAAAAGGAGATCGTGAGGGGAGCGAGATGGACGGAACGGAACCCTAACGATCGGCGGCGGGTTCGGGCGCGTGTTGCGGCGGCGGCGGCGGAAGGAGGAAAGGTTGGGGTCTGGCGTTGGTGGTGCGCCTTCCTACTACTGAACCCTTCCTCGTCGATGAGGCGGCCTCCGCTAGCGTGGTTAAGGAAAACGCTGGGTTTACGGGGACCTAACGCGCCCGCGCGTATTTATACGACTGTTTAGCATAGCTCCCTCCGCGTGCGCGCGCGTTTAGTCGTTTCCTTTCTCTGCGCTTGATTTCGTGAAATTCTACAAAATTAACCATTTTGACAACGGTTTTGCTAATTCTCAATCGACTGAGAATTAAGAAAATTGGTTTAATTCTCAGTCGCTTCGGTCGCCGTCGGATTTGTATGTTAAGATTCGTACGTGTGGTGTCATTTTCTCGTTCTAAAGCAAACACTTGCCTTCCATGTATGTAAATGGGATGTTGTACACTTTTGCCTTCTTTCCTCGTTTGTGCATACTTTCATATTTTGTTTTTTCTTTTATTATCTTGTAGCGTTGTATTTTTATTATTTTTCCTTGCTTCCATTATTTTTATATTTTGTTTGGTTGTTTTGTATCTTTTTCTATGTTTTTCTGTTTTTTCTCATGGTTCACCAACTAATATAAGTCTTGTCTTTTCTAAACATAACCTTTTTTTTCTCTGTTGGTAATCTACCGACCGTTTTTTGCTCTAAGATTCGTGTGAGTTGTCGCTAGTCTCGTCGGTCCTCGCTAGTTTTTTTCTATTTGAGTACTGGTCTCGTCGCTACCTGCGAGATGTACACGCGCAGACGTATGAGGGCGTAGTGTAGCTAGGCCTTTAGTTATTTCGTTTGTCAACCGCAGACGTAGCGCGCGTGAAGTTTGTAAAAGGGTTTTTTTTTCCGTGTAATTTGGATTCAAAATTGAGCCTATACCGGTGTGTGGGCTTTTTCTTGTGTTGTCATTTAGGTTGTTGAAGGGAGCGAAAAACTCTCAGTTATTTATCTATTTTTGTTTATTCTCAAAAGAATAATATATGTTATGTTCTATATTTCCTTCTAGTAATTTATTTTTCTTATCTTTCTTTTCCATTTCCCTTGGCAAATCTGATGTGTCCAAATTTGTCTTTACATTATTATTTGAGTGCGTTGAACAATGCACTCATTTACTTTTTTAGAGGGTGCGAATTTTGTTTATTCATGATTATTTTAATTATATTTTTCTTTTAACTATATTTTGGAATTACTAATTCTTAATCGTAAGAGTATTAGTTAAATCCCAGTCACCTTCGTATCTGTTAGATCTAGGCCGCCTGATTCATGCGAGTTGATTGTTGGATTGTGTAATTTGTTATTTTGCTTTGTACCGACCATGGTTTTTGGTTTTAGCGATGCAGTTACATGAATTTACTATGTGTCTGGGTTTTTTCCGGTTGCAAGTCGGGTTGCAACTGAGATTTTATCAGTCGATAGTTCGTTTGCAACTCTGATCATTTTCAGTTGTAAGTGGGGCTGCAATTAAGATTATTCCAGCTGCTAGTCGGGGTTGCAACTGACTTAGCTTTAAGTCAGGGTGCAACTGATTTTTCCAGTTGCAAGTGGAGTTGTAACTGAGTTATTTTTTCTATTTGCAAATGCGGTTGCAACTGAGATTTTAACTGAGATATTTTTTCGAGTTGCAGGTGCAGTTGCAACTAAGATATTGTTTTCCAGTTTCAAGTGGGGTTGTAACTGAGATATGTTTTGCAGTTGCAAGTGTGGTTGCACCTGAGATATTTTTTTCCAGTTGCAAGTTGCAAGTGGAGGTGTAACTGAGATTTGTTTTACAGTTACAAGTGCGGTTGCAACGGAGATATTTATTCGAGTTGCAACTGGAGATCTATCTGAAATATTTATATTAGTTGCAAGTGTGGTTGCAACTGAGATATTGTTTTTTAGTTGCAACTGGAGTTGTAACTGAGATATTTTTTCCAGTTGCAACTATTTTTTCTATTTGTAAGTGGAGTTGTAAGTGATATATTTTTTCCAGTTGCAAGTATGGTTGCAACTGAGATATTGTTTTCAAATTGCAAGTGGAGCTTTAACTGATACTTTTCTAATTATAACTGCGCTTGTAACTGAAATATTTTTTCTATTTGCAAGTAGAGTTGAAACTGAAATATTTTTTCCAGTTACAAGTGTGGCTACAACTGAGATTTTTTTTCCAGTTGCAAGTGGAGTTGTAAGTGAGATACCTTTTCCAATTGCAAGTTGAGTTGCAACTGTTACTTAGTATTGATTTTTTCAGTTGCAAGTCGAGTTGTAACTGACATTTTTTCAGTTGTAAGTGTGGTCGTAACTGAGTTTTTTCCAGTTGCAAGTTGGGTTACAACCGTGACTTTTTTGCTAGTTGCAAGTGCGGTCGCAACTGAGTTTTTCCCAGTTGCAAGTCGGTTGCAAATGAGAATATTTTCAGTTTGCTAGTTGCTAGTGCGGTTCCCTTTTCGGGTGACACCTTTGATATGGGGTCGATACGCTTCTTCATGACATTGATGCTCGGCTCGGTATTTTCCGAGACACGCACGGGGAAGAAGAGCTTCAAGTACGCCTAGTTTGTCATGGTTGTGTCACGCTTTTGAGAGGTGGCGAGGCCTGAGGGCGTTTGTCGATGTAGGCTGACATAGTCGGAGGGCTTGAAAACAGGCGCGGCTAGTATTGATGTAGAAGATGTCTGATTGGTGTTGTTGAGGACTCCCGTCGAGTGTCGAGGTGATCCGCTGAGGCTTATCGAACTCCGCAATTAACAACCGGTGGACATTGAGATCTTGGCATTGTCGGAAGGCTCCGCAATTAACGATGGCCCTTGGCGAGATCCTGTCGGGATACCCACCGGCTTGAGGTGGGCGCCGTCCCGGCGTGGCCAAAGTTGGTTTTTGGCCCGGTTATAAACATATGCGGACCACTCAAATGGCCTCTCGGCAAGACGACATAGATGGGGTCGGTGAGACGACAGCCGCCGGCCAGCTGACAAACACGGCCACATGCGAGTACAACCATTCAAAAAAAACATGTATGTACATGTATCGAGTACACACGCAAACTTGTCGAGCACTAGTAGGACCCTATAAATATAAACAGTTTTCCTTCCGACTATTAGAAGTTTCAACACCATCCTCAACTTCATGTGAGATTTACTAGTTGCGTGTAAGCGAGAGGGAGTGAAGAAAAAGGATCATGCATAGCTATACCCTACGGCATTATTAGAATTGTACTATAATTGAACGATCATCGTAGTATATATGAAAAAAAAAAGAGTGGCCCGTGAAGGCCCAGCAGACAAAATAGGCCCAAACTCAAAGCTAAACGAATGTTCAGTTGAAAAAATGGTTACGCTGCATGCGGGTCAACAATTTATCGGGACAAAATTAAATACTGGAAATCAAAACGTGGCTGACGTCAGCCGACTGAGAACTTCAATGAAATAACCAATAATATATCTAAATCTAAATCTTTTTAGTAACGTCCAACGAAGAGGCGCTACAACAAAGCGCTTGTCGTTATAGGGCTGCCAGTGTGGCACGTCTGGACCCAGAGGGTCGACGTATAGCGTCGAGCGATACGTCGCTATGCATCTGAGCGTAGCGCCCCGCGGTGCACGCTACACTTCGCGTCCTTAGGCCCGCTCGCAGCTGCCCGCCTGCTTCCTAGCCAAGTTTCTGCCTTCTTCCTCTGTTTCTTCCATGGCCGGCGGCGCACTCTCTCCCCTCCTAAATCTCCACCAAATCCTGCCATAATTGAAGGGGAATTTTGTGGATTTCGTCCCCAACGCCTTCCACAAGGTATTGTCCTCCTCTCCCCCAGTTTCATCCATAAAAGGTGTCACACTTGCTCTATTCTTGATAGTAGAGGTGAAACCTAGTTCATGCTAGATTTGAAATTTAAGATACATATTGGGGAAATCCTTAGCAATGTTTGTAGGTGAAACCGTGAGGTCCCCAATATGTATAGGTGGTATTGGTACTTTTTGTGGTAATCCTATCTATCTATACCTCGCTAAGTTTATTTATGAATTTTCTATCTTCGCATGCAGCATAGCCACATCATCATGTATTCACAGCCGTCCGATTGTAACCATCTGACCCTCCATTTTTTATGTTCCATCGTCGCATTCTCAGCCTGACTAAAAAACGTCACGAGCCCCGTTCCGCATTTAGTGTTTATTACTTTCCACAAATTATATTCCTTTCCAGTCCATGTTGTTTTATTCGTGTTGAAAAGTCACACCATTGCATGCAATAATCGCTCGCCCATTACTTATGGTAGGGCCTAAGGTGATTAATTCACTTAATGCAATCGCTCCACAAGGCAAAACTGAAGCATTACATAGTACTTCCTCCGTTCCAAAATTAATTAACATGCATTTATCTAATAACGAATGTATCTAGACACTACACAAGTATGGATATATCCGTATTTGGACAAACATAAGTCAAATAATGTGGAACGGAGGGATTAGTAGTACTACGTGGGTTTTAAATCCCCTTGTACACACCTGTCCAAAGCAGCCCATATGATATGCAGCCCCTTCCCCTCCCGTCTCTTCCACTCTTTCCTTTCCGTGGACACTGCTTGACTATTTGCTTGGATTCGTCTCGCTTCGCAGCTCTCCGGCAAATAACTTCTTCCTAAGAGAGATGTCCAAACCATCACATTCCAGCCCTGGCGTGTCTCCCTCCTGCAAGAGATTGGATGCCGCCGCAACTATCACAAGGTTAAGAGCTGCATCTCCATCGGATCCTCATGCCAGCCATGAGAATATGAGACTCACTACCATCGTAGACTTTCCTAGCGGTAAGGACGAGGTAAAGAGCTGCATCTCCAGTCCAAGAATGCTATGAAGGTGTGTGTGCAATGTCCTTTCTCATGTGCAGTCTTCTCCATCTAAATTGTTTGATTTCTTTCTTTTATGTTTCAACAAGGTGAGCTGATACATGCATGTGTCGTTGGTCAATATTGTGCAAACAATTGTGCTTGTCCTTTTATATATAAGATGATCTGGAGGCTCAGTTTATTCTCAAAAGATATCATATCTGAAGAAACTATTTGTTTTATTCACTAGACGAGATATCCTCAGTGGTATGGCATCTATGAATTTGCTACAATGCTTCGTCAGGTATGATTGGTTCTGTTTGGCTGTAATAGTTCAATTATTTTGTCCGGTTATATCTTGCAAGCCTACTCCCTAGGTATGATTGGTTCTGTACATGATTTAGCATGTAGTTCAAAGGATCCTACCCTACTAAATATTTGCCCTTTGAAGTACTTTTTATTTTAGTTCATTTTTGTTCTCCGACGTCATGATTTTGTTGGTCAAATTATGGTGACGAAGAATTAAATACCTCTACAATTGTATATCACATTCTTTATTTTATTTCACGGGCGTACAACTTATTCCACAACTCGCGGCATCTTCTAATATAACTAAATTGTTCATCCCCACTAAATATTTCACTAAATATTTCTCTTGACATGCAGCTATGCCACATCAGCAAGTCTACTGCTTATAAGAGATGTTTCGGTGATCCAGTTTGAGCTTTGATTATTCCCATTCCGTCATAGTTTTTAGTGTCCCCGTTCCACTCTAAGAGCAAGGATAATAGCAGCGCCGGCAGCCGGCTCTAAAGCAAATCCACGTCACCAAAAGCTGATCTTATCGCCGAATCATATAGTAAGCAGGCTATAAGCTGGCTGATAGGATGGATAATTTAATGGTCTAATTATTAATCTTGCATGCAGCGGACACACAGGATTGGAGGAAAGAGCCAAATGTAGTCCTGCATGCAGCGTAACTCATCGGGGCCTGCGCTGTAGCCCGGCGCTTCACCAAGCGCCGGCTCGACTCTCTCTCCTGCTTTATCTCTCTTACACGTAGGATTTTAGTGACGTGACAAACGCTATAGTCTGTTGACTATGCCTTATTGTACTCGCTCTTACTTATTCCTATGTGGGCTGAGCCAGATGTCTGAACATAGCCTATGGGCTTGCTCCACTTTGAACGCTTCACCTGAAGAACCGATCTCGCATTATGTATTGTGTCCATCATCTTCTTCGGTGCTCCCTCTCCTGCCTGTTCGCCTCCTCCACCAATTCTTTGCCCATTAATGCATGAGGAACTGAAAGAATGACTCAGTGTAAGGATTAATAAGGAATCAAAACTGGTGGTGGTAAACCAACAGTCGGCTTCCGCTTTATAAACATGATAGCGTGCGATCGAAGCTTATCGATCGAACGATTTCCGACCAACTGTATTTACCATAAACGGAAGCATCTGATTAGCACGCCATTCCTTTTGGGGCTTACACATATACTGTACGTACGGACAGAAACTGTTCCCTTTTTTCCCTCATGGCAGCCGCTCGCTTTTCTATTCCCTTTTTCACGCGTGGCAATCGCTCACACCAAAAATCGTGAATTAATCGTTGGGTTCTATTCCCTTTCTTCATGCACGCTGTGGTTTGGTGCGAACAACCTTTCCCCGCGGTTAATTGAATAAGAGTGAAAGGCACCAGAGGTCACGAAGTTGCGCGAAAAGTAAGGATTGGTCACCAAGTTAAAAAACCTCAAAACGAGGTCACGAAGTTGTGGAGTAGTCAATTTTTGATCATTCCGTCACGGTGGGCGTCAAGTTGCTGACGTGGCAGTGTTTTTTTTTACAAAAAACACCTTCAACTTTTATATATTCTAATTGTTAGGTCCTTCTCCGGGCATGAAAGGCACCAGAGGTCACGAAGTTGCGCGAAAAGTAAGGATTGGTCACCAAGTTGAAAAAACTCAAAACGAGATCACGAAGTTGTGGAGTAGTCAATTTTTGGTCATTCCGTCACGGTGGGCGTCAAGTTGCTGACGTGGCAGTGTGTTTTTAAAAAAAAAACACCTTGAACTTTTATATATTCTAATTGTTAGGTCATTCTCCTTTTTTCAAGTTGCTGACGTTGCTGCCTGGTCCTTCCCCGCCGTCTTTCCGAGCTGCTCCGATGTGCGCGTCACGTCCAGCACGTCGTCCACCACCTGGAAGAGCAAGCCGATGGAGCGCGCGTACCGCCGGACTCTCTCAATCTCGCGGTCCGTACCTCCGCCAACAGTTGCACCACACACGGCTGCGGCCTCGAGGAGCCGCGCTGTCTTGTGCAGGTGGATGTGCTCCAGCATGACGAGGCTCACGGGACAGCGCCGAGGTCGGCGCAGCCGCGGGCAAGGTGCTCGAACACGAGCGCGAGGAGGGCGTCACCGAGAGCAGCACGGTGTTGGATTTGAAACGCTAGATCAGCCGGCCACACGCATGTACAACTTTGGAAGCAGCAACTGTTGATCGATTACTGGCTAGTACTCGTACGTGAGTACCTTAGCTAGACGTGATCTTACGTGAACGAGCTAGCTTGCCGGACGTATACTAGCGATTCCTTCCGGCGACTCGAACCTTGCGAACTTAGCGACACGAAGAAAATACGGGAATCGATTTGATTGCCAAAGGCACGTCTCGCGCCTTGCTCTGTATTTCTTTTCTATTTTTCGTTGTTACAAGCAGCAGCCCTGCTGCTCCTTTTATACGCCTCGGCCTCGCGCCCAAGAATCAGCCACGGCGAGCAGCTCGAAAATAAATATGGAGAAGGACCTAACAATTAGAATATATAAAAGTTTAAGGTGTTTTTTTGTAAAAAAACACACTGCCACGTCAGCAACTTGACGCCCACCGTGACGGAATGACCAAAAATTGACTACTCCACAACTTCGTGACCTCGTTTTGAGGTTTTTCAACTTGGTGACCAATCCTTACTTTTCGCGCAACTTCGTGACCTCTGGTGCCTTTCATGCCCGTAGAAGGACCTAACAATTAGAATACATAAAAGTTCAAGGTGTTTTTTGTAAAAAAACACACTGCCACGTCAGCAACTTGACGCCCACCGTGACGGAATGACCAAAAACTGACTACTCCACAACTTCGTGACCTCGTTTTGAGGTTTTTTCAACTTGGTGACCAATCCTTACTTTTCGCGCAACTTCGTGACCTCTGGTGCCTTTCACTCATTGAATAACATGGAGCAAAACTATTCCCTTTTGGCGGCAAATTAAAAAAAAAAATTTACTTGCAAAAATCCCTGACGGTCAAAATTCCTTTTTGGGCTAGTGATATTTTAGGATAAAATAAAATGGGCGGGAGATCGAAAAATCCTCACTGACATTATTCTGGCGGTTAAAAAATTCTTCGCTGAAGGAATAATGTCGGACAAGGTAAATGATACTGCGATTGTGCTAATTCCAAAAGTGAAAGATCCAGTTTCAGTGAAGGACTTCAGACCAATCAGCTTGTGTAACGTCATATACAAGGTTGTCTCGAAATGCTTGGTTAACCGCATGAGACCTCTCTTAGACGGAATCATCTCAGAAACACAAAGCGCTTTCATCCCCGGTAGAATGATTACTGATAACGCATTGATAGCCTTTGAGTGTATCCATGCACTTCAGAAAGGTTCTAATAAGGCTGGTAAGTTTTGTGCTTACAAACTTGACCTTATGAAAGCCTATGACAGGGTAGACTGGAACTACTTACAGCAGGCAATGAGGAAAATTGGTTTCGCAAACAAGTGGATTGAATGGATAATGATTTGTGTCAGAACAGTGAGATTTTCTGTTCGTTTAAATGAAAAAATGCTCCGAAGTTTCTGCCCTTCTCGTGGCCTCAGACAGGGGACCCCCTATCCCCCTATCTATTCCTTTTCGTGGCTGATGGCCTATCCTCCCTTATCCAGAACAAGATCAAGGGAGACAGATTCAAGAACTTAAAATCAGCAGGAAAAGCCCGGGTGTGTCCCACCTTCTATTTGCAGATGACAGTCTGCTCTTCTTTGAAGCAAATGCTGACCAAGCTGAAGATAGATGGGGTTCTTCGTACCTATCAAGTTAGCACTGGACAACTCCTAAGCCCAGCAAAATGCTCTCTAATGCTGGGGAAATACTGTCTAGCTGAAGATGGAGATGCAGTAAGCTCCATGTTGAAAGTTGAAAACATGTCCTTAGATGAGAAATATCTTGGACTGCCTATCCTAGTGGGATGTATGAAAAATGATAAATTCAAGCCTACCAAAGAAAAGATGCGAAAGAAATGCTCCGACTGGTCAGAAAAATACATGTTGGGAGCAGCAAAGGAGACTTTAGTGAAAGCTGTCGCTCAGGCTGTACCTTCTTATGCCATGAGCGTATTCAAATTCTCAGCTACTCTTTGTGACGAGCTTTCCCAGATTATCAGAAATTTTTGGTGGGGTGATGAGGAGGATAGAAAGAGAGTTCACTGGATGGGCTGGGAAAAAATGACAAATCCCAAGTCGCAAGGTGGCATGAGGTTCAGAGATCTAAGGCTCTTTAATCAAGCCCTGCTTGCCAAACAGGCGTGGCGTTTAATTACGAGACCTGACAGCCTTTGTGCCAGAATTCTAAAAGCAAAATACTTCCCTGCAGGGGACATCCTCGACACAGTGTTTGGTCAAAACACATCCCCGAGTTGGCAGGGCATAATGCATGGCCTTGATCTCCTAAAACATGGTGTTATATGGAGGGTTAACTCAGGGTCAAGCATTAGAATCTGGAGAGATAACTGGCTCCCTAGGGGAAATCTGAAAACTATGGGAAATGCAAGTAAGAGAAGATTAAGATGGGTCTCTGACTTGATTGATCCTTCTTCAAAAACATGGAAAGAGGATCTAGTAAAGGACACCTTTTATCCCCCTGATGCTGAAACAATTCTTCAGATAAAAATACCAGGTTTTGTAGGGAGGATGTGCTAGCTTGGCACCACGAGAGGTCAGGTTTTTTCACAGTGAAAAGCGCATATAGGCTGGCACTTGAGCTCAGGACAAAAGGGAACTCTGTTGGATCAAGCACAAATCCGGCAGGTGACCTATGGAATCTAGTTTGGAAAGCCAACGTCCCACCAAAAGTGAGAGTATTTGGCTGGAAACTAGCCTCAAATACTTTGGGAGTTCAAGCCATCCGGTGCGAAAGACACATGGATCAGATTCCAACCTGTAACATTTGCGGGATGGAACCAGAAACCAGCTTCCACGCTATGATGAACTGCACAAAGGCAGTGGCCCTGCGTCAGTGCCTCAGGAAAGCCTGGGACCTCCCCTCTGAAGACAAATTAAGATACACAGGTGAGGATTGGTGCCTTGTGTTGCTTAATCAATTAGATAAAGATATGAGAGCCAAACTCCTATTCCTATGGTGGAGAATTTGGCACATAAGAAACAATATCATGTTTGGAGATGCAAAATGTGGAATACAGCAGTCGGCTCTTTATCTACAAACCTACAATGATTCAATTCAGAATCCAAAATGGCACATCGAACCTGACCAGAAAGGAAAGGAAACTCTCATGGATGTCTCAAAAGAGCTTTGTAAAGATGAAAAAAATGCAACGGCTTCCTGGCAGAAACCAGAGCAAGGATGGGCCAAGGTAAACACTGATGCAGCTTTTTCCATTGACAACGGCTCAGCAGCCTGGGTTGCTGTTCTTAGGAATTCAGAAGGTGTTGTGATGTTGTCTGCCTGGGGTCCCCTGACTCCGTGTGCTAGTGTCACTGAAGCTGAAGCAAATGCCATGCTGAATGGCCTGAAGGCGATCCTGCCGGTCTATGCTGGTCCTATTCATGTGGAAAGTGACAACGCTATTCTGGTGAGCGAAGTGAAAGCGGAAGAACGAAGCAAATCGATCATCGCTGGAACTGTCCAAGACATTAAAAACATTCTGTCTCTGATGCCAAGCTCTCTTATCTCCAATATAGGAAGACGTGGAAACAAAGTGGCGGACAAGCTGGCTTATCTGGGCACGAGAGAGTTACAAGATCATACCCTCATTGAGTCTGTCCCCTTCTGCGTGAGGGAGTTAGGGCCACTTCTTTTGGGTTTCTGCTTATGCAGAACTGGTTTTTAGATTCCGTTGGGGAGAAACTGTTGTGGGGAGAAATTACTAAAAACTGATTGGAGACTTCTTTTGAGCTTCTCAATATTTGGCTTATTTGCTATGTTGAGTTGTGAGATGTCTATAACACCCCTGAGTTTAATATGTGTATTTAATAAAGTGATAATATCTTACATATGCTTATTTCTCTAAATTGAATACACAACAACATAAGTAGCAGCAGCCTGCGCAGCATCGATCAATCGATTGGCTGCACTAGTAATACTACAGAACTGTAGCTAGCTAGCTAATCCGGTAGTATCGATCGATTTGGCCGTGTACTAGTAGGAGAGCTGCTCCAGCACGATCGTCTCCAACTCCTGAATCCAATGTCAGTACAACGACGAAGCAGCCGGCGCAGCAGCACCGGCGCTGAATCCCAGCACTGGCAGCCCTGTGAAGCCGTCGCCGGCGGCGCCAGGCCTTCCGTGGATTGGGGCGTTCCTGCGTGGACGAGGACGCCATGCGCTGCTCCGTCACTCCCAGATCGACACACACCACGCCAGCACGCAATGGCGAACGGGGAGCTGGGGGCAGCGGTGGTCGGAGGAGCTCGGAGCAGCTGAGGCGTCGGCGGCCAGAGGATCTGGGATGCAGGCGCCGGTCGGATGAGCTCGGATGCGAGCGCCGGTCAGAGGAGTGGGGCGGAGGCGGGAGGAGATGGGGTCGGAGCAGCTCGGATGCGGGTCGGAGGAGCTGGGGCGGAGGCGCGCCGGTGGGAGGAGCTGGGGAGGAGGGGCGCTGGCGGGTGGAGGTCGAGCGGAGGCGGAGGAGCGCCGGCGGCGGCTAGCAGGCGGGGTGGAAACCCTACTCGCTCCCATCGTGCGAACAGACGAGCAAGGACGGGTCGGTGCGAGAAGAGGAAATAATTGACCGTTCCTTTCCCTTGTTTCCCTGCGGTGGCAGTTTTGCTGTAATTAGCATGAAAACGAGGGGCAAGGCTACACGCCTGTTCGACCCTTTGTGGGAAGCTGCCCAGAAGCACCTCGCCACCAGTTTCTCAAAACGTGAAGGATAGCAGATTCACGGTGGAAATAAGTTGTTGAGAAACCGTAGACTTCTTTCCAGCTTAAGCTGTTGGGGACCCCGAATCTGTCTAGAAGCTGCAAAAGAAGTCGCCCTTAGTAATCCAGGATTGTAATTTCTGTAATATGATCTAGTCCTGTAGTGGAAAAATCAAAAAAAAAAATCGGATGCAGGTGTAGGTAATGACTTGCAAAATTTAGATGCAGGTATAGGTAGCTGCTCAAAAGGCGAGGGAAAAAGTCGTCGACAACAGCTAAGCTGATAAAGAACAATGCTAACAGAAGCAAAACGACATCTGACATATGTGAGAACGACACATAACCTCTGCGGCAACAATTGAGCAGTCAGCACACTCGCTAATACTGTCTTATATAGTACATACTTGTACCCATATATATTCTACAGTGAGGAATATGCTGCCAGCAAAAAAAGTGAAGCTCTCCTAGAAAAGGATAAAGGCAGAAACTTGATAAACACATGTTGTAACTTACAATAGAAAAACAGTCAGTGTACAATAAGCTAATGACTAAATCTTTAAAGTACTTCACTGATTATTTGGGCATATCAGTCTATACTAATGATGGTTGATGTTATCTGTATGCAGGATTTTCACCCAACTATAGTGAAAGCACATAGATAAGAACAGCTATGCATAATGATAGTATCGGGGAATGCATACCTAACTAAAGCTTCATCATCAAGAGCATGCATACCTAACTAAAGCTTCATCATCAACCTCTCCTGCTCTCCGCCTCATCTGCCAACAAAATTGAGCATGAAAAGAAAGAGAATACACATGAGAAAATATTCACAGTAAGATGCGTACCATCTACCGCACCCAAACAATTGTACAACGTAAGCAATCATGAGAAAATATTGGTATCTTCTACAAAAATTACATTCCCATTTAGTAGATACCAAATAGTTTATTTTATAGCTAAATACCTTGAAATATCTTCATTTACCATCCTTGCAATCCTCGGGTATGGGCTCTGGTTTCTTAAGTAGCAGTTGGTTCAGCTTCAAAACATTTAGAAGGTACCCATTGAAATTTCTACTAACTGATTCTGGGCTCCAGTAAAAAAAAATCCCTACTGTCATATTTTTGTACTGGAGAGAAACTATGCCACTATCTCCTCCACTGACATATTTCTTGAACCCTTTAAACCACCAACATCTCAAACCATCTCACACAATGTGCTAAATTTTCTCCTATCCATGCAAAGCTGCCTTATACACATTGTGCCGCTCTCACTGATTAGCTCGTACAAATTCTCACCTCTTAGCTCTTCAATTTTAATACTTCTTTCTATTTTCGAACACTTCCTTCTATAAGCTAGTGCAAAAAGTAAGCACATATAATGGTACATCAGCATGACAGTAGCCATAATATTTCTATTTGCTTCATTCCTTCGTCGGAATCTCATACTTAAAGGGAGCCGAGCCATAACACTGGAAAGTAAAATAGAAAGAACATATGGAAAAAAATTCCAGCTACATGAAAAAGAATTCGAGACTCTAGCAATTAAAAAGAAAGGAGATGTCATCCAACCACAATTTTTCAAGTATAAATAAGCAATTACTACACATAAGAAGTGAAATATAAAGAGATAAGCACTTGCTGTGTTGACCATAAACACATTAGATCTGGTGTATTGTTGATAAAAAACGACCAGAACAGAACAAATCATGGCATTTAAGAACAAAATGACCAGATCATGTTGTTCCTAATAACTATGAATGCGCCCCAGCCTAACATCTATGTGTAGGTTAAAATAGGATCATCTCATCAAGCACAATACATGTCATATTGCTACAGGACACTATTGAGTGTCATTAAACATGCAGTTACACAATACAGTAGCTTATTTTGTACAGTGATGTAAGAGAAGTTTAAACAGAGGCAGTCAATAAATGAGATAAATGTGGTGTTGGTCATTAACAACATGCTCTTCCAGAAAATTAAACATTATTTCAAATTTCATTTCACCTGATTTTTCTCTTGCAAGAGCACAAGGATGTTGTTGCAGATGGATAGGTCGATTGGAAGAGGACAATCTGTGTGAAAACAAATGACCGTACATTGAATGAAAGAGGGACTTATCACGGCCACGTGGAGCGAGCGCGACGGCATCGGAGGAGAAATGTTTCAAATGTCTGCTGCTCTCTTGGTTGCGTTGTGAGCCTTGTGCTTTCTCTTGGTTGCTGCTTCAAATGATGAAAGATGAAGCGAAGCGAGGTAAAGTTCCAAATCATGATTAGCAAACGTGGGAGCGGCTGCACAATATTGGCGCCGTACTGAAAAGTGCCTAACCATCACAACTACCGCTATTTTCTCTATAACACTTATTTTATTTAGAAAAGGGATGTGTCCGGCGCACGCCGAAAATGTGTCCGATTTTGAGATGCCGGACACACTCCGTCTTAATGGTGGGTGCCCCTGCAGTGAGATTGTCAAGGTAGATTTCATCGTAAAATGACTTGTGAGATCATATAACTTAGTCGATTTGACACCTTCCAGTAGCGAGATTGCACAAAAGAGAAAGATTTATACAGATTTAGACCCCGAGAGTAAGACACCTTCCAGTCCGCGCTCGCCCCGTCCGTGCGGACGCAGGCCACCTCCGTCTCAAACCGGACCAGCCCATGGAGGTCGAACCGCCGCGCGACCGCCTCGAGGTACCGGAGCACCTCCCCGTGGCCGGCGAACCTGCGCGGGGGCTCGGAGTAGGAGCCCATGCTCCCGGCGACGAAGGGGAAGTCGAGGAAGCCCATGCACTCCTGGGGAAGGTTTGTGCGAATGGAGGCGTAGAGGCTCGACTGCTCGAGTGGACGCCGGCGGCGCCGAGCGGCTGGTCTGCCAGAGCATCTTCGTAAACCCAGTTACCGCCCAAGCCGGCCACGCGCTCGAAGACAACGGGCGTGTGGCCTTCACGTCGTAGCTCGCGCGCCGCCACCAGACCGGCGGCGCCCACGCCGATCACGGCAACGTGGAGCGAGCGCGTTGGCTGTTGGCGCTGCCTCTCGCAGCGCCGCTCTTCTTCTACCTCTAGCTCTCTCACAAGACACCAGAACACAAGAAAACACACACAGGCACACATGTACCAAGGAAGAAGAAGACCAGCTGCTGCTTGTCCGAGACTCACCCTTGGCACACACAAATGCTACATTGTTTCTCTTCTCATTAATCAAACAAACATACTTACAGCTCTCTTAAATAGAGTTAGACACGCAGCAGCAGCCCCACGTCCTCAGGCCACTCACACCACGTTCCCCTCTAACTAATCTAGTTCCATTCACGCACGCACTAACACTTGACTTGATCTCTTTCTAGATTCTCTCCAGGAACCACACAGCTTGCTAACTAACTATTCATGCACTAACTAATGGACCGGACTGACCACCGACTCACTCGGCTAACAACTTCAGCATGCAGTACTGCAACTCGTTCCGCTCCAGCCTTCGTCGCGTCTTGCCGCTTCTCACCGCCATGCCGCGTACCGCGTACCTTCTCGACGACTACTACATGCAGAACTAAATAACTAATGCAGATACATGGAATCAAGATTAGATGCTAACATTGGCATCGGAGGACGCTGAGCACAAAAGTTTCAAAGTCCGTCTGCTAGCTGCACCATCCACACGCTGTATGAAACATCGAGATATCCGCTGGCTCTGACTCTGTACTAGGTAAGATGGCGCGGAGACACGCCGCGCCTATGTGGACATGAGTGTATTTTGCGTTTTTGATAGTGTTAGATACTAATAGTTTGCAGTAAAATAAAACTAAGCGGAAGCAATGCATATGAATTAACAGGTACTAAACAGAAAAGGCACGAATAGAGCTTCATTAATAAATGACGAAAACGGCGAATAAGCAGAAAGAAATGGACATGTAGGAGGTGTTGTTGACTATGCTGACTCTGTATTGATCTATTATTGACGTGGTTGCAGTAAAATAAAACTAAGCGGAAGCGATGCATATGAATTAGCAGGTACTAAACAGAAAAGGCACGAATAGAGCTGCATTAAAATGACGAAAACGGCGAATAAGCAGAAAGAAATGGACATATAGGAGGTGTTGTTGACTATGTTGACTCTGTATTGATCTATTATTGGCGAGGATAATATGAATGTATAGGAGTAAATCGGCATTTTACTGCATCAACTACTGATTTGTACCTGCTGATCAATGAAGAGGAGCCCCAGCTCATACATATTCTTCTCTCCATTCTTGTTCTCCCAGATTCCTGTGAGGCGTACAATGACCTTCCATCGTGGTCCGCATGCAGATAGGTTCTTCACTAAGCCGGTTTGCACTGCTGCAGTGCAAATCAAAGAGAACAGCCAAATCACTAACAATTTACAACAGTCAAATGAAATTCACTGGAACATGAACAAAACATTGGGAAAATAGAAAAAGACATTGGTCCACAAATCACATTATAAGGCACCAAATCTTAGTTTTTCTCACAGTTTAGCCCACTTTATCGCTATTGTTTAGCATAACAGTAAGATTTGTTTTGAGCTGACTCCTTACTGAACATTGCACAGCATGATGAGCTGATTCATTTGAGATCTTTTTTTGGAACCCATCAAATTTCCTAAACGGTCACCTACTGGGATCTGTCCCCATATTTCCTTGGTTAAATTAACAACAATGCATATGTATTTAGGAGTTGGTAAATCCAAATAACCGGCTGCTTCTATGACGCATCTTGAGCTGTCAGTTAAGTCTGAATCCTAAAGTCAAACTAACCGACTAATTATACGGTGCAACCCAAGCTTCTCGTTCAGTTGAAATTAGTTTTGAGTCACCGTAAAATACCACACGAAGAAATGAAGTCCTACCTTCTGAAATTTTTACTACATGAACAGATGGCTGGCACCATTACACAAATGTCCGCCTTCGGTGACTCCGTCTTGATTTTGCATTTTCTGGTATTGGACTTGCAAATACTTCGTAAGCTTTTATCTTAGCAGGAATTTCGCAAATATTTTCAAATGGTGTTATGGTGCACGTTATGAACTGTTATTGTTAACAACTGAAGGTACACATTCCACTTGCTTTTTAATATTTTTGTATTGGTTAGTAAAGTGGCAGCAGATGGAACACTTCGATGAAGGCTATATTGTGGTTGTCCCAAAAAAAAGGACATATCAAAATAAATACCTTAGTTTAGTGAGATATATCACTATATACAATTAAATAGCCACACAATCAAGCAACGCCAATCTGAAAAAAGCAACAAACTTCAGTCCTTATTTCTCATTGTCAGGAAAAACACTTAGCAAGAACAGCTAGCAAAGTCAGCAGGAATTATATTCTTCTCAAGTAAAATAAATGGATCGTTAGTTCGACCTTCAACTGAACGATAGAACAGTTCATAGATGAATGCTCAAAGGTTTAGGCAAGATATGGGAGGTGAACTACATCATCTTTAAAAATAGATTTTTTTGGGAGAATGGATTTTGGAGGCCTAACTACATTACGGAGAAACCCTTGAAAAAATAACCATGTCCTTGGGAAACATTGATCTTCTTCCTCCAGTTTTAGAGACACATTTCACTAAGCTTGATCCTGTACAGATGGTCTGCTACTCTGTACTTTGTTTTCTGCCCCGTCACCGTAAATTGTTCAATCTTATAGACTATATCTTCTTTTATTCTGGCTCAAAATATGCTTATTCTATCTTTCGCTATACATCTTTCAATGATGTTTCCCTGAAGTAAAAATTCAGGAAAAAAATTGATACTGTGCAATGAAGCTATAATTTTATTTTTCAGTTTATGGTATAAGACTTATCCATGAATCTAACAGTGGCACTTAAGTATATATATGTGTGCAGCAGGTGAATAATTGAAAAAATTGCATAAATATGTAGGCATGTACGTCATAGTCGATAAACAGTAGGCCCAACTCATACATTTTCCCCAGATTTGTATAAGCCTAACAGTAACACGCGATATTTTTCTCTGAGATAGATCTTTCACTGAAACTGATTGCATTGTGGAACAAAATCTGAAAAGTAGATTTTGTTTCCTTTAGTACATAAAATGGAATCAATCTATGTAATATTATGAAGATCCGGCTATTTACAAATCAGAAAGGCGTATGCGTCGTCGCTGAATCAGAACAGTGAATTAAATGAACAATAGAAGAAGAGGAGAGTAAGTAAAAAGAATGAAAGCAAGGTCTAGCATTGAGCGTACCTCAGAAGCTCTAGATCTTGTCGATTGAGATAACTCAGTTTATTTTAAATGTAGAGCCTATACCTTTCATTCTGCCTTGGTGACTCTCCCCCACTAAAATAGAATTTCTAGAATGTAATGTTCTAGAACCTGATACGTGAACTTATGCACAAAAATATAACCTGTAAATTAATTGGAACCAAAAATCTGTCTTCAAACACATAAAGAATGAAGAGAAATGCATCCGAGAGACCGATCTAGGTTCCTCTGTGCAGGTAACTTACCAACCTGTCCAGAAAATGTTGATATTGACAGGAGTTAATAGCACCAGCGGTCACACAATTCGTCTCCTATGTGCACTTAAGTCACACATTTCCAGAACGTGTTTTTTTGGTCACACAATTCGACAAGTGGTGCACGCCGGTCACTGGCCCCACTTGTCAGTCCGTTTTCCGTTGCGGGAGTGCTGACATGGACAAGTAATTTTGCAGAAAACCCCCTGTATTTTTGGATATTTCGCAAAATGGTCCTCCAAATTTTACAAAATGGTCCTTCTAATTTTGTACCATTTTGTAAAATTATATTACTCCAGGGGGTTTTCTGAAAATTTACCGTCTAAAACGGACTGACAAGTGGGGCCAGTGACCGGCGTGCACCACTTGTCGAATTGTGTGGCCAAAAAAACACGTTCTGGAAATGTGTGACTTAAGTGCACATAGACGACGAATTGTGTGACCGCTGGTGCTATTAACTCATATTGACAGCTCATGGATGCTCATCGGATCTGCCTTTTATTAACCGCACCAGGCACAAGATTTTCCATTGTCACACCTAAAAGAATAGATATCCACATTGTAGTTAAAAACATACAGTACAACTACAGTTTCAGGTTTACTGTGATGTTAGTGCAAATGGAACAGAACTGAATAAAGGTACTGTGGAGCACTATATACTCGTACCTGTTATCAGCTGGAATAAATGGTACTTTAGGGGGAGCAGCTGCAAGATTGTTCTTTCCATAGCTGGCCAAATAACTACCGGATCATCGGTCTACTCAACCTCAATTCACTATTTCGACCATCTGATTTCCTACTGCAGACAAATTGCATAAAAATGAGCTCTCCAGATTTAGTGACACGTGTAACCAAACGAAAGTAGTGAACTCAGCAAGTGCATATATCTCAGTGTTCATGTTAAGATATATGATAATTGAATTTTATATCTAAAAATAGTTTGCAGCATATGTAATATGTGTAATGAGCTCCACAAAAAACAGATGATGTTTTTCAAATCAGTAAGCATGCCTAAGAAAACAAACTTCGAGAGAACAACATTAGCTAGTCTGAACTATATTCTTATTCAGATGAGGCTTTCAGTGCATGATATATCTGTCCGTTACATATCTTAACTTCACATTGACAAATAAACGATAAGCAGCTGGTGTATATGATATAGCCAATGGTTAAGATAAACTTTACCTTTACATGAAGTCTCAAGAACTACACCTGGTCAACAATTTCATATCACCTGATAAAAGAAGAAAAAAAAGTCTAGCTTCAAGAGGTTAATTAGAATCGTGATTATATTACTTACAGGATGGTATGAACAACCCATCTCCAATCAAAGTGACATAGATGTAAACACACGCTTCTTGACATTGCGTAGTGTACTGAAATGAACAACCGGTAAAAAACATCTCGGGACCAAAGAAAAGTACTTTCAGACTCTGGCTAGTACATGGGCTGCAGTTTATGTTAATCGACATGAAAAAGTAGAAAGTGGTAAAACTGAATAAAAACATTTCCTAATTAACAAATGCCACCACCACTAATCCTAAACTCTATCATCCTAGCAGCTGCAAGCATGTAACTGAAGCAGAGTTGTTGTTGGATACGCAGCATTCTAACCAACAACCACATATATCATCAAGTATTGAGAAAACCAACCGAAATTAACAAATCGCAACCGGCCTGTACCGAACTATAAAATCATCGGTTTTGCTAATTCTCAGTCGACTGAGAATTGGCTTAGGGCTCAATCATGTCCAGGGCTGTTGATTGTTTGCTTCCAGATTCGTGTTTGTCTTTTGTCCTTTTGTCTAGGCCCTTTTGCGCGTCGGAGCGTGTGTGTGGCTGCATGCTTCAAGATTCCTTTTTTGTCCTTGTCCTTTGTTGTTTATGTACTAAGGTTGTTTTATATAAAAACGGCTGTGTGCATCATTTTGATGCAGAGGCCGGGGGACCCTTTTCTAAAAAAAATGTACTAAGGTTGCATTAGGCATTTGTTTTTGTTTTTTATGTGTCCTGCTGGTATTCGTACATGCGCAGATGCGCTGCTAGTCTCAAGCCTTTTTTGGTTGTAGTTTCTAGCAACTCAATTTAAACTAGGAGAGTGACGGTTGCAACTCAATTTATTTTATAATTTATTTATTTTCCCAGTTATATTTGGAGTCAACATTGAGAATTTTAGTTTTAAATGTGGTGTAATTGAGTTTTTCTCAGTTAGAAGTAGAGCCGCAAGTAATTTTTTTCCAGTTGCAAATGGGGTCGCAACTGACTTTTTCCTGTTTGCTAGTGGAGTTGCGACGAGTTGTCATCAGTTTCAACTGGGGTTGCAACTAGATATTATTTTGAGTTGTAAGTGGAGTTGCAACTGTAGTTGAAACTTACTTGTTCCCGCGTAACTGCGAATTTTAGTTGTTGTGTGTTGTGGTTGTATCTGAGCTTTTTCCAGTTGCAAGTGGGGTCGCAACTGACTTTTTCCAGTTTGCTAGTGGAGTTGCGGCTGAGTTTTTCTCAGTTTTAACTGGGGTTGCAACTGACTTTGTTTGTTTGAGTTGCAGCTGGAGTTGCATGAGATTTTTTCCAGTTGCAACTGGAAGTGAAACTGAGTTTTTCCCGGTTACAAGTGAATCCGCAACTGAGAAGTTTAATTATTAATGTGTGACGTGATTGGATATGAACTTTCTTCTAGTTGCAATGCAAGTGGAGTCGCAACTGACTTTTTTAGTTGCAAGTGGGGTTGAAACTGACTTTTCCAGTTTTTCTCAGTTTCAACTCGGGTTGCAATTGAATTTGCCTTTCTAAATTGCAAATGAGTTTTTCTTTCAGTTGCAACTGGACTGGAGTTGAAACTGAGTTTTAGGTTCACTAATCACACTTAAGTAGGAATCAATATGAACAACAAACAGTAAGGAAAGCAGAAAAGGACGGCCGGGTGCATGCGTACGAGCAAAAGGTAATGCTGCTCCATCCAACTGCTTTGCTCGTACAAGCTAGTAGCAGCTAGCGTAGGGGCCGGCCGGGTGCATGCACGTACAATACCTTCTCCCTGGCATACCGCAGCTGACCACACGGTATATTCCGGATTTAGATAGTTACACAGGCGTGTGACGTCAGCTGATTGAGAATTAACTTAATTCTCAGCCGACTGAGAGTTAGACGGACCCTAAAATCATTAGTATGCTAGCTGCTTGAACATGTATCTTGGCTTCAATATGAAAATCGAAAAACAACTGAAGAAGAAAACGGCTGGATGAAGTAACCATGTACTCTGTAAGTAAGACGGAGCCTAGAACATGTAATACTTTCTTTAGAATATAAGCATGGAACATATAATGGCCCTAAAATCTTATTTTTAACCAACACAACCATATAACCCTACAACGTTCTAACAGCATTCACACTATTCACATTCATTCACACTAAATTCACACTAAACTAGTTGATTGCCCGTGCGTTGCAACGGGAAACACATTCTAGCACCTGGACATTAGGAGACAGTGCTATCAAATTTGTCCCTCTTTCTAACTGGTGACAACATTTTGTGTATTTCGAAAAACGTGATGGTCATATTTATGATATTTTAGTTTTGCTCGGAGATGCATGACTTCAGATTTGTGTCAATTTACTAAGTTTACATAATGTATATTGTTACCTATAGCTAAAATAGCTGTCCATTGCTATGGAGCGAGGAAAAAACATCTTGCTGGTGTCTTTTCTAGCATCATAATATTTGTTACCTATGAAACTAATTATGCAAACATATATAGAAAGCACGCTACGGAACTATTTATACATCTTACTGGTGTCCATTTCTACTCTCGGTCTACTGTATTTCCCCAGTCCACGTTATCCGTATTGATAGAAAGCACATTTCACTTTTCAACTGATGACATAAAAATTCATGCATCCTTGACCTCATTGTTTTATATTGCTAGAGAGATAAATAAAACTTTCCTAAACAAAGAATAGTGTCCTTTAATAAAAATATAAAAAAATCAAAATGTACAATGTAACTGAATTAGTTATATTCAGTGTAGCTTCTATATAGCTACATGGTAAAATGCACTTCTCTCGCTTAAGTCACCGTATTTCTGTTGCTCACCTCCTCCCATCTCAATGCTTCGTCCTAGAATACTTCCACTGTATCTCTGTGTTAATTCTGAAAGTAGACGCACATACTTAACCTTGCTTCCAATACTACACGAGGAAGATGAAGCATTCAGCAAAGTAGATTTAACATATTAACACTTACAGAATCAGATTTCTGTGCATTTACGGCAGCTTGGCTAGTAATTGATAATAAGGATACCCTTCAAGTAAATCATCACCAGCTGCTCGTCACCCATCCTCGTCTCTTACTGAAGACTGCCTAACTCAAACGCAAATATTGCGTGAACATGTGAGCTGTGATCGAAAAATGGGAGATGGGTGCACAAGTTCGTCTAAGGGTGGGATGACAAGATAAATGACTTGTGGTGGAGCTATAGCAACAGACAATACCATGCTATGAACGATGGGGCAGATTATGTCAATCTGACGGCAGTTGTTTAGAAACTTGAGAAAGATATCTGTGTCAAAGAAAAGATGTTTAACTATAAGTCAGCACCAGCATCAACTTGTAGAAAAGATTTGACAGCTAGCAACTGGAAACGTGCTAAGCTCAGCCAGTTCATCGGGATGCAACAGGTCACACTGAAGATGGTTTTATGCAATAATTTGCCCAGGTGATCAACCAGCAACAGAAATAACCATATACAGTTTTCATTCTTCTACCTTAGAAAAGTAATATCAAGATCAAGGAGAACCTTTCTCTTAAAAAAGGCAAGATAGTTACAGTACCATGGAGATCTGTGAAATTAGTGTAGTAACAATAAATCATATAGAACCTCATTCCATTGTAGCTCAAGTTCTTGTAAGATGATTATAGTCAGCAACTTTTTGAAACCAAAAAGTTGTTGGGTCGGACCATTTTTCTGTGTATGCACAGTCCAAGGCTAATTAATTTGATTGTACATCTGAAATAGCACCTTCTCAAGCCAGTGTGAACGAACTGTACCAATAATTTGTACATCACGCTTGTTAATTAGCCTTCAATGTCAACTTAAGAGCCCAGATGAGCGCTAGAAGCAAACTTCATAATGCAACATTGGCACTAATTTGTACATCATGCTTCTTAATGGAATAGTATTTTCATCAGGTTATAGTTCAAACTTAAATTTCCATGACATGCCACAATGAACCTCCTAACATCGATATGCGACAGTGAAAGATAAGCAATTTAATTCAAACGAAACAAAAACAAATTTCCAATTAACTTCCAAGTCTGCAATGGCTTTCTAATAAAAACTTTTAAACACTCACCTTCCCCAACTTCTGAACTCAAGCTCGAGGAGAAGCAGTTCATGAGATATATTGAAGATCCATAACAAATTCAGTTAGTTGCTTGATGATGGAGTCTTCACTGTTGTCAGGACCAGATACGGATTCATTCACACCAGAAACCACATGAAGAAGCCGATAACATGTTTGTCCCTATAAGATAGCAAAAAAGAGCAAATCAGCAACTGTGGTATAGAAATAACGGAAAACTAATTGCTTCTCTTTTAAAATTAATAATGGCCAACTGTAGTATGAAAAAATTGCTAGTACCTACCATTCCGCATCATCTATTCATCATAGACAGAACAGAAATAAAGAAAATCATTATGATTACACATGCTCCTTCAACTTCAAAGCGAGGTTAAATTTTGAGAGAGTTATGCAAGCACAGGAATCAACAGTAGAGTTGTCTTGCGATATAGCACTCATACCTGGCCAAGCGAACCTGGGCCTCTTCCTCGTACCGCCCCGTTCATCTCAGCTTGGCGCCAATCTCTCCATTTGGCTTGACTCTATGGCTATCTGCCCATGGATGCTACCATACGTCACAAACAAAAAGAAATGAGTTAGAGCGTCAGAATAGGTAATCAGCAAAAATAAGAGGAATGTGTACAGATGAATATATTCTCGTCACATTTAGCCGGTGATTGGTTGACAGCCAGGAAGCCTAGAAAAGGGGATCAAGGAGGCATTCAGAAAACTTATATTTTGCCTCAGTGACAATTCCATAGTCCTCGGTTGTGTGGGATGGCGCTGAGCAGGCATCATGACTTTCAGCCTCTCCGTCCCATGACTGTCCGCCTCCGCGTCCCATGCCGACGAACGCCCAAATCAATTCAGATATGTCAGTACAGAGTTCGAGTTTCGTACCAGCTGTGCGATGTGTTGGCCGAGCTTGATGAACATGCGGCCGTTGCGGACGCAGCTCTCACGTCCCCCTCCTCCAGTTAGGGAACCGCCGGCGGACTCATGCGCACCGCCCCTTGCTAAGCGGGTGCGGCGAGTTCAGGAAGGCCCGCGTCCGTGCGAGATGGATCCGCGTTCCCGCGAGCGATGGAGGAGGCCAGCGACGGTGAGGCTCGAATCGGCGCCGTCGTCGTCGACCCGCCGCCTGAATCGATCTGAATCGCCGCCGGCTGGGGGGATGAGAGAATGAATGAGAGATTGCTTTCGTGAATGGAAACAATCAAGATCTTACTGTACAGCTACGGATAGAGATGAATATTTCCAAAAGAACAGACGCAGGCAGTCGTACCAGATGCACATCGGGACCAGATCAAAGAAAGTGGTCTCACCTGTGAGGAGCGGAGGTTGAGGACGGCCGGTGGGAGCAGGCCGCAGACGCGGATGTGGTCGGGGAAGACAGCCGGCCGGCCGGCGGCAGCACGGCCGTCCTTGAGGTCGCGACGCGCCGGCGAGCAGCGGCGGCCCGGCCGGAGAAGGCCGAACGCCACCGTCCCCTGCTCCAAGGAGACTACCCATCCCTACAGCGTGTCGACGTCGTCGCGGTGCTGGTGGCCACGGCAAACCATAGGCCAGCGCTCGATCTGAATCGCCAGGAGGCCACGCGCGCGCCGCTGTCCGGCCAGCTCGACGGAGCGCCGTGCACGGAAGCACGCGCGCGGCGGCGATCAGGCCAGCAGCAACGCCGTAGCTGTCGTCGGCGGCGTGAGGGAGAGACTGCTGGCATGGTCTGTCGTGCCAGGAGAAGTGGGGAGGGGATCCGCTTGGGATAGGGTTGAGGGGCTAATTGCAAAAGTTCCGATTTCATGGACTGCGGGTTTATTTTCCAATTCGTCGGGCACTAAACTGCAAAACGGCGCGACGTACTACGGACGACGGCCGAGACAGGACATTGCATACTTTTATAGTAGAGAATATATAAAGGGAGCAGACTTTCTCGCCCTGTCGTGCGCCCGGGTACTGTTCACGTGAACAGTTATGAACAGTACTCGGGCGCAGTGCGATCCGGCCGTCCATTTCCAATCCAACGGCCAGAACAGCACCTCCGAGACGTTTTTGCAAAAAAGTCCTTCAAAATCCGAGAATTTACTCAGCGTCCCACAATTTACGAGACAAAGGACTAACTGCAACTTACAGAAAATCACATGGACTTTTCTGCAAAAGCTTCCACAAACCCCCCTCCCCCTCTCTCTCCCGAGCGGCGGCGCCGGCGCGCGACCTCCCACTTCCCCACTTCGGCCCCTCTCCCTCCCCCAAACGCCCCTCGAGAGCTCCCTCCCCTTCCATGACCGTCCTCCTTGAGAGCTCTGTGGCCTACGCCTCCCGAGCGGCGGCGCCGGCGCGCGACCTCCCACTTCCCCACTTCGGCCCCTCTCCCTCCCCCAAACGCCCCTCGAGAGCTCCCTCCCCTTCCATGACCGTCCTCCTTGAGAGCTCTGTGGCCTACGCCCGCCGGCGACTGGACCGATGGCGGCAGCGACGTACCAGGACCGCCCCCGATCCAATCCACCACGCACTGCATCCCCACCCTCTTGGGCTGCCATGAGGAGCCGCTCCTCCTCCTCTCGCGTCGCCGCAAGCCGGCCTGCGAGAGGGCCGCAGCCCGCGCTGCCCCTGCTCCAACGGTCGCGGGGCTCGCGCACCTGGGTGCCCGAGGGCTTCGCCGGGCCGGCCGCTGCCACAGACTGCTGCATCGCGCTGCCACGGGAGAAGTAGCGCCTGGGCAACGGACGGAGCCAGGCCGAAGGGCGCTGCCTGATCAGGGAGTCCGCGGCGCTACGTTTTCGATTCCTGTGGATGGATGGCGGTCCAACAAAAAGTACGTCTACCTGATCCCTTCCCTATTCTTCAGTACCAATTGCCTTCCGCCTGATCAACGAGTTCATGTGGCTGAACTCTAACAGCAAGTTGATTTGAAAGCTAGGTATACTTCCAATCCAACAAAAAACATGTCTACCTGATCCCTTGCCCATTCGACCTTTTAATCTCCTTGGGTTTCAAGTTCTCAATGTTATGCAATCTATATATGGTTGATGGCTTGATGCAGTAGGGGAAGGGATCAGGTGCCTCGGCGCCCTCCTGGAGTCAGATTAGTGAGTATATGTGATCAGGTACACTCATTAAATGTCCAATTCTGTATCAAATCATTTTGCATTTTAGTATTAAGCGAACGTATATTTGATTTCTGGAGTTTGATTATCTCCGTACACATTTGCCTTTTAAGTTACATTAGTTTCGCAAATTTCTCAAAATTGTGTCTAGCATAGGGCACATCTTTTCTCCGTAGATGTAGTATTCAGATTTAAAAACAATTGTTTGTAAAAAACTTAGGTGAAGCTATATGATGCCTGTGTGAATATTTTGCAGTACATTTGACTTGAAGCAATATTAGCTTCCCAACTAGCTCAGTTGGTTCTCTGTGATATGTGTACTGTAATCATGATTAATTTGTTGTGCCAGGTCAAATCCTTCTCACTGTTGGGTGTCCGATAAATTGATTCTTTAGCACTCAGCCTGATGTGCATGCCTTGAGAGGCGTTGGTACTACATAGGTTAATTAAATTCTATTGCATTGTGCATAGGTTGCATTAGGAAACATCACCCTTCATAATTTTTTTTTGTACTTACCTGTCACTGTATTCTGTAATTCATGATTTCCCTTGAGTATATTCAGCCAATGGCATCATATATATCACATTTGTTTGCTTTCTTCTCCCAAAATTTGGTGCAGACTATTGTATTGTGAAAAGAACGGCCTTAATTAGCTAGGGTAAGGCCGAATGAGCAACTGCACCATATTTTTATTTACTTCCTGCTTCTGGGCAGAATGTTCTCAAATATGTTCGTACTTGCCTGAAATATATTCAACGCACTGTGCAGCTTGAGTTCTGCATTTCCTCACTGTCTCTGTATGACTCAACTTAGTGGAGTGATGTATCCCTCATTTTTTATGGTGTATTCCATTTAAATTATTTAAATTTTATCCCCTTTGTTCCTAGCAGAAGAAAACTTCTGTTTTGTTCAAGCTAAAATGTTTGTTTGTTTGTTGAAGGATCTCATGTAGAGGATAGCCCATCGGCATGTTCTACTCTCGGTAGCATCAAGGGCGCGGCGTGCGCCGCGCCGATTCAACTAGTTCACACTAATGTTCAACTAAAACTTTAATCGGTGTTAACTCGTTATCCTGTAAAATAAATCGTTTGCAAAAACTATTGACACAATGAAGCAGAAGTCATAGTGAAAATTTAACGATAAAAACATCTAATTCTCCTTACTGTGAATTCATCCATCTAGTCTTCTCCTCAATCCAATCAGCACTAATAGAGCACAAAAAGACATTGATTAAACTGTTAAGTACAAAATAAAAATGGATTTCTGCAACAACGTGCATATTCAGATTCGGAGGATCATAAAATAGAAAAAGAATCACTACCCACTCGAATAGGAAGTTCCAGTCCAATCTTCTACACAACTTTATTTTCTAGCCACAGAATACATACGGACAAAAAACCAGAGGTTAGAATTAGATGCACAGCCAAGAACAATCTGTGCGCTATGGAAATCAACACCATTGTCCCGACCAAGCTGTGTGTGTGTGTGTGAGAGAGAGAGAGAGAGAGAGAGAGAGAGAGGTGCAAACCGGGGATCTTGTTCGTGCTTCGTCAGTTCTGCACCTTCGTGCAAGATTGACCCCAAACTGCCATTTCCGTCACCATGTGCAGGTCGGGATTGGGGTGGATGCAGAAATTGTGGCTGGAGCTGGTGGTGAGAGCGAGAGGAGTAAGGCAGGATGCGGGAGGAGAGGGGCAAGCACGCAGGGGTGGCGGCTAGGGTTTCCTGGGGGATGAACGGAGGCGGCGAGTTCACGCAGGAGGGAGCGGGCATGCGGGTGGTGGGCCTGGTGGCGTGGGTGCGGCACGAGGAGGCGGAGAAGGCGAGGGATACGTCGTGCGGGTGCGGCGGCGGCAGGGCGCGCAGCTCGGGTGGATGGCAGGGCACGGGCAAGGCGCGGCCAGCCGGCGACGGCCTTGGCCGGAGGAGGGCCGGAGCCGGGGACTCGGCCAGCCTGGGAGCCAGAGCCGGCACGGGCGAGGCGGGGCCATCCGGGGGGCGGGGAGCCGGCAGGCGGAGGCGGACCGGGAAGGCGTATGCGGGGAGGCGGACCGGGAAAGCGAACGCGGGGAGACGGACCAGAAGGCGAACCGCGAAGGCTGAAGCCGGGAGGCCGAAGGCGGAAGCCGGCGGCGAAAGGCGGAGCGGCGAGGTGGAACCCAAGAGGCGGAGCGGCGAGGGCCTGGCCGGAGGCGGGGAGCCGGCAGGGCGAGGCGGAGCGGCGAGGGCGCTGGACGGACGGGGCGAAGCGGGGAGGAGACGTCGGGGATGGCCCCAATAGGGTCTGTACGACACTGCTGCCGGAAATGATTTGGTCGCCACGAGTGGAGATGTTCATAACAAAGAAAACCGGACCTAAATTTGATGGAACAAGTATTTTCAGGGCAATGTTCGTATGCACAAAATATATAGGAAAAAGAAAGAGCAAACATAAATCATAAATGAGATTATCTTTATATAAGTGAGGAGTGTACAGATGCTTTTCTATTTTTCACACTAGCATGAAACACAATTGAGTAAGAACGAGTAAGAAGAGCTGCATGTAGGTACCAACAGCTTGCCATTCCAAAGCCATGTCAGTTTCTAGGACTGGCACACAAGCTGCGTTGATCGGAAAAAATCATCTGTGTAGTGTGTAGCACACTTGCAATTGCCCTATTAGAAGAATCATAGTTATCGGAGTCTCAGTAAGTAGACGCTGTTGTATTGCATTGGTCAGGCTTCCTTCTCAGGTGGTGGCTGCCGTTGCCGTTGGTGTCGCTCGTTCATGTCGGGAACCGCATCGCCATCACGGTCCACAGCAAAATGATAACAGTGTATTATCAGGGACTGTACGTGGGTTTATCTACCTTGAGAGATTTGTTCTTCAGAACAAGTTCGTCGTACTCCTTTTTTATCCGTTCAAGCTCGACCCTGAGAGACGAGTTCTCCGACTTCAATGCTTCAACGCGTTGGCGGAGCTCTTCACACTCGGCCTGGAACAAACAGTTATCATGCTTTAAAAAAAAATCCCACTGCTTTCCAGTGAATGGTGGGTACATCATTTGTTTTATTTACACCATACCCGCTTGCGCAGCCGGGACCTGCATGCAATTGGGTTGGTGGCGGCAACGTCGCGATAGTGTAGGGCAGCCTTAGTATCTGTTTGTACTCCTGAGGTACTTGTTCCTGTTCATGAAGAAATCACTCGTTTATAATGCTAGAAGTCAGAAGATAAGAGAAGTAGAAAACACTCTCAGCTTAAAAAAGGTTTTAAAATATTTAGTGCTAATAATTTGGTGTTTCAGTTCCAAGGAGTCAGATGCATCAATTAGATATGTTGCCGTGAGTATAGAGACAACAACGAACTAGATGCCAGATTGTAATGTTTATGCAGAGTGGCACTTTACAGCATAAGTGTCCACAAATCTAAGAACCTAATATGGTGAACAATCATAGAAGCTCAACAGGGTCAGCATAGTAAACATGATTATTGCTCAGTAGCATTTTCCAGCAGAATTCCACACAAAAAAGAAAGCCCAATGTGGTGAAGAAAAGTCACAGAAGATCAACAGGGCCAGCTTAGTTAACATGGGATGTCCTTCGATTCACTGTAGTTCAGGTAAAAAAGAGTGAAATGCATAACAGATCCTAGAAATGCTGGAGGGGTATCAAGTTAGTCCTAAAACATGAAAACTGCAGAATCGTTGAGGGAGCAACCTTTATAAGGGTTCATTTGCACCTGCAGGAACTGTTGCTGTACTCGTTGCTGCACTGGCTTATTTCTTTCCGAACTGAAGATATTGATGATCTGATTCTCGTATTTTAGAACTTTGTACCTCATAGAAGGTTCGATAGTACTCTTGCTAGTTTGCAAAAATTGTAATATACGATCCAACATTTGTTTGAAGTTCTCCATTCCTGAAAACCTCTTAGATAACATTTGATGCGCTATGATGCTGTCAACAGGCTGTACCTTCAGAGAGATATTATTGAACAATTCACTGAGTTTTGCAAAATGTTGGTCCTTCAAGCTCCTAATCTGTCAAAAACAAGGGCATACAGATAAATTTGGTCCAGAAGCTATATAGATGAAAACAGAACACCATCGATTGTTATTAAGTCAGTAAATATGGCACCAGCAACATATGTCAAGTAGCTATTAAAGCATAAAAATCTTATTAGAAGATACTAACACACTGTACAGCTGTATGCTTCATATCTAACATTCATAAAGAATTCCTTATAGTATGATATACATCATATTAGAAGGCCGTCATAATGTAGCGTTATCTACACAACAGACTATTGTGTTCTTATATGAAATTTCGGATGGTTCCAGTTCCAGGAGAAGTGCAGAGGAGATGGGCAACATGAAGTGTAAAAGTAAAAAAGCCCCACCATCCAACATGGCATGTTGTTTCCTTCTAACAATGTAAATCGGGGAATCTTAACATCTTTCTTCTAAGGGCCACTGCATGAATTTTAGAAAACTCCAAGCAATAGCATGTCTTACCATCTGATATATCTCCTCTTTCCAGTCACCTGCATGGCCTGATTGAGCAGCAGAGTCCGCAGATACTGCATAAAAAGCAAGGTTGTGAAAGAATACCACGACACAATGAATAGGGGCCAACAAATAACAAGCTACAAGTACATTGTAGGATAGAATGCATGTGCACTTGGAAAACTTGTGCAGTTGCCGTTAACAACAACGAACAGAGACAACAATGCACTAGATGTCACATTGCAACGTTTATGCAGAGTAAAAACATCCTCAAATCAAGGAATCAAATATGGTGAACAACCACACATGATCAATAGAGTCAGATTAGTCAACTCACCATGACGATAACCACTCTGGGTTCAATAGCTACAGACACATTAGCCAGAAGCAAAATTATTATACATGATGCAATAAGAAGATGCAAAGATGATAAAAATGTGCAACACTTAGTTTACTGTATATTGTACCTTGACCGGGGTTGTTCTGATTTAGAATCACTTGAGTATTTCCAGGAGCCTGTTGTGTCTCCATCTACGCAAATAATCAGATTGAGTAATAGAAAAGAGAAAATATGAATTTTATAGCAAATTACTAGTAATAGAGTAATAGTGGCTTGCAACCAGCATCTGTGGTGTGATTAGCAGTTTAGCATGTCCGAGAAGGTGCTTCAGCATATTTAACATTTGAATCATAATCGTGCACAGATTATTAACTTACTGAATGGAGCTGCTTCATTACTCCATTCAACTTCTCGTCTCTGCTTGTGGATGTCCAATAAGAACCCTCAGCGTGCAAAGCCTCATTTGTAGGGTTATGAAAAGGCTGATCAATATCCATCCTTGTACTGGAAATATCTTTGCTCGAGCAGGCCCTGAATACACAAAATACTACTGTTAACAGTATCAAGCATGCACACAAATGAATATTACTGAAATACATGTGAGCCAACTACTGTTTCAAAAGGGCATTCCCTACTATCCGAGCTGGTTCAACGCCGGCTAGAAATAATTTAACTCTTCACACAGAAAACATGCATTACATCAGCATCGTGGTGTGCCAAGAGCATGGGTAAATTATTAAACAGGACAGAACTTACACTTTTGCCCTTTTAAAATTCTGAATTTCTGCTTCTTTAGCCTCGATTTCAAGGTCTTTATTTTTCATGTCTCTCTTCAGCTCGGCACACTCGTTTTTTCTGCACGATTAATTTCACAGCTTAAAATATGAGCCAAGTTCGATACTGACCTACTCCACTCCCTCCGTTCCATAGTTTGAAACAAAAACATGACAAGAATTATGGAACAGAGGAGATGCGCACCAAGTCATTCATTTGCTTCGAGACACGCTCCAGCTCGCTCTGCAACGCCCCAGTGAGATCACAAGCATCAGGAAATCACATAAGCGCAGACGACGAACGAGTGTGTGATTACGAGCAAGCGCTATGGCTAATTCGGTGTCTCACCTTGAGCTCCTCGGCCGACTTGGTGTCTTCCTGCCGTCCCACCGTGGCATCCGTCGGTGGCACGCCCTTGACGTGGGCCTCGATCGCCATCGCACCATCCTTGAGCTCCTCGGCCGACTTGATCTCTTCCCTCTCCCTCGGCTGTACGCGGTCAGCGCCGGCTGGGGCCACCGCGCCTACGTTCTGGCATTCGCTCTCCTCTGCCGGCGACGGCGACGCCAGGCGCTGGGAAGCCGCAGCCACCGCTGGCAGCGGCGCGCTGGGAGAGCTCCCTTGGAGGCGAGAAGTGGTAGGCGGTGGCATGGGGCACGGCGGCGATGTGGGGGGAGCACGTTGACGGAGAGGCGGCGGTGGCATGGAGCGGGGCGGGCAGGCATAAGATGGGGAAAGGAGAAAGGGGCGTGGCTTTGGGCGCGGAGGAGGGAAGCTGGGGAGCTGCCTTGGGGGTGGCATGGGGCACGGCGGGCCGTGAACGGCCTGGGAGGCGGCGGAATTGGGGGCGGCAGGGATGCGGGGAGGGGCGCGGCGGCGATGTGGGTGGACGGCGAGTTGGTGGCGGCATGGAGCACCGCGGGTATGCCGGAGATGGGCAAAGCAGAGGATTGCGCTTGCGCGGCGGGGATGCAGGAGAAGGGCGTGGCGGAGGCATGTGGAGCGGCGAGGACGCGCGAAGGCGAGGCAGCAGATGCGGTGGGGGCATGCGGCGCCGGCGCGGCCTTGAGCTCCTCGGCCGACTTGCTCTGTTCCCCCCGTCCCGCCCCGGCATCCCTCTCCGTCTGCGGCACGCTCCTAACCCCTACGATCTGGCAGTCGCTCCCGTCTCCGAGCACGCGCCGTCGTTTCCAGTTCCGGTTCCGGTTACGGTTCCGCTTGCGTTTCCCCGGAACGGTAGTGGCCCCGTCAACGTGCGCGCCGGCTGGGATAGCGGTGGCGGGTGCGGGCGAGGGTCTGGTCCGGGAGATTTCTCCAGCCAACGACGGGCCGGCGGCGCCGGCGTGGGCCGTCCCCTGGAGGGAGCTGATGGGTGGTGGGGCCGGGGGGCTCATGGAGAAGAAGATGAGAGCGAAAGAGGGACTGGATCACGATCAGTGGAGTGACTGGACTGCGTCGTGGTTTTTTTTTTTTTTTTTGAAAGCAGAAACGTGTTCAAATAAGAAGAACTGAAGTTACAGAGCACCAGAACACGTACGCACCCACTAGAAGCAACCCGAAGGCCACCTGTCCTGGAGAAAGAGCAAAAAGGACCCTAACAAACAGAAAAATTACAAGAAACACCCTGCAGGTCCTCCAGCCCAACCACCATGGCACCCGCCGCTGCCGAGCTCCAGCTCCGTCGAAACGTCGCCGAAGAGGACAAAGACGAAGCCGCCGCACACCCACAGCCAACCGGGTTCGAAAGCAGCCAAGTTGCGTTGAAGTACCGCAAGAGCCATGCGGCACAAACGCCGGAAACGAAGCCGTTGAAAGCAGTGGCGTAGCTGGCCCCATTAATCTGTGGGGTCATTGCTAACTTTTTGAATTTTTTTCTTCATATGTACAGTAAATGAACAGTGTTATTAGTCTATTTTGTCCAAAAGCTGTGGGGTCGGCCGACCCCACAGCTTACACGCAGCTCCGCCGCTGGTTGAAAGAACATCTGCGGGGAAACATCCCAGAACCACCGAGGCCTCGCCGACGCCGCCTCTAGCTGACGCCAGAGCAGAAGACGAAGACGGCCACCACCTTCCACAGAACCACTCCAAAGCAGGCTTCCACTCCTGTACAACCACCCGGAGAAATCACCACCGTCGTGGGGTTTTGGTCGCGTGTGTGTCGGTGTGTTTGTAGTGCACCGCCAATAATTCTAGTCCAATGCACTCCCATGCTGGTTGGCAGCAAACCCTGTACCCCTATCAAACTGAACAGCACAAACCACCTCAATGTGAAAAAAAATGCAAACTAAAATTATCGAGATTGACGATGTGTGTTGTGTGTAGATGGGAGCACCAGGACCGAACCTAAGGGCATCTTTAGCCGTCCCAGCGTCCAGGGCGGGCGTGAAATAGCGTCGTTTCATCCAAATAGCGTTGTTTTTCTTCCCGTCGCCCTACTAGTTCAAATAGCGCCGTTTTGGCCAAATTTAGCGTCGGTGCACCCAAGCCAAACCCAGCCCACTAGGTTCCGCCTGGGGAGGAGAAATGGCGCGAAAACTTGGAGGGTCAGCGTTGTCAGCGACTTGGGCGACGTGGCGAGAAAACTGTTCGACGCGTAGGCGGCGTTTTCATCCTCTCGGCTCCCGCACCGGTCAAAAGCCTGCCGGAGTAATGGCATGGTGGGCGCCCGTGAGTGGCCATCGCTGACGCGTCCAATCAGATGCCACGTGCCGGAATAAAGACGCGCCATCGCCTCGTCTCCCTTGCCCGCCGCTATAAAATCCCGCGCCCGCGCCGTCGAGCTCACACACCTCGCCTCGCCTTCTCTCTGCCTCTCTCCACCCACCTAGCAACAATGGCGGAAAGGTTCCCCGGCGACAGCGCGGCCGTGAACCGCCGTTTCCTCCATCCCGAGGAGGCGCGGATGCTCTACGAGGCGGGGTACCCGGCCTCGCCGGACATGCGCATCACCGGCGAATGGCGGCTGAGCGACGGCGGTGTACCCGTCCCTCTCGTGCCGGAAGGCGCGGATCGCGTGTACGCCATCCAGGACGTGCTCACCGGCCTCACCGACGAACAGGCAGAGGACCCATGCTGGGATCCGGCGAAGCACGCCTTCTGGACGAGGTACTTCGCCGAGCGCCGTCGGCGGGAGCTGGCGGACACCAACGACAACGGGCCCGTCACCGGCCGGAAGAACGCCGGAGGGAGGAGGCGGTGGTGGGGCGGCAACCTGCGGACTCTCGAGTACGTCCTCGAGTACATCGCCGCCGGCAACAGGCCCCGGCTCACGATGCCGCCGCTGCCTCCATCCACACCCCCGCCGCCGCTTCAGCTCGTGGGTTGCCCAGGAGGATGGGCGCGGCCTCCTCCTCCTCGTCGTCGGGCCCCCGCCCGACCTTGACTCCGGCCTCCTCCTCATCCACGTCGCACACGCCGGATATCATCCTCAACTCTGGGCACCGCGTCCCCACGCCGCCAAGAAGGCCAAGCGGCGGCATCGTCATTAACGAGAGGTGCGCGTCGTCACCGCCCCGCGGCCATCTACGCCTCATCAGGCCCAAGAGGGAGCCTGGGACAGGGACTGGCGGCTCCTCGTCGAAGAAGAAGAAGGCCCCGGTGTGGACGGTGCCGCCCGAGTACGTCCAGGCGGCGACAAGCAGGAGGTGCCGGAGGACGACGAGGAGTTCCCCGGCGAGAGGCTCGCCATGGAGGCTTCCCTCAACGATGTCATGTCGGCATCGGACGAGTTTGCCTCCGCGTGGTCGGCGGCGATATACGAGCAGGAGCAGGTGGAGTGCCAGCAGCACATCCTAGGCGAGGTGGCGGCGGCTCGCCAGCGCGCACGTCCTCCTTCTCCATCACCGGCGCCGGCGTATTTCGCCCCACTGCCGGCGTATGCTGCCCGTCCTCCTTCTCCACCGCCGGCGTACCACAACGTCATCCTCCTCGACGAGAGTGACGAGGAGGACTACGCGGTGTCCCGCCTGAGCAGGTGGCACGGCGACGACGACGGTGCAGGCCCGAGCCAGCCCCCGGCGCCGCCTAGCGACGACGACGACGACGGCCCCGTCGACTACACGGTGTTCTACAGCCAGCTGGGCATGTAGAACGCCTAAAAATTATCTATTTTAATTTTTTTAAGTTTTTATTTCAAGTTTCTACTATGTACTCGCCAAGAACCGTGAATTTGGCCCATATATGAATGAAATTCGCCTAAATTAGCTACTTTTTCGCCTAAATTTGATATTTTTAAAATTTCTGGCCTTATTCCTGGGTTTGGTCACGACTGGAAAACCGCCGCCCCCAGCCCGCCGAATAGCGCCATTTTCCCCCTAGGCGGGCCAAAATAGCGTCGTTTTAGGGCATAGGGGGCCGAACGACTGGAGATGCCCTAAGTCAGCACATGCGTAAATGTGCGTATGTTGCCGCCAGCAATCGGCTGATTGATTGATTCATGTTTGATTTCAATAGATGACGATGAGATGATGGCTCGCCTATTGCATGCTGATATCCGATTATTTTGCCGATGTCACAACATTCATCTCAAAGGATATTTATCCACGCTTTCAGACAAACCATGACTTGTTCATGCGGTTAAGGCATGTTGTGAAGAGTAGGATGCATGGTTCAAGTTCAAAGAGTTGTGGAAATGGTTGGTTTTTTATCAATTTAGAAGTGCACTGCTGTTATGAGAATACTTGCAATGGAGCGCCTGTGATGGTCAATAAGCATGTCGACATCTACAGATTACAGCTATAAAATCAATGTAAAGATTTTGCATAGACGTGGTGGCTATTGTGTTTGGCCCACACTATTTGAGGGGACCAAATGAAAAAAGAAACAGGTCAAGTCATGTAACATAACGCAACGAGAGGATTTCCTGTGATACTTCGAAGTATGGATTGCATAAATTAAGTTGTAAGAATTGTCCGTTTCATTGGCAAGGATTGTACAAAGGGAGACATACAAGATATTGGAGCGTGGTACTTGAATTTGTGTCCGTCATTAACTATGGATTCAAACGCTTTCTTTGGCAATACAGGATCTTACAATGACATCAACGTATGTTGATTGCTCTCCGGCGTTTGCGAAAGGCCATGCTCGGCGGTAATCTACTCAAGGTGGGTGACATTTGTGAAGACAACTTCAATCCTCTAGGCAACAAAGTTTGTTGGTTTGCCTCCGAAGAAAAGAATGCGAGGAACGATGTAGAGCGGTCATTTTGGAGTGCTCCAATGTCAATATGCTATTGTCTGTCTGGTACCCTGCTTTGACATAATCGAACGGGCATATGTTGGGGTTCATAATGTGTCTGTGATCATTCACAACATGATTATCAAGAGTGAGCGCGTAAACCCATTGCATGAAAATCTTCTTGTGACTTTCAGGGTCCTCTCGACGTTGATCACCTGTTGCCGGCAGATTTTGCTAATTTCCACGCTATGTATATGGAGATTAGGATGAAAACATTCTTACATTCTTCATCAACTTCAAAATGAAATAGTCGAACATTTGTGCATGCTCCAAGAATTGGTTGTTGCGGGTTGGTTGAACTTCAATTTATTTGAATTGCATAAATAATTTTAGTTTTATATTTAATTACCGTGAAACTTTATTTTATGTGTTGAAACTATGTACCATTCAAATAATTTTGTTTGTATTTATCAAAATATTTGAAGTAGGAGAAAAACTTGGCCCTATTGGGAGGAAATTACAAAAAACTACCACAATTGGGGCAGGATTAGCGGGTCAGTACCGATTGTACTAATTTTTTCAAAAACGTACCAACGCTGGGTAATGAAAACAGATCGCACTGATTTTCATCTAACTACATATTGACAGCACTGCTGACCGATAGAGCCCACAAGTCAGAGCTGACTAGGCAGCACACGTGGGCGACGAGCTGACGTGGTCGAGGGGCCCACCCGTCAGCCCCACATTTTCTTTCCCTTCTCTCTTCTTCCTCCTCCGAACCCACATCTTTTTTTGTCCTCACGTGCTCTTCTTCCTCCTCCCCTCTCCCCAGATAGACCCGTACCAGCAGGTGGTGCAGGAGCACGTCGGTGTGAGGCTGCGGCGGCGCGCACCTCGGGGAGGCCCCCACCGCCTGGAGCGTGGTGGCGGCGGCCGCACCTCGGGGAGTCCCCCCACCGCCCGGAGCGCGGGCGGCGGCGTCCGCACTGCGGGGAGGCCCTCTCACGCCAGGAGCGCGGCGGCGGCGGCCCGCACCTCGGGGAAGCGGAGCGAGGGCAGCGGCGGCCCGCACCTCGAGGAAACCCACCGCCCAGAGCATGGCGCGCGGCCCACGGCTCCCTGGCGTCGTGCTTCTCGTCCCCGCGGTGTGGCGCCACGGCCATCGGCGAACGCGGCCGTGCGGTGACTGTATCCTCCACCGCGGCCATGGCGGCTCGCCTGGCAGGAATCCGCTAGGCCTCACTGGCGCATGGAGGAGTTCCGCCTCGAGGTGAGAAGCAGAACAGCGACCAGAGATGTGCAGGGGTGGGTGGCCGGAGACGAAGGAGGAAGAAGAAGAGGGAAGGAAAAAAACTGAGGGCTGATAGGTGGGCCCCTCGTCCACGTCAGCTCGTCGTCCTTGTGTGCTGCCTAGTCAGGCCTGACAGGTGGGCTCCATCGGTCAGCTTGCTGTCAAAATGTAGTTAGACGGGAAATGATCTGTTTTCGTTACCCCAGTGTTAGTTTTTGAAAAAAATTAGTACAATCGGTACTGACCTGTTATTCCTGCGCCAGTTGTGGTAGTTTTTAATTTCCTCCCCTATTGGGGACCGGCGTCCTCGATACTCCACAACGCATCGGGATGGCCCCAATAACCTCTGTCAGATGCTACTGTCAGACATGATTTGGGCGCCAGGAGATGCTCGTAACAAAGAAACCGGGCCTAAATTCGATGGAACAAGTATTTTCAGGGCAATGTTGGTATGCAAAAAATATACAGGAAAATGAAAGATCAAACATAGATCATAAATGAGTTTATCTCTATATAAAAGTGAGTGTACATATGCCTTTCTATTTTTCACAGTAGCATGAAACACAATTGAGTAAGGAGGAGTAAGAAGAGCTGCAGGTAGGTAGCAACAGCTTGCCATGCCAATGCCATGTCAGATTCTGGGATTGCCATAGAAGATGCGTTGGGAAAAAAATCATATGTGTAGCACACTTGCAATTGCCCTATTACAAGAATCATAGTGAGTCTAAGTAAGTAGACGCTGCTGTATTGCATTGGTCAGGCTTCCTTCTCCTGGTGGTGGCTGCCGTTGCCGTTGGTGTCGTTCCGCTCGTTCATGTCGGGCACCGGATCACCGCCGGTTTCACCTAGCTTCTTCTGCAGGGTAACCAAAACTCACAGTAAAATGTCCGCCGTAAAATGATAGCAGTATATGATCAAGGACTATGTACGTGGTTTATCTACCTTGAGAGATTTATTCTTCAGAACAAGCTCCTCATACTCCTTTTTGATCCGTTCAAGCTCGACCCTAAGAGACGAGTTCTCCCACTTCAAAGCTTCAGCGCGCTGGCCGAGCTCTTCACACTCGGCCTGGAACAAACAGTTATCATGCTTTAGAAAAAATTCCTACTGCTTTCCAGTGAATGGTGGGTACATCATGTGTTTTACACCGTACCTGCTTGCGCAGCCGGGACCTGCGTGCTGATTCCCGGTTAGATAGCTTCCTCTTCTGCTTCTTGATTTCCCTTTCATCCTGAATATTCGCAAGGATACAATTGTCACCTTTCATACATTAATGTATATATAGAGAGAAAATTACTGAACATGATAAAATAACATCAAAGCTCGGTATCATTCGAGCATAGAAGGACTAGCTATAACTATAACTTTCTATAGTGGACTCAGCCAATATGTGGATGAAGATATGATGAAAGCTTCACCAAATTTCACATTCTACAACAAAGATCTGTGTTCGGACAACACAAGGACAAATCAACTTTTTGAAAAGGGAAAAAGAAAATCCACCAAAAGGTTTGGTTCAGTGGAATGTAGGTTTGTTGTAGTATAAATGTATTATCATAAACTACACTATGAACCCAGCAGCATAGCATTGCAAACTGAATTCACAGTGAACAACCAAGAGCAACCTCGAAAAAACCTAAAGGAAATTTCATCTGAAAATTTTAAAATGAAACAAAAAGCCATCAAAAGGTACATAATGTATGACCGAGAACAATATAAGCACGATTACTTAGCAAATTTGATTCAGTGGACTCTAGTAATGCAAATGTAAGGTCTGTTAGGAATAAGCAACTTGTATTACACGGGGCCAATGGCCACAATATATAGTACATATGACTTGGGGGACACGAAAGTAAATCTAGTCTAATACGGACTCCTAGACCAATACTAATACTCCTTAACACCCCCCCTCAAATGCAAAGCGTATGCAATAGCATTGCATTTGAAGAAGTGTAACACTAGAAAATAAAAAGATAATCCAAAATCCGCGTCTTGAGAGTGTCGTCGTAGCATGAAGAGTCTTCAAAACCTGTGGAGTCAAGCCAAACAATCGATCATAGAAGACCGACAGAGACCGATAGACGATCAGAAGAAAGATAGAAACCGAGAGATGATCAGAAGTAGAGCATGTCATAACAGATCATAGCACAAGAAGCCAATGGCATAAGAAGCCCACGGCAAAAGAATGTGCGTAGATCAACAATGACAATGCGAAAGGAGGCCACAAAAATCCTATAGAGAGGACCAGGACCGAGAAGATGAATCCACAACAGGACCGAGAAAAAGAGGCCACAAACGGACCGAGAAGAAGAGGCCACAAACGGACCGAGAAGAAGAGGCCACAAAAGGCCTGAAGAAGAGGCCACAAACGGACCGGGATAATGAGGCCACAAAAGGATCGAGAAGAAGAGGCCACAAATGGATCGAGAAAATGAGGCCACAAACGGACCGAGAAGGGGAGGCCACAAAAATCCTGTAGAAGGATCAGGACCGAGAAAAGAGGCTGACAAATAAAGGTACGGTGACTCTCATGACATGAAACAGAAAAAAGAAACGACGAATTTTAGGGACGCAGCGGGAAAAAAAAACAGAGCACAAAGCACCATCACGGAAGGAAGCTAGCACATGAGCGGATTGGTTTTTTTTCTTGGACTGACGATTGGATCAAGAAACGGAAGAAGAGACACGTGCACAGAAACATAGATTGGAGCAAACAATGACGTGGAGGGAGAGGTAAGCTAGTAGCACAGCACCATGCGTGGGATTGAAGGATGGATGGACCATGAGGGAGATGCGGGCTGACAGCAAACGAAGATCATCTGGTGGAGAGCGAACAGGGAGGCCGAACGATCAGCTTCCTGGCAGCGGCGAGCATACGCGGGCGGGATGGACGAGGAGATCCAATCTGGGAGCAGCGCCAGGAGATCCATCGTGAACCTGGCTGAGGAAGGACTCGGACACAGTAGCAGCGGAATCAAGAAAAATTTGATCGCGAGAGGAGATCGAAATCAATCGAGGGAGAGATGGATGAATCGACATTGGGACGAGTTGCGACGTCCGAAAAAAACCCTAAACCTGGGCTCTGATACCATGTTAGGAATAAGCAACTTGTATTACACGGGGCCAATGGCCACAATATATAGTACATATGACTTGGGGGACACGAAAGTAAATCTAGTCTAATACGGACTCCTAGACCAATACTAATACTCCTTAACAAGGTCAAGCACTAGACAAACAGCATGATTACATAGCAAACTAGTAGCCGACTCCGTTCTACAGAGAAACATTTTGTTCGGAATTAAGATCTTAGTCTAATGTTTGTTCAGAAAGTAATGCAAGCATGTGCCAAGAACTTATACCCATTGCTCTCCTCGAGCTGAACCAGACGGTACTTTGCTGCGCATTGCAGGAACAGGTGAAGAACCAGTAGCACCCCAGTAGTCCATTCCTATATTCAAGTTTGTCGCAGGACCAGCAACTCCTCCTATCACTGCACCTGATTGTACTGGAACCAATGGCATGGGTTTATTAAATATTCCATGCGAAGATGAATGAGATACCCATTCTGAACACTGCCTGCAAGAGCCAATGCACCCTCCATCTTATGCAAAGAAATGTGCAAGTCCAATTTATTTATCATAGAAATATAAATAAGCCCTCAAATGCCTACCATTTTCATTTACATCATTCTCCTTCGATTGTGAATCCTGCACAACAAATTAAGTTGATGAGTCAAGAGAAAGTATGATGAGAACATGAAAAGTTATTTGTCAAATTAAGAACACAAGGGTGATAACCTAATGTTTTTCAAGAATCATGATTAACTATTGTAGAAGGTTCATAAATAATCTTCCTGTGTAAAAATGCAACCAAAATAAGATATATGCTATGCAAAGTAATACTGATAGCAAACTCACATTTTGAGAATTGGCATCGCTTCCTTCACTCTCACTATCACTTCCACTTTCACTACAGGTTGAAGGCACCATATAATTAGTTGTTTGGAAACTAAATGAACTCGTAATTACCACACATAGCTAACAAAAAACCTGTTGGATGTAACCCCGTTGGCACATGGACCAGATGTTCTGCCGGGTTCACTTTTCCCTGAAATTATGATAGAAAGAAACATAAACATAATTCCCAAGCATAAAATAACGTTGATACTGATCTTTGACCAGACTTGTTTTTACAAGCCTTACCATTCATTTCTGGAGCACCTGGAGCAGCAGCTCCCTGAAAGACATATATCAAAGTTGCATGAAGTAGCGACAACCAAAAGAAAGTGACAGAAAATAGATTATTACTTACAGCAGGTTCAAGATTTCCATTTGTTGCCATAGGGTAATGAAATGGATGCACACCCTGCACAGTTAGTTATTGATTCGTACGAGCATATCATTAAAATTGGATACAAGGTGTGCGAATAGAAACATGACATTGTAGATTAACTTGTCAGGTACAAAAGTGCATACAGGAGTAGAGGGATGTGCATATACTGTTCCTGGTGGATACATCATATAAGGTGGTGGTGGCGTCCCGTAAGGTGGTACCATGTGCTGCAATTTAGGGTGATATTTTAGGTTTACATACAAAAACATGTGCTCACATATAAACATAAGAATACAGTTAACATAAGCAAACAGACACATTTCTAACTTTGACCATTTGTTTCCCTTACAGAATACTTACTACTTAGTATTGTTGAGTAAATAAAATTAACCAACTAAGGTCGTCTCAGTTTATAATAACAGAGACTGAGATTGCAAACAGTACAAAGTTCCTATTTTGCCAGTTTTGCTTTGAGCTGAATAGGGTTAATGTGGGAAACGGACGAAGTTTCTTATAGAGGGCACACCTGAGCTCCCCACATGTATGGATGAGCCTGGCCTGCAGCAACCTGAGGGGGGAAAAACCCATGCGGTGGCATTGCTGGGTATCCCTACCAAGATGAATAAAACGAGAGATTAGTCAGTGGCGAGATTAAATAGAATGATCGGTTCAGTAACCAAAACTGTATTTCCATCTTCAGCGGTAATTAAATCATAGATAACCTGAAAGCCAGGCCATTCAGGGTAAACTGGAGCTGTAGTGCCAGAGGTAGTGGCTGGAGGTTGCTCCTGACAATACGAAGTAAGAAACCAGAAAGGAGTAAGCAAAAAGAGAATGTTTATTAAAACAGAATGATGAAACTGTATTGTGATCCAACAGGGCATTTCCTTGTGCTACTAGCCTAGGTAACTAAGTAGCCAAAACATCTTTCAGTAATGCAGTCCATGCTGTTAAATGTTGCTCGAAAACTATGGTGATTAGACTGACAAAGTTGTGTGGTCATATTTCACAAACATCTCTTTTTCACAGAACTCTATGAATTTAAAGAGTTTGAATGAACTGAGCCCACAGATATAAAATTGTTAGATTAAATATCAAGGAACCCAAAACTTTAGAGCACTAGTCACACAAAATCCCATTTATTTGAAAAATTATCAGATAACCGCAGTTTTTGGAGCAAAATATCACCTCCTAAATTCTCTCTTTCATCGAATTAATCACCAAAATTAACAGGCATGACCCAAATGGCCGCTCATACACAGCCTATCAAACACAAATTCTACCGCAAAATTCCCAAAATGAACTAATCAAGCAAAAGAGTGCCATTTGCAGCACCAATTCCATCCAAAATTCCTTTTATTCCTCTTGTGAATCCCGAATTTTGTATAACCCTAACTCCATTAATTTCCATCTCCTTGCCACATGGAGCTGCGAAATTATGATAATCTGAGTAAAGAGAATGTGCACTTCTATTACAACTTAAATCGTACCATACTTATCCAAAGTGTCTTCTAATTTGGATGTAGCATGGTTACCGGCGTTTAAAAATCACCACCCTACGTATCATTAGGAGCTTGCCACACATCCAACTATCAGAGAAACAAGGTGAGGAGCACTAAAAAACTAATCCGTTCATCTTTTAAGCGAATGATCAGAACCAAACTAAGCACCACGAAACAATCTATTTGGAAAAGATGAAGATGTGGTGCAATCAAGCACCTGTTCTGGCGGCTTCGAAGCCTTAGACGGCGTGCTAGGGTCATTGCTCCCCATCGGATTGACCAACAGAGCTCCTGGACGACACACCCTTCCAGTCACTCCATTGCAACCAGAATATCCAGTAACCTGGGACAGCAGAAAGAGTGACCTACTGCTGCAACAAAAGGGAAATCAAACATTTTAGCAGCAAGTCGGAAAAGTTCATGATAGAAGCAAAAACAAAACAAAAAAATTTGCAAGGAAAAGAAGATATTGTTTGTTTGATTCCCTGGTGTCCAATTGGGCAGTAAGCTACTAGAGCGATAAGGAAAATCCCACTAAACTTCAAGAATTCTACAACAAAAAGGCATTATGCACCACCACAAGAATTCACTAAAATTTAGATTAATTAGTGAATCCTATCTAACCCTAGTCAATTTGGACCCATAACCACCACAGCTATCCTCCTCCATCTGGCACCACGATTCCAAACCCCAATAAATCAGAAATCCGCAAGGTTTCACCCAATGCAAGGGGGAGACACCACGCAATCCTGCAGAGTATTTCCGAATTAGAAAGCTCACCGAGCCCAGGCTGGAGGCAGGAGCGGAGCAGCGGCTCGCCGGAGAAGGGGAAAACGGCGCGACGCGACGAGGAAGCCTCCGTCTGCACGAGCAGCAGCCCTGGTATGCGGCGGGTACGAGGGCGGCGGCGGCGGAGGACGAGGTGGTGGAGGAGGAGAGGATTCGGAGGGAGGAATCGAGGAAGAAGAGAGATGGGGTGGATTGCGTGGACCGGGTTCACGGCCGACTACGGGCTACAGATCGGGAGCTCAGGGACGGGCCGCTGGGGCGTGGTCTACGGGGCGGTCGACTGGTGGGCCGGGTCCATCCACGCGGGCGGGTATGGCGTGAGCCGGAAGGCGTCCGTCTCCGGGCAACTGGACGAGTAGATTGATGGATGGGGATGGCCCACCTGGATGGATGACGCGGCTGCAACAACCGGCGCCGGCGCGCCATGCTGGCCATACCTCCTCGAGTAATCTAATCCTTTCTTGTCAATTATTAAAGCTTTAATAGTAATGCAAAAGGACGGCATGCTGTTGTTGTTTTTTGTTTTCTAAAGGCAACTTGTAAAGTGAGTGAGGATCATAGAAGTTTTGAAGCTAAAGTTTTTCTAGAAGACATATGCTTTTTTAAGACAAAAACAAAGTTTCGATTAATTGTAACGTCATGGTTTGTTGAATCTTAAGTTTAAACACAATAATTCACAAAAATTGCAATTTAAGATCTTGTTCTTGGTTGTGTCGATTGGATTTCAGATTTCTAAACGTAAAGTGTCACGGCAATGAAGACAAGCATACGAAAAGAACGCAATGTGTAGTTTCTGAAGAAAAAAAAGTAGGTTTATGGTTTAGGGTTATTATGGTTATTCCTTAGGATTAGTTAACACTGATTTCACACCAGAAACAATCATTGATCATACTTATGTGTTGGATTCCAATTTATTCACATTGTAGAATCAAACAAACTTAGGGTGTGTTTGGAAGCAAAGTATTTTTTAAATAATCCAAGAAAACTATGGTTTGTACAGCTACTATGGTTTTAAAATACTTATGGTATTTTCATTTAGCAAAAAATGTAGTTTACATACTTCAATATTTAGAAAACGGCACTAATTTTGAAGTATATGAAAGAGAGGGTTGGACCCATTTTTTCAAAGCTAAAGTACTTATTCACTATGCATAGAAATACTATGGTTTTCGAATACTTTGCTTTTAGGAACTCTACGATGCCAAACTGAGCCTTAATCATGTAGAAATCAAATTAAGTGGTGCATGACTTCGCAATCTTGCGTTAAGACCATCCACAAAGATAGAGACAACCACTTCGGTCCCTCCACGTCATCTACAATATGATGTGGCTTAGGGAAGAATAAAATAATTTTGGTTATTAGTCACTCTTTTTAAAGCCATCGTGGCGGATTTTATTTATTAGGCAACAAAGTTACATCATGCTCTCTTGATCCCACCCCCACATATGAAATTATTCTTCATGACCACTACCGAGAAGAAGAATCAACATTTGTAGACGCTCTGATATTTCATCCACATCAGCACTTATTCAATGAGTGAGATTATGAGTTGAGTCTTCGTGGATGCCACACAAAAAATAAAATAAAATAACTGGATATTGTAACTAAGGTTGTTAGATATTAATCTGATTGCGTAAACATAAGTACCATAATCCACCATGACGCCAAAGGCAGCCTATATCTATATGGAAAAAAAAAAGTTAAGTAAAACACACGTGCAAAGTTCAGGAAATAAACCACCATCAGTAAGCTCTATTTGTAAGTACGTAATATTCCCCATTCAACAATTCCAGCAACAATCACTTCCCTCACTCCCCCAACAAATGTACAGCTACCACTAGTGGTACAAGGGATCTGGTCAACAACGAGACCAGCCATATCCCAATATCACGCCGAACCGAGAATGGTGCAAGTGCAACAGCCATGAACCCCACATCCCACTGCGCCTCCGAGGCTCCACACAGCGAGGGGCGCGGGTCAGACTACTTTGCTCCTCGGGTGCGGGAGACCGTTCTCGGCTCGGCGCTAAAACTCAGGCTCACGTTCCACCATCACACCCACCGGAGCTGCCCTTGGTGCTCCAGGCAATGCCGGATGTCGCCGTCGACAGCGACAGTCTGTTTTCTCATCGCTAGGGCGGTTGGTCTCGTGTTGTATTTCACTTTGAACCTTTCGACCGGAGCAGCGTCGCTGCTGGCCAGGCTTGCCTGGGGAACCTCGTCCAAGAACTCGTCAGCCACGTCACCGTCTTCGTCGATCCTCAGCCTCCTTGTGTACCACCGAAATCCCTGGTTGGACAAATTGAGGACCAGCGTAAATTCGTATTCGAGCAACAGAGATAGAAAGAGCAAAATCTCAAGCAGTTGTCAACATTGAAGGGAATTCACGTTTTCATAAAGATCTTCCTACACACACAGAAAAATAGTTTAGTCTGACGCCATACAAGTCTACAAGAGAGGGTCAGGTCAACTGTGTACCACATATACACTGACAGCAATGGGCAAATGGGGAACTATATTGCCTATATTTGGTGATCTACAACAGGTTTTGTAGTAGTCCCTGAATGCTATCTTCAAATTGCTCGCATTCAATACCCAGATTTTTTGTATGCAACTCAAAAGAAAAGGAATGTAAGATATACTGTAGTCTGACCTGGGAAGATATTAAGCTAATCAATCAAATATCACATGTAGACTTAACATGTACCAATGAGTAATGATCACTCAAATGAACATATGATGCATGCATGCAAGAACTCATATCTCTAGACGTTATCAACCATAATAAATAGAAATAGCAGCCAGATGCACAGACCTGCAAACTCTACTACGCATTAACTTTGGAGAAGTGTCCAGGCACTGCCTGTAATGGATTTGGAAATTATATACATTACACATTTCTCCAGAGTCCAGACTGTAGTATAATAGAAGTGCACTATCCAGGCCTGGTGCCAGATCTTAAATTCATCGTTTAACTGGTAATGGTAAACTAACTTGTATCCACTAACCAAAACCATAGACCATGACATAACTTACACACAGTAGAACAAGATCTTCTTAATGATAGAGTAGGCAAAGTGATAATACAGATCTAATCAGACTAACAGGATTCATATCCCAATGTGACCCTTAAAAGAGAAGTAGAACCAAGGCATACTGAATAGACAACTAAAATTGCGATCCTGAGTCAATTAGACCATTATGGCAGCAAAGTTTAAAGGTGCTGCTCAGCAAACTCGCACCAATACTAAAAGTGACAACAGTAAACTCATCAAACTAATCCGCAAGTATATGTGCAGTAATAGTAGCATAATATCTATAGACAATAGAAGAGCACCTACACAAAAAAGTCAACAGGCACCACCAAGTGAACACTTTCAACAAAATATCCCAAAGAGCCGGTAATTATGAATCACTATCTAGTCAATGAACTTTGACAGTACTCAACAATCCAAGATTCAGATTTCAAAACAAAGCTTTCAAAGATCACTAGGCAGGATAGGCTAAGAGGCGCGTGCTACTAACTGGACTATTAGTGGAGTAGGCCTTCGCTTGGGCCAATATGAGATCGGTTTTTGTTTGGCCGAGTTTTTTTATCAGTCTTATACTGCATTAACCAAGTCCAATATGTTTTCTTATTTCTATACCATATACCGTTAACCCACAAATCATCTACCCATCTACATGGACCTAAATGAAAGTCATATAGTATTTAAGACATGTGATCCACATCGCTTGTTATTTAGGTGAGCTCATATCCCACCCTCCATAAATGTTATTTACAAAGTTCACAATTATATGATAGTAGCTCTTATCATCTGCGTAGCAAATTGTGTAGCATTCTTTCCTAATCCGCTGCAGCTTCCCTCAAATCCAGTTACAACTAATTGCAGTGTATGTGACACTTTGATAGAGAAGAGCATCCGGGCCTAAAGGCTCGTATTGCTGTAACCCTATATCCCAATCCAGCGACAGATTACGCCAGGATCAGACATTTCAGCAAGCAAACAGTAGTGTACAAAACTAAGTCAGAGCCTCTCCAAGATCTCAGCCGCTGCTGAATCAAGACCTAGAAGGAGAAGCGACACTACAGCCGCAGCACACGCGTCGCATCGCAGAGTGGTGGGGGAGGGGGGGGGGGGGGGGGGGGGGGGGGGGGGGGAAGCGATCTGGTTACCTGGACGCCGCCTTCTCCCGGATGGCAGGGCACCAGAACGGGCCCGGGCGCCGGCCGCTCGACGGGGACGGGCACCTGGACGCTGAACCCGCGCCTCGTGGCGTGGCCAGCGGCGGCCGCCGCAGCAGCGGCAGCGGCGACCTTTTCGTGCGGGACGTCGCCTCCGCCGTAGCCGCCGCCGCCGGTGGCGGCTGCGGCTGCTTCGGGGTGGTCGGCTGTCAGGGACTAGTATGTGAGGATAATAGTAGTATATGGGGATATTAGTGAAGTATCCAATGTGTAAGGGGTAGTATTGGTATTTCATCTTTGTAGTCATCTTCTAGCTAGCTGAGTCTTTATAGACCCATCGTTGTATCCAATCTGAAACCAAGAAATGAAATCCCTAATTTTATCTCCAGTTTTCCTGCAATTTACTTTCCTTTTTACCAGCATTTTACCAAGTTCTAGCTTAATTCCTCTCAAATCCCTAGTTCTGGTGATCCTCTTCATGTCTGATCCATTGGGTCCCTGACAAATGGTATCAGAGCACCTGGGCTGCCTCTATACTGTTTGTTCAAGAAGCAATCGTGCACCACCATGATGAGTATCAGTTACCACTGAGCAGTACACCTTGTATATGGGACCCTGGAATTAGACCATCCTCTTCAATGTGTTACGGGCTACAAAGTTTGACTGCAGGTGCTGTAACTGAACAACCTTCGTCTTCGTTACAAACTCCTGTACCAACAACATGTCAAAGTCAAGTGACCAATGCTTCTTATGCATGGGACCCTGTTACTACTATGTTACTTCAGTACAATTCCATCTGGTTGTTGCTGTTCAAAGAAGACAAAGAAAGGGTTACACTGATTCCTAAACAATGGAGTTGCTGGTTCAAGGCTATGCACAATTGCCAGATTTTTCAGAAATGCAATGCATTGAGTTTTCAGCAGTATTCACATCAGGACATAAATTTATATGGAATTCCTCTTTGGCTGATCACCTTTAATCCTCCTTAGCAAGGATGAAAAGTTTCTGAAGAAACTTGATCCATTGGTGACCAATGGTCTCAAGGGGGAAGGAATGTCAGGGACTAGTATGTGAGGATAATAGTAGTATATGGGGATATTAGTGAAGTATCCAATGTGTAAGGGGTAGTATTGGTATTTCATCTTTGTAGTCATCTTCTAGCTAGCTGAGTCTTTATAGACCCATCGTTGTATCCAATCTGAAACCAAGAAATGAAATCCCTAATTTTATCTCCAGTTTTCCTGCAATTTACTTTCCTTTTTACCAGCATTTTACCAAGTTCTAGCTTAATTCCTCTCAAATCCCTAGTTCTGGTGATCCTCTTCATGTCTGATCCATTGGGTCCCTGACATCGGCGTCGTCCCTGGAGCCGCCGAAGATGCCGGCGATCCGGCGGAAGAACCCCATCTACGGCGGGATCCCGTCGGAGTGTGGGGGATGGAGCGGTTGATCCGACGGCGGCGGGCCGGGGCGAATGTCAATGGCGGTCGGTGAGAAGAGAGGAGATGGGGATATGGTCTTCTTTTGCTGCTTTGCGAGTTCGGGACTCTTCTTGTTCGATAAGTTCAGAAGAAACCAGGTCACAAAAAGTTCAGAAGAAACCCTTTTTTATCCTTTTCTTGTACAACTAAAACATCCTTTTATTTGCTCTATGATTTTCCCACTTTTGATCTGGGCTATTCATTGTCGATCCGATGGCAGAAAATGCCTTCTTCAAAAGATATCTTTTCCAATTATATCTTTAATTTAACTTCAGTGTCGACTCCTTCCTCTCCTCATTTGATGGTTTGCCTTCTTCAAAAAATATAGAATTTTACTCAACTTTTGTAGAGCTTATTTGGTTTGTAGAACGCAAAAGCCACAGTAATATTTATATACACCATTTTTCATATGATCGTTCAGTTGTTTTATTGGGTCCAACCTTATTAAACTTTATTTTGTGTGTATGACTACTATGACAGAGCACGTGGCCTTTTCCTTTTTCATGAACTGAACCAAACACGTTCTATTGCATATTCGTTTTTTTTTGTAAGGTTCGACATAGAAGGAGATCTAACTTCTATGGTACTTCTTCTTTGCAGTGCGCCAATCACATAGGACCAAGGTTTTTTCTTTCTTGTTTCGGAATTACTTGTACACTTGACGTTAGTTTAAATTTGCAATCAAAATGCGATCCGGGGTTTTTACAAACCTCCAAGCATTTGTTGAGAAGTTATTGGTGTGGCCAATCAAGCAGGACATGTCAAATGATGATTGGATTGGCCAAGTCGACACCGCCCGCATCCTTTTAGCGGGGCACATTCATAACTTTGCGCTTCTTTGGCATCAAGTTTAGGAGATCCAGCTAAACCCCGATTCGCCGGGTTCTATTATTTGGAAATTTACTAATAGTGGCTCCTACATGGCTTCTTCTGTTTGTAGGATTCAGTTTGAGAGCATTTTGGCCTCTCCCATGCAGCATATCACCTAAAAGTTGTGGCCCTCCCTCGAAATACAAATGCTTCGCCTGATTGATCTACCAAAATCGTGTTTGAACGGTGGACCTGATGCCACTTTTTTGCCCCATGTGCAAGTGTGTGAATGGAACAGTGACACGTACGATCTTTAAATTCTGTATTCTTTGCGTATTTAGAAATCATACCAATAATGGTTTGATCTCATGAACCTCGACACCGTTGTTGGGCATTCCTTCAACTCGGTTAAGGTTTGGCGGGACAACTTCTCCTCCGCTGTCATGTATCATGTCGAAAAGCCAACCTATAGCTCATAATTCTCGTTGCATGGCTGTTGTGAAATGAGAGGAACACAAAAAAAAGTTAAGAACAAATCATCCTTGCCTTCCTTAGTTGTAGACGCTCTCAAAGTCGAGGCGGCCTTTTGGGCGACGGCCGGTGTAAATTTTTGGGGGTTTCCAATTCCATGAGAGCACGATTTTGTTTTTTATATCTTTTGAGGCCTCATCTTTGTTTGATTGTAACCTCGTAAAGTCTCTTCTTATTCAGTGAAACCGGGAAAAAAAAACTCCGTTAAAAAAGGACTATGTTTTGTTGTTCTTAAGGGAATGTTTATAAGACCATGCTACCAAGAAATCAAGAATGATTAGCGTGGAGTACTCCATTGCATATTCATGTGTTCTAAATTCTTTCTAGAATTCACAACGTAACATGAGATTGTTCTATGATATTCTATCACTACATCTTCAGAATCATGCTAACTAATAAGGCTAAGCGTTGTTCATATTTGTAAGGTGTGATAACATTCGGTGCGGGGTACTTTCCTCAGCGGCAACAACCACGGATGTACCTGGAAAAATCTCAGTTACAAGCAGCCTTGCAATTCATAGGAACACGGTGCAAATCCCTCAACTGAGCACTAAACTGGCAGAGAATTAGCAAATCCATTATTTATAACCCTTCCAAGGATTAACATATTGTTCAACTTTGTAACCACATTTATGAGACGAATGTACCATACGTTCGTAATAGTCCAGTGGCTTTTGGATGAATTCACGCAAACTTGCTTGAGACTTAGATCGTCAACACACATGTTATGTTTATTATTCGCAAAGCTCTGCCGCAACTTGTGCCAAATTAACATCCAAGCACACGCAACCATGCATCATACCGATGCATCATGCATGCGTGGTTCGTTCATTAGTTGGTGATGGGGATGATCCTGCCGTGGGCCTTCCTGCCGCTGTCCTTGGGGATGGTGACGGTGAGCACGCCGTTGTCGATCGCGGCGTGGACGCCGGCGCCGTCGGTGTCGGCGTCGGGCGGCAGCCGGACGGTGCGCACGAACCGCTCGCCGCTCCGCTCCACGCGGCGCCACCGGTCACCCTTCTCGTCGGCAGCACGCGCGCGCTGCCCGCTGATGCGGAGCACCCTCTCTTGCTCCACCTCCACCTTCACCTCCTCCTTCCGCAGGCCTGGCACGTCCGCCATGAACACGTGCGCCGTCGGCGTCTCCTTCCAGTCCATGCTCGCCGTCGAGAACGGCATGCCCAGCGCCTGGCGGCCGCCACCCGTGAACGCCGTCAGCGAGATGGCGTCCATGAACGGCTCCAGGATGTCGATGCTCACCGGCTCCACGGCCTCGCCGCCGTTGGTCTTCTGGCCCGCCGTTTGGTGCTGCGGCGACGCCGGCGGCGCCGGCTGCTGCTTCCGTCCCAGCATGCTGGAGATCATCGACATATTAACTGGCTAGAGCTAGCTAGCTTAACTGATGACCAGAGTCACCAGACCAGCTTCTTGTTCTACTTGTTTAGCTCTTGACAGTTGCTGATTACCTTCGGCTACTTGCCTTGTCTATTTATAGACGATGCAATTGCCTAGCAGCATTGGGTACAGACATGAATGATGAATTGGTTACTATGTATAGATGCCATCCATCTTCTAGGAGCTTGTGGAAAGTGGAAACTAGTAGTGGATTCACTATTCGATTCGATGGCTACGTGCACTGATAATCGGATTCTTTTTGCCCCGAGAAGAGCACTGATAATCTGATTCTTTTTTTGCACCGAGAAGATCATGCGAATACTTGCTTTGAACAGAACAGAATAAAACACTTTCCCTTTGTATATTACTTTTGTAACAAAGTGACTGTTTCTGTTGAGCAATTACTAAAAATGATTAGCCCGGTTGAAAAGTATTTTATTTTTCATCTTGATCACATAGCCTTCGTTTTTCATGGTTATTAGCTTGCCTAATTCTGCCCTAATTAGTCTTTGCATACGATCCAGATGGATTATGCCAATCTAGCTTTACAAGCTACTCCCTGGGCGAAAACAACTTAGTCAGCACAAATCGTGCGTACACCATGTGACATTTTTTTCGGACTAGAGGGAGTATTTTTTTTGCTGGTCTTTGGTTTGGCGAACCAACTTTATAAATTAAGTAAGCCTTGAGTCTGTCGGGAAAATAGGGCATACGATTACTTTTTTATGGAGATTTGCACAGTTTTTATCGTGATGTGAAAAATACGCAGCGGAGTAAGTTGTAACTTCAACACCATTTGTGTCACGGATCGTTACTCGTGTATAAAGAAAAATATGCATCAAACATAAAATGAGTAGACAACACACTTCTCAGCTCGCACTCTTAAGGGGAGATAGTGTATATCCTCATGAGAGAAGCTCGAACCGAGGGGAAGACATTGTCTCTCCTGTGGTGAGAGGTTCTCCGAACAACCCATAGCTAATAAATATACATGGACACCAAACTTTTACGTAGAAACCCCCTCAATTTGAGGAGAAAAGGATGGGCTGAAAGCTACTAAACTGTTTTCCACTATTATCAAGTGTGGAATACAAGAAATTATTCTCTAGCTAATATTGGAGGGTCTCACACATCAAGATGTCACATATCTTGGATGCAGCGATAATAGATGAGGACAAGAGAGATAGGTATTGAAACAATTTTACCAAAGATGATAAAATCACAGCTTAAAAGAGACAAGGTAGTGGATTTGGACTTCAGGTACAAGGTCACCGGGTATTTAATCTCAACCTCTTCCTTCAACCTTTTCTCCTTCCCTTATTTTGGTTTTTTCTTCTCTAATACAGGGTAACTTGTGATTCTTCGTCACTCCACCTAGTGGCTAGATGGGAGGATTAACATCCCACACTTCCTTAATCTACAAAGTCCTAAACTAACTCTGAGTTATAACTCTGATGGGTAGTGGAATTCGGAACCTATTTGGGCCATCTAAAAGACTTCAAATGGCTATCCCCTCACAAACCACATGAGGATGATACTCAAACAATCTTCTCGTCTGACTCGTGAAGGGTGCACCGCCATTCCCGCTATCTTTCAACATATGTGTTAATTTTCACTTGGTAATGTTTTGGTTACCATATCCAAACCATTTATTGTCGGCATGGATATTCTCAAATAGTATAAACTTGGAAACTCACTACATCTAAAATTCAATGATACCTCACATCAATATGCTTTGTTCGAGAGTCCATGCTCGAATTATATGCAAGATAAGTAGCAATCTGACAATTAAAAACATATTTTATTTCTCTCACTTCACGACCAACTCTTAGGAAGGAGTTCTTTCATCCACGTCACTTTTTTGCAAGCATGAACCACTACTGTGTACTCATCATCTGTGGTTAAAAATGAAACTCGTTGCTACAATATTGATTGCCATGACACTTACCCCCCACCCCCAACCCCCCGCGCGCGTTAGTCATGGGTGTCCAAAAGTAAACTTTCTAGGATATGTATCACCAGCATAATCTGTATGTATAGGCTTGTAATATAAGATCATCGCTTTCGAAGCATAAGCATGATCTAGAAATACCTTTAAATACAAGATAATTGATACACTTCATTCCAATCGGCTTCACTCGATTTCGTCATGACCCGACTAAAAACTCCAACTCCATATGAAATATCGGGCCTAGTGCACACCATGACACATACATCAAGCTACCCACGGAAGATTGGTACGATACTTCACTCATATTTTCTTTCTCCTTCATGCCTATATGTTTATCCACATTAGATGTAAACTCCGCATTTCTCTTATGTGATAGAATTAACTTTCCTGATATAGATATTTCTACATAATTGGGCATTGCTCTCTTGCATATTGTCGATTTTTTTGTTTAATCATTGGAAGTAACAAACTCATTAATCTTTTTGTTTTCTATACTACTAACTTTCTTCGATTTTCTTTAACTGCAAAAGACTAACTCATGAAAATGCTGATAAATACCAAAACTATACTGAGCTTACCAAGGTAGAAAAATACATCCTCTACAACAATTAATGTCATAAAAAGGGTCAATTACCCTCGAGTCGGTTTTCGGATGTAGTAATAGCCTTCTTTTAATTTCCTAGGGATCTAAGAATTAAAAAAATCCAGAAAGTGATGATACTTGACAAGGTGATTTCTGTAAGTATTTGTTTTTGGAATCACAGGTAGATGACATTGCATAAACATGTTTTTAAGATGAATGGTTGAAATCTATATACCACTGATCTAGATGGAATCAAAAAATTATAAGTAGTATGATCTAATCAAGTGGAAATAGTTATGGTGACAATAAGGGCATGTACAATGGTCTTATCATACTAATGCCACGTAGGATAAGTGCTGACTTGGAGGAGAGAAACGAAAAAAAGATGTTTGTCTTATCTTAGCTAAGACATCATCTCTTAGCAACAAATGTGTCACCACTTTTTTAGGATATCTGATTACGACAGTCTTATTAACCATTGTATATCATGTTTTTGTTGTCATATCTTAATTAATTGACACATGTAAGATAAGACTGTCTTATCAACCGTTGTGCATGCCCTAAGTAGTATGATCTAATCAAAATTTATAAGTAGTATGATCTAATCATGCGCCATGATATAAATATATAATACCACCTCAGCAATCATCCTACATGGCAACTCTAAGATATAACCATTGTACATGCCCTAAGGGCTAGTTTGGTAGCCAGGGAAAAGGCCGGGATCGCGGGTGAATTTGGCCCGGGCCAGCCCACCGACCCGTTTGGTGCTCCGCGAGGCCAGGGATTTTTCGGCCTTCCGCGGCCTTTCCCCGGGCTATGGTTCCCCTACTCGCGAGGTCGGGGAGGAAAACCGCGAGCTCGCTTGCTCTCGCTCGCAGGCGGCGGCGCTCGCTATCGCTCGACCGCGACCAACGACCAGGCGGCGGCGGAGCTCGACCGCGACAGCCTTCCTCCCCTCTCCGTCTCGTCTGGACGAAGGTCAGCGTCTCCTTTTCCCCGCCCCTATGCTTCTGCCGCCTCCTCGATCCACCGCCAGCTCGAGCTTCCGCCGTTCTTGGCGCGATTTGGCCTGGCCTCTGTCGCTTCTTTTCGCAGTTCAACATCGCCAAGGCGACCGCTGGGTGCCAGAAGAAGCTGTAGATCGACGACTACCAGAAGCTGTGAGTGCTCTCTCTCCTGCCGATCTTGGCATCTCGAGTTGTGTTTAGATGCCCGATCTATGTTCCTCGGTGTAGGTCACTAGACACGATCTACTTGTGTATTGTTTTGCCTGTTTGATTCTGTTTGGTTCTTGTTGAGATATGTGTAGCCCGTTTCACATGATTGGCATACACTTTGATCCCTGAACTTGATTACATGAACGGTCCGGTTCATGGACTCGAGAAATAGATACTTTGATCCCTGAACTTGATTAAGGAATCAATGGTATCTTGTGTATACTCTTTAGATACTTTGATTAAGGAATTAGTTGTCTTCGAATCTTGATGGTGGTCAATCATCTGCAAGTGAAGTTCCTGCAGCAGCAACTGGTAGCTCTGCAACCAAAGAAGATGAACCTGTTAAGAAAAGGAAACAAAGTCAGGTTGCTCAAGTGCTAGAGGAGTACATGGATTTTCGCAAGAAACAAACTCAAGTATTGGTCGAGGAGTTGAAGGAGCCAAAGGAGGATGACAAGTACTCTATAGCAAACTGTGTTGCTGTGCTGGAGGATATGGAAGATTTGTTGACTGCAGAGAAATCAAGGGCGCTGAGCCTTTTCAAATGCTAGCAGAATAGAGAAATATTCCTAAACACCAAGAATCTGACCCTTATGACCTTCTGGCTAAAGGAGGAAATTGCTGACTCCATGCAGAGAAAGTAAGGTGAGTTCTTGCTTCACATGTTTCCCTTGTATAGCTGGTTCATTTAGCTATATGCCTTGTGTAAGAAGGAAAGAAAAATGATATAGGTTCTGTCAAAGTCTTGAGAGGTTCATGTTGCTGCTATTTGTCATTTGTTCCTGGTTTTGTTTATGTCGCATGAATATAGCTCGATCATTGAGTTCTTTTATGTTGAAACTTGAAACCTGAATCTACTCCATGTCTTTTTATATTGAAACTTGAAACCTATGTAATATATTAACAAGCTTCAATTCTTTCTTTGCATATGCCAGCAGATCTTTGCAATGAGCTCAGTTCTGAATGTTAACAAGCTTCAATTCCGTGATGTTCTTGGAATCTGTAGTGGAAGAACACAATGGATCTTGATGTTTCTGTTGAAAATTAATTATAAATTATGTATTGTTGCATAAAAGTAATGTACTGAAGTTTGTGGAATCTGGAGTGGGAAAACAGAATGGGTTGGAGTGTTGGAATAAATCTTATTACATTATTTATCTATATTCTAGTATAAATTCTTGTTTTTTTAGATTATTCTGGTACGTAGCCTACTAGCTGATCATCATGCGCCTGTGTGCATCGCTGCCCTGCTCCCATTTCCCCGCGTGTTTCCCCGTGCAGCCAAACAAGCAACGCTCCGGGGGAGATTAGCCCCGTCTAATCCAGGGAAACCAGCGTGCATGAGAAAATCCCCTAGGGGAATCGCTACCCTGGGTTGAATTGGCCCTGCTACCAAACTAGCCCTTATTGATTAGCGAGCAAGTTAAAGGGAAAGAAGGAAATATCTAAAAATATCAGTTTTTAAATGAGGATTAAGATGGTGTAAAATCCATCCATCATGCGCCTAGTAGATCCTGACGGTAGCACTCAAAGGCAGTAGACCCAAATGCGTGCCCACGTGTGAACATTGTTTTAACCGAGATTACAATATTTTTAACTAAACGATTGTATGATTGAGGAAAATGATTCGGGGTTTTGTTGCAAAGAAAGACACAGCCCAAAATCGGCCAGTTAGTTTATGCCTGATCGGAGCGGCCGTTCATGTTGTGTTCCCATTGGATCGAAGAATCCCTCGTCCATAGCGAGAAGCGACGGACCAAGACGGGAAATGTAGATTCCTTGTACAACTCAAATTGGAAGGAAACGCCGGCTGGAAGGAAACATACAAGATTTAAATTGTTTCTTTTTAGTAACAAAGAAGATTTCCGTCCTTAATCAAGATAGGTCGGTCGGCTCCCAATATAAACAGGCTGCGTGTCAATGTCAGCATATCGTACTTTGATGAGTTTCTCCGCTTGAGACGGCTGCGAAACAATCCGCGCTCGATCGATCTCTGGTTTCGCACTATCGATGATGAGGAGAGTACCTGCTCCGCCATTGAAATCCGCTAATATGGTCCACGAGATCCTGCTGAAGCTGCCGGCCAGGGACGTCGCCCGCTTCCGCTGCGTCTCCAAGCTATGGGACAGCGTCGTCGCCGACCCTTCCTTCAGCGGCCTCCACGCCGAGGCCGACGCCAGCCGCATCTCTGCCGCCGCGTCGGAGGCGTTGCTCGTCACGGAGACCCGTGCGCCCGGGTTGCCCGACAAGGCCAGCTTCTCCAGCTTCTCCTTGTCGAGGCCCATGCCCCACAGCGTCACCATCCCGAGCGACTACAGCCTCTCCAACGTGTGCAACGGCCTTCTCTGCTTCGCGCTTGTTAGAATACGTGTACGCATAGGAGTTAGAGATAGACTAGTATTAGACTTTCTTGTACTCCAAGTTTACCTCCCTCCTTGTACCTCCTTATATACCCCATAAGGGTCACCGTTATACAACAACAAATATTAGGGTTCTACAATTTTTACATGGTATCAGAGCGGTTAGTCTCACGACGCCGATCTTAGGACCTCCCACCACTTCCGCACGCACGCCGCCCTCGGGGAGATCAATCTCTTCTCCTCGGGGGCGCGGCACCCGGTTTCGATCAAAGATCGGATCGGTTCCAATTTAGTATCCAGTTCATAGATTAGATCATACTAGCAAAATGCCCGTGCGTTGCAATGGGCGAGAAAAAAATTTGTGTTCGATTAAAAACATGACCCAAATTTTGTTGAAAGTCTATCGACTCCTTTTACATGATATCATCCAGCAAAGCATAAGTGGTGGCGAAGTCTAATGAATGTGTCAAATTTGATTCTCTATATGCCAATTGTAGAGCCTCTCTAAATTGTCTGTTTCTTTGGTTCGCACCATCTTTTCTCGATGGACTCTCGAATTATAAATCTTCGAATTTCATCAACTTGTATACATTGATTTCTTGTAACTACAAAAATAACACAACGCAACTTCGTATAATCTTTATGTATAATCTTCCTATCTATCTCTTATTCTTATCCTCTCATCTCTAACATGAGTAACTTTAGTGTCATCCCGCTATGACTCTGGCATCTTTCAAGAAAACTAACTGGGCAGTCAGAGAGTGGGGTTCTCACTCAACTTTTAGGGAATTGCAACACCCGGACAACAGATTTCAATCATTTGGGATGATGTACAATTTACATACTTGGTGTCTTAGTGTATGAATCGTTGCAAAATAGGAATCACTTCGAAGAAAGAACTCTCTTCGTTTCACAAAGTAGAAAGAGGTTCAGACCTAGCTAGCAGCATCAAATAGAAATAAAAAATCCCCTCTCCGCGCCTGGCATCCAACAGCCTAGAGTCCTCTCGAAAAATCCCCATCTTCTCGTAGTCTCCTATCGGCAAGAGCTGCTGTATGTGTTTCCGCTCCATGAAAGAAAATTTTGTGTAGCAAGTCAAGTTTTCATGGCATAGCGATGGAGGCCTCCATGGCGTTGGTCTTCCTGGCCGCCGATCTGGAGCGTCGGCCAATTTTTTTTACTCCTCTTCCCGCTTGTATTCTCCTTCCTCCTCCTAGGAAACCATGAGTGGGTTGATCCCGTTCATTTTCTTGAGGCTGCGATGGATTGCAGGTCTAGACAAGTTCCGTAGCATGCCAGGGGTTCACGGAGCATGCCGCACGGCCTTCCAGCTTTAACGAACAAAGTTGCGCAGATTTGGTAAGATTGCGCTTGGCCTGCCGTGACTCAAGCTCCAGGTCAAGGCTGCATCCGTGTGTTCCCCTGTCGTGATGTCGTGGAAGACAGACCAACGGGCGCCGGCTTCGCCCCGATTTGATCTCTCGTCTTCCCTGTGGTATTACTGTGAAGGCATCGGAGGAGGTATGCGCTGGGAATTGGGGAGGATCACGACACGCGCACTACCAGCGATCGGTGGTGTCACTCGGGAAAAAAACACTCAGCGATCGGAGGCGACGTACCAACCAAACGAACAAAGAGCTACGTACCTACCACGTACGGACGAAGGAAGAAACATAGGCCGTATTTTTTTTTTTTTGAATTTTTCCACGTATATTAAACCAGCAAAGAGTACACGATTACATCGATTATAAAAACAAAACTAAAAGAGACTAGCAAATCTATGAGATCTTCAAGCTCTTTCTTCATCCATGACACAATCTTGTACTTTTCTGAAGGCAGCCGTAGAACAACGCCAACACCACCAAACCACAGACCTGTGAATACCACCGAAGGTTCTCCCTTTTTAATTTTGAGCCGCAATGCCAAGGCTTTGTGCACGCACGCAGCCATTAAATTAATCAAGCAACATCGGCAAGAGCACCACCACTGATATTCCAGGGACAAATAACCGAACCAATTTGTCGACGTCGTTGGGAGCCGAGAGAACGAATCACCATTGCCGAAGACGTAGTAGCCGGGATAGATATTGCGAGGACAAACCTCCTCGCGACAACCATGAGAAACAATCCAAGATTGATCTGACGAAGCAAGATCTGAAGAACCATACCTAGACAGACTTAATCTTCCAAAACCACCATTGACGTCGGGAAGGATATCTCGCCGTCGAACGAAACGTGGAAGATCACTTATTGCAGACGATACCATCTCCATTAACGAAGAAGATGACGACCAAACCCAAACTCTACCATTAAGGACCTTCGAAAAGCGCCGTGCGCAGGTCCGAGGTCCCCACCCCTTCTAGTGCCAGAACGGCACCTAGAGGAGGCGAGGACCCGTCGAATCCTTGCCGGCGGCGACGAAGAAGCTGCAGATATCACAGGCGGCGGCGGCTAGGGTTGAAACCCTAGGCCGCCGCCACGATCGCCTCCTCTCTCCTGTCTCTCGTACGTGACCGGTTCGCTTAACCGTGAGGTTTTCAGAAGAAACATAGGCCGTATTATATAGTAGAGATTTTCGAAATTCCCGATTAGATCCGTAGCCACAAATAAATCCCTATACCTCCACGGCCCCCAAAAATCCTGGTGAAATCAGTGCAAAAAAAAAAATTGTCCGACAGATCGGTCTGCATGGACTATGTCCTCCACGGCGATCTCCAATCTCCGTTCTAGCTGCCGGATCGAGGCGGCCATCTCCAGCAGCGCCCTATACGATCCGAACAAGGTATGGTACGTACATGCATGAGGTTGCACCGAGCTGATCAAACCTGCTGGAGGCACACAGAGCGGACAGGAGCAACACTAGACCATGTCTTGTCGCCAATCAAGCTCTCCATCGACCTCCCATCGTCACGCGGACAGGGCCGGTCCTGGGGCAGGGCGGGAGGGGCGGCCGCCCCGGGCCCGTCAAAATCAGGGGCCCAAAAAATACGTGCCCCCTGCTTGGCTGTTCCAAATTAGCAGTGGTGGCGTGGTTCACAGCAGGTAGAGGCACACAGCTGTAGAACGACCGTAGCGGGAAAAAAGTCCGAGTTCACCACGCCACCTCAGCCCATGCAGCGAGAGAAGGAGATGTAGCCAATCAGGGCCTGCAGGCCGAGGCTGGCGATCAATCTTTGCTAGGAGTACAGGCACGTGAGGCTCCCCTTGACAATTTCTTCTACTTCTCGATCTGATCTATTTCTTTCCCAGTTAAAAAAAAGATCTAGTAGTATTTCTTTGGACAGTCCGAAAATTAGGTGTATGTTGTTGCGTGTAGGACCATTATTAATCAACTGACCAAATTTTTTTAGAGGAATATGTGCTATTGTGATTTCAGATTTATGAGTTTGACGTGATAATTGATAATATTTTATTGAATTATTAATCTCTCAATTTCAATTATTCATAGGCTGAAAACTATTAGATGAAATTGATATTTATACCATCATCACCCACTTTATATCTTAGCTTAAAAATATATATGCATAGGTATATCCCTTTCTACGCACTCAAGGTCGAGTCCTCTTACCAGCAGTGTTTATGGTGTTGCATAATTCTCTGGCCATCGATAAAGATTTGTTGATATTGAGACCAACGTCACTCACTTAATTTTTTACCTCTAACTCATATTATATCTAGGATTGTAAAATGTATTTTTAATATTGATATAAGAGATCATTTTGATGTACATACCGGGTTCATTGGCAATATTTTGTACCATGGTATTTATTAATGTTTGGATTTTTATAGTTAGGGGCCCAAAATTTTATTTTCGCCCTGGGCCCTCGAAATTTCAGGACCGGCCCTGCACGCGGTGTCAGCACACCGTCTACATCGAGCCGAACATCACGCGCCAACACCGACCGATCTGCACTGCATCGAACTACACCGAGCCGAACATCTACATCGCGCTGTATAACTACATCAAGATCTTCGTCGAGTTCTACATCGCCAACAGTCCAACACAACCATCGCCATGGTCTACATCCACGTCGTCTTTTGCCGTTGCCGCCGCCCAAAAACCCGCCGTCGCCGCAGATACCTGCCGCCGCTGCAATGACACAAAAACCCGCTGCCGCCGCAGATACCTGCCGCCGCCGCAATGACTCAAATATCCGCCGCCGCCGCATATTCTTGCCGCCGCCGCAGCCTGGCGCTCTGCTAGGGCAATCACACAATCGCCTCGCCCGCCTGGTCAAAAACCCGCCGCCGCCGCAGATCCCTGCCGCCGCCGCACAATAATACAAAAACCGCCGCCGCCGCAGATCCCTGCCGCCGCCGCACAACAAGACACTACGACCAAAAATCGCGCAATTTTTTTTTGCGCCTCCGGCACTATCGGCTACAACAACTACGACTACGACAACATCGACCACGGCGACATCACCACCAGCTCTCGACATCGACATCCACGACAACATCTACATCATCACATCGGCAACAACTCCAGTCAACAACGTCCGCGTCGTCACTCGCGTCCACGCCACTCCCGTTGTGACTGCGGGAGGGAAGAGAGGAAGAACAGTTGATGATGACGGAGAGGAGGAACGACGGATGCGCCAGCCTTCAAAGCCAGTCGCAATCGTCCGCTTCACTCCCGCTACGACTGAGGGGGAATGTTAGAATACGTGTATGCATAGGAGTTAGAGATAGACTAGTATTAGACTTTCTTGTACTCCAAGTTTACCTCCCTCCTTGTACCTCCTTATATACCCCCATAAGAGTCACCGTTATACAACAACAAATATTAGGGTTCTACAATTTTTACAGCGCTCAACCAGCACGATGCGCCCGTCTTCATCTGCAACCCTGTGACCGGCAAGACCACGACACTTCCCGCGGCGCCTCCGCCCGTGGGGATCTCCGGCGGCACCATACACCATGTCTTCGCCTTGGGGTTCAGCCCTTCCACCAAGGAGCACAAGCTGTTCCGATTCTCCTTCTCGCCCTTCCATTACAGGGCAGCACGAGCGAGTTCGAACGGAGCACGCGGCGGGTGGCGCCGGTGCTTGTACCATACCCAGTGTCCACTATTGCACACCGTGCCGCCTGTGCTCGTCGATGGCAAGCTCTACTTGGTGATCACCGGCCGTACAAGCCCGGAAGAGCCCCGAGACCCCGACGGGTTGCTCGAGGTCGACGTGGCTACCGAGGCGCACCGCACGTTCCGTCTCCCGTTCGGGGCCGACGAGTACCACCGTTGCTATCATCCTCTGGTAAACACCTTCGAGATGAGGGGGCGGCTGTGCCTCGCGGTCAACATCTTCAACGACGACGAGGAGACCACTATCCGCCACCGGAAGCTCCAGTTCTGGCTCCTATCTTCGCCGCCCCGGACCAGCAGATCCAGGACGACAGCAAGCTGTGTTGGGACCTATGCTACAGCTTCTACGTCGGCGACAGCTACGTCTTCAGGCAGCCGAGGAGCGCCTGGTTCGACGACCGCGAGATGACATTGTGGTACAGGGATTACGAAGCCATGTTCGAGCACGATACGAGCGGGCGGTCGCCGGAGCCATCTCCCGAGGCTTATTGTCCGGAATGTGACCGGCGACTCGAACCCCCGCCTACGCCGTCGAACTGCAGTTGGCATATTTGCGGGTGTTATCGCCTCAGCTTCCTCTCGCCTCTCACCTTGGCAGCACCACCGTCGTCTTGGGACAGCGAGAAAGAAAGACGAGAATTCGTGCATGCCATGTTTTTACTTAAGCGGCGATGACACGAACGAAAATATCACGCATACGCCGCAAGCATCAACTCCTTTTTCAGGATACATGATCGAATTCTCCACAAGATCATAGTTGCATTACGTAGTTCTTTAGATGGGAATTAGCCCACCCGCTTTCATATGCGGTTAGCTTCTTCTATCCATGTAGATGTAGCATCATATTTGTACCGCTGACTAGTTGTCTAAAAGATGCAGATCGGTTTACTCAAAATTTATATACTAACGTAAGAGGAGGCAGACCTAGGATATTTACCAAGGGGTATGTGGCACCAAGATTTTGACACAAGTTTAGCTCAAATCAATTTACCTTGTATTGGGGCTCCGATGATGTTTCTTCCATACTACTTGTATTCGGTATGTATTAGAATAATTGTAATGATAAAGTGGTATAATACTCGAGATATATAAAATACGCTCGTCTAAATACGACTCATTTATGAAGAAATTCTTCACATGTTCGCTCCCCAGGTTCATGTGGAGTGCGGTTAGGGAACTGCTCCAGTGCACCTGAAATCTCTCGTGCATTGCAGGCATATATAGGAAAATTAGATGTGGGGCAAACTAAATGCATCTTCTTCACTTGTTGTGCATCTCTATATTGGACCTTCTAAAATGTATCCCTCTAACTAAAAAAATATAGACACAATATACCACGTACCTCCATGCATGCTACTCCCTCCGTTTAGGTTTATAAGTCACTTGCGTATCCCTAGGTTGCGAATTTAACCAAAATAACAAAAGAAATATATTATGAAACACATATCATTAGAAAATTTAGATGTTATATTTTCTAATGATATAATTTTTGCTTTATTAAATATATATTATATTGGTCAAATTAACAACCTAGGGATACGCGAGTGACTTATAAACTTAGATAGAGGGAGTACAAGATTATTAATCATTGCGATCCTACTTCACAATTAAAGTATTCGACCGAGAAAACTTGGTGTGCCATTGTTTTTAAGATGCAATGTGCCATATCAAACTAAAAATGACTGTCAATTAATTGCTCGAAACTGGCTTAATTTTAATCAAATGATGGGCAATGAAACACAGAGGAGCGTGGATTTTTAGAGCACATGCTACATGGAGCCCGAATTATTCAAAATTCGAAAACGGCATTTTAAAGTTTCAGAAAATTCTGAAAAAAGTCGTAGATGTAGATGACGGTGTATTCTGACAGTGTGCAAAAATCCAAATCGAGAAACTCTGTATTTTGGGCTGTGCAAAATCAATTGACAAAATTGTTGATCTGAGAAATTAACAGTGCAAATTTTGAAACCTCTAACATTTGTCAGATTTTTTCATTTTTATGTTGCCAAAAATACTATGTATATCACCTTGAGAGTTTTATCGTTGGTAGAATGCATCAATGGTCACATCTAGAAAAACATTCAGATTTTTTTAAACTTCAGAATGTCGAATTTGAATTTTGAAAATATCAGGAGCCCTGTAGCTCGGGCACCAATTTAGGTTTCCGAACATAACGAGCTATGGCAACAATACGGTATTGCTTCCGGCAGTTGCGCAACGGGTCATCTATTGGTCATAGAGCCTGCGGCCACCTCTCCTATTGTTCTTGCTCTTAACTAATGGATTTACCGACGTGGTCAATCCGGTTCTTTCCTTTCTGAAGGGTGTCATGGCCACCCTTCATCTGCTTCCTCTGTTCCGGGGAAACCCTAAGACCAGTGTGCTGGTCCGACAGCTGTGTGGCTTTCCTTCTTAAAGGTGCTGCTTGGTACTCGTCGAATCGGTGTTAGGGTGTGGTGGTACTTCATAGGAGAGGGCGGAACGGCTGCGGGTTATCGCCGCTTAGTCAATCCGGTTATGCGGTGTTTTGTCTTCTTTTGGTTTCTTTGGGTGTTTGTTGTCTACCCGAGACGTATCTCTCGTTAGTTGTATCGGTATATTTATATAGCGGGGTAGAGCATGCAAACCCTAATTGTCTTTTTTCACCTGAAAGTATTGGCTGTATGGATAATGGAACGGACGCAGTGAAGGAAAATTAACTGGATCAGCGAGTTATCCGCCCACGTCCACCGTCATCAGCGCCCAGTAAAACCGGGGCTGCTGGTGCTTCGTTTCCCTTCTCCTAGAAGGAACCTCCCACAGTCCCCCCACGTCCAACTCCATCACCACCCGGACTCACCGCCGGCGCCGCCTCCGCACGCACAATGTCCTTCGGCGGCACCCCCTACCGGCTCCAGCCCTCCACCGACGGCGGTGTCAACGTCCGTCCCATCCGCCGCAGGTACGAAGAGTTCGACGACGACGAGTACCTCTCGCCCTCGTCCCGACGGCGCCACTTCGGCGCCGTCGTCGACCCCGACGAGTACGAAGAGATCCCTCCTCCCGCCTCCACCTTCGTCCAGCTTGGCAGGTCCCCCTCGTCCTCCCTCGCCCGCCAGTCCCGGCTGCACACCAGGTCGCTCTACCCTCGCCACAGCGCCGCCATCGCCTCGCCCTCGAGATCGATAAAGCGCGAGGATGCGGCTCCGTCGTCTTCCAGGTCCACTGATGCCTTCATCTTTGACCCGCTGGCGGACGAGAATCTATCGCTCAGGCGTCAGCATACGGCCGGCGGTGCTTTTGCCGCCGGACTACGACTCCCATACTCCCTGGCCCCGACTGCAAGAACGGCGAGCCCAGTCGCCGCCTCCTCTACCTCTCCGGCATCGGCTGGTTTGGGAACTGCCGCCTCGGCCTACGCAAACGCCCTCCGGTCCGCGGCGAAGTCGCCCGCTTTCAAGATCCCCGCCGCACCATTGAACACTTCTGCTTTCGGTGGGCTCGCCGGCGCCGCCTCCGAGGCGGCAGCACCCAAGGAGACGGCTTTGCAGACGTACGGCCGGGACATGACATCCGCGGCCGGCAGCACCGATCCAGTGATCGGCCGCGACGACGAGATCGATCGCGTCGTCTGCATCCTCTGCCGCCGCACCAAGAACAGCGCCGTGCTAGTCGGCGCGCCAGGTGTCGGCAAGACGGCCATCGCCGAGGGCCTCGCGCAGCGCATCGCCGCCGGGACGGTCCCTGCGCCCTCGCCGGAGCGCGCATTGTGGAGGTCGACCTTGGGGCCATGGTGGCCGGGACGCGGTACCGCGGCATGTTTGAGGAACGCATCAAGAACGTGATCAAGGAGGCGGAGGATGCCAACGGGAAGGTGGTTCTGTTCATCGATGAGGTGCACATGCTTGTTGGCTCCGGGAGTTGCAAGGGCAGAAGCATGGACGGTGCCAACCTGCTGAAGCCGGCACTGGCCCGTGGCCGTATCCGCTGCGTGGGCGCTACAACTTTTGATGAGTACCGCAAGTACATTGAGATGGATGCTGCATTGGAGCGCCGGTTTCAGATGGTGCATGTGGAGGAGCCTAGCACACATGCAACCATTGCCATCCTGCAGGGGCTGAAACAGCGGTATGAAGAGCACCATGGCCTGAGAATTCAGGATGCTGCTCTTGTTGCTGCTGCACAGCTTGCTGGCCGCTATATAACTGGTGAGCAATCTTAAATATTGTTTCTATATTGCTCGCATTGCTTTCCTTGTTACTGCATTAATATGGCCACTTGGGGTTGGGCTATGGCGGTTTTATAGATAGAAGCAGTATTACAAATTACCATCTGTTGGTGTGTTTAGTAGATATCAGTTGATAGAAAAACATTCGTATGATGTTAGTAGTATACGCAGAAGGGATTTGACCTTCCAAAAGGTAATTAAAGTGATGAGAATTCGGGATCCACTTGAATGCCATAGTGGAAGATGTGAGATAGTCACGAATACTGAACTTTAAAGTTGGCTCACATCTGAACATATTATTGGCAATAAGAAGCACTTCAATTTTCACATTACTGTAACTATGTAGTCCAACTTGCTTTTAGCAAAGTGTTCAGATGATCCATCGGTTAAAAGCATTATTGTCTTACATTACTTCTGCTAAGCAATAGCATGAGTTCAGATATGATGACATAATAAAATGCGATTAGTTACTAAAACATTCACATTAACTATATCCAAAATCTAACTTGTTTCTACACTAATTTGCAAAGAGGCATATTTGTGAAGCTTATCGGGATTGTCTATTATTATGTCATTATATGTGGCAGAAAGATAATTAAATTACATGTTATTTTGCGAAAATCTATTTTGGAGCCTGGGCTAACAGGTGGCCATTTTTTTGGAAAATTAAAAATCGACATTTTAAAGTTTCCAAAAATCGCAAAATAAATCCCGATGTGGATATTCTCGAGATCTACAATCATGCAAAATTTCAACTCCAAATTCGTTGTATTTTGGGCTGCACAAAAAAGACAAACGGGTGGGTCTGGTGGTGGTACACAGTTTCAAAATTCATTGTATTTTGGGCTGCACAAAAAAGACAAACGGGTGGGTCTGGGTGGTGTGGTACACAGTTTCAAAATTTTGAATTTTTCAGTGATTTGTCTTTTTCTGACCAAAATAGAGATTTTGGAGTTGAAAATTTTGCATGATTGTATATCTCGACAATATCTAACCCGGGATTTTTGTCGCAAGTTTTTGGAATTTTTAAATGATGATTTCAACTTTTCAAAAAAATGGCCACCATGTAGCTCGGCCTCCAAAAATCCACTCTCGTTATTTTGTCTCTATGTTGCTTTCGCTAACAGTATCCATGAGTCTTGAGCTCTTCTTGAGTCAAACATGAGTTTTACTCCCCTAGTAATGTAGAGAGTATAATGAAAATTAAAAACGGGAGAAAAAATAGAGCAACCGTGTTTGGTTGGGCTTATTTCTGCTTTTTTGAGTTTTGCAAGTCACAAAAGCATCTATTTAGGTACTTTTGGCTTTGGCTTTGACTTTTGAGTGGACATTGTTACATGATGGTACAAGTCAAAAGCCAAAATCTTAGGTGCTTTTGTGACTTATTAGCCAAAAGAGGGCAGCCAATTCCTGCCCTTTTTACGAGCATCTTTAGCTTTCGTCGCACTTTATACTCAAACTATTTGCATCACGGTTTTGTGCCAATTCAAGGGCAGTCCCAGCCTCTGCATCGATTGATGCATGCGGCTTTTATTATTTATTAAACTCAGGTATCCGTACAGATTTATTACATCATGCGTCCCACTAGCAAGATTGATCATACATTCATACACGCTTTGACCTCTGATTTTTGTGACGCTGAATAGGATGTAGTTAAAGTATTGTACAATCGTGTGCACATACTGAGTAAATTTGTTGTAATGTTTGAATAAATGGAGCAACTTGGAATCGTCCTGTTGAGCTGCATGCATGTGTGACTAGTTTATGCTGGAGAAAATTGATATATTTTTACTGTTGCCTGTAGGTCGCCAGTTTCCTGACAAGGCAATTGATCTGATTGATGAGGCGTGCTCTACCACAAGGATGCAAATTGACAGCCAAAAACAAGTGACCGCAACACAAAGTAGCTCTGCAGCAGTAGCGAAGGAAGGAATTCTTGGCCCAGATCATGTTGCACAAGTAATTATTCTTAATTAATATTTCCATAGTGTCACTGTGAAATTTTCCATTGTTTCAACGTGATGTGTTTGTCATGTTCCGTTGTTATTTGAAGGTTGTGAGTCGATGGACGGGAATTCCTGTCACTACGCTGGATCAAGAAGAGAGAGAAAAGTTAATCCACCTTGCTGACAGATTGCATGAGCGAGTCGTTGGCCAGGATGAAGCGGTCAATTTGGTTGCGCAAGCAGTGTTACGCTCCAGGGCTGGTCTTGATCAACCTGGCCAACCGATAGGATCTTTTCTCTTTCTGGGTCCAACCGGTGTTGGAAAGACTGAGCTTGCGAAAGCTCTTGCTGAGCAGCTATTTAACAGTGAGAAGATGTTGGTTCGCTTTGACATGTCTGAGTATGTTAACAGTTCATCTGTGTTGCGCCTCATTGGAGCACCTCCAAGGTTTGACAGTGTGCTCTTTGTAAAATTATGTTTTCGTGTATACTGTTGGTTTGACTGATTTCAGTGCTTCTTCTGTAACATTTTAAAGCTATATTGGTCATGAAGCTGGTGGACAACTAACTGAGAAAATTAAGAGGCGTCCTTACAGCGTCATTCTTTTTGATGAGGTGGAGAAGGCAGATCCGTCGGTGTTCAATGTTTTTCTTCAGCTTCTTGATGATGGCGTGTTGACTGATGGCAAAGGCCGGACCGTGGATTTCAAGAATACCATCATCATTATGACATCAAATCTTGGAGCAGAGCATCTGACAGCAGGAATGAGTGGAGAAACAACCATGGAAGCTGCACGCGGTCTTGTTATGCAACAGGTTTGTGAACTAACCATTTTTCTTAAGGCTGAAGTTGGCTACATTCTGATTTGTCACATGTACTGTTTGAGCAGGTTCAGAAACACTTCAAGCCTGAGCTGCTCAACAGATTGAGTGAGACGGTGATATTTGAACCGCTTTCGCATGACAATCTGAAGGAGGTCGTCAAAATCCAGATGAAGAGCACTGTTGCCAATGTAGCTGACAAGGGCATCTCTCTTATTGCAAGTGATACTGCGCTGGATGTTATTTTGCAAGAATCATACAACCCTGTAAGCGAAGTTCTAACATCCCTGAGCGATCAATCATGCCTCCGTAGTCACTGATAACAAGGAGATACTTGTTCACCATTCAGAATGTTTTGGTGGTAACCATGCTTATTCCACTTTGCAGATGTATGGTGCAAGGCCTATAAGGAGGTGGGTTCATAAGAATGTGATGACAAAGCTCTCGGAGTTACTGGTCAAGGGAGACGCTGGCGAGGGATCCACAGTTTCTATCGATGCTACGGCTGACAAGAAGGGGCTCAAGTATGAAGTGGTGAAGAGGAAGATAGCAGATACGCGGGGCAAGAAGCCAATGGTGGAGCTTGCCAATGATTCCGACGACAGCAGCGACGATGATGTGGTCGAGGTCTATCCCGTGGCCAAGAAGGCCAAGGTGATGAGCTTCAGCATACCACCAGCGGACGGCAAGTGAATGAGATAGTCTGGCCAGTGGCCAGTAGTGCTTTGGCAAGCACAGCTGCTTCTTGCCAGCAGCAAGACGGGAGTACACAATTACACACGCAGTTTCTGTAGGTTTTACCTAGATTATTGCTAGTGCGCTTTGTTCCCAGAACTGTAGCGTTGCAACTGGTGTCTCGTTTATTTAGCTTTGACCTACGTCTGCTCTATTGTGAGGCTAGCAAGTCCTGGCTGCGTGATGTAGCTTTGAATGAACGATGACACTACGGGAAACCCACAAAACGCCGACGGCCAAGTTACGCCGACGGCTATAATGCGAGCGGGAAAAGCGGACGAAGTGTGCCGGACTAGTTCATCACGAGCCCCTAGTGGGTGTTCAGTCAGAAGGAAGTATGCGGAACAGCCCTTTAGCGGAAAATGGTGTGCCTGGCGGTCAGCTAAGTGAAGGAAAGAAAGCCGTGGCTTTTCTGATTGTTCTTCCACCTCGTCTTCATCAATTGATATTTAGCTATTTTGTCTATTTTCTAGGCGGAAGAGAGAAAATAAAAAAAAAAATTGTTACTAGGCTAGGATGTTCATTTGGGAAGGATCTCGGATGAAGCTCCAGAGTTCTTGACCAGTGGAGTCAAGTGGAGAAGGCGTTACTTGATAGGAAAGCATATTTTTTTTGCAGAAATTGTTGTTGTTTCAGCGCGGTAACGAAGGATGTCTTTCTACCTGCACTTGACCCCGGAAAGTTGTGGTGTTTTCTATCTTAGAGGATTAACCACGCCTTTATGCAAAGGCGATGCCGAAGAACATAAGCGGTTGTTTAAAGCAGTGGCGGCGCATCCGCCTCTATCCATCACCAGAGTCTTTCTAGGTTTGTTCAATATCATTTATATGTCATATGTCAAGGGCTAAATATACGGTAGCCGATTATATACTCCGCGTAGGGCGAAGTTTGTCCCAGTTGGTAGTTATATATAGGTATAGCTGGCCGTCGGCGTAACAAAACCGTCGGCGTAGCCCGACTGATACGCCGACGCCGTCGGCGTATACCTTTTCAATTTTTTTACATTTGATACGCCGACGGCGTATACTTTTTTCTATTTTCTATTTAATATGAAATAATTCATATCTTTAAATCCGTAAATCGGAATTTAACAAATTAAATGTCTAAATCGATTAGAAAAATGAGAGGAATCCAAATATGACATCCATAATTTTTTTTTCACCGTGCACATGACATTTTGTAACATATGTTTGTTACTTGCTTAATTAAAAAGTCATTTTTTACACTTAAAAATGGAAAATGATATTTACTAAAATATTTTGGAAATTGCTTTTGGCAACAATGTTTTCCATACCAAGATACCCCTATGTGTCAAGTATGGACACATTATCACAAACTATGGCATGGGGATGGCCATAACTTGGTCATTTAACACGAAAGTTATACATGTCTATAGATGATAGACCTTTTTGTGAAGCATTTTTTTTGAAATATTTGTCAAAACTCAAGTTTATCATTTTTCCTAGCAACTAGTACACATAAAAGGACTCCATGTCAAAGGAATTCATCTTTTGAATATTTTCTCAATTTCTTTTATTTTTGTGAAAAAACAGTCAAAATGACCGTCGTGTCTATTCATTGAAAGGGGTCACATTTTTCAAAACTATCGATGTTTCTGTGATAAAGTCACTACTTTTGTACCTAGAAAGTATTTTTGTAAAAAAATTAGACCAAACTATCACAAACTTGTAGTTCAATTTCAATTACTTTTGGAAAATCGGCATAAAGTCATTTAAATAGGAATAATTAGGTAAAAATCGAGAAAATTCCTGATACTTGGGTATTATCCATAAAATATGTAGTACCCTTTGTGACAATAAGATGGGTGCCTTTTGCAACATATTTTTGGTAATTACTCCATAACAAAAGTCATTTTTGGCACTTAAAAAATGGAAAATGATATTTATAAAAATAATTTGGAATTTGTTTTTGGCAACAATGTTTGCCATACCAAGGCACCCCTATGTTTCAAATATGGACACATTATCACAAACTATGGCATGGGGATGGCCATAAGTTGGTCATTTGACACGAAAGTTATACATGTCTATAGATGATAGACCTTTTTGTGAAACATTTTTTTGAAATATTTGTCAAAACTCAAGTTTATCATTTTTCCTAGCAACTAGTACACATAAGAGGACTCCATGTCAAAGGAATTCATCTTTTGAGTATTTTCTCAATTTCTTTTATTTTTGTGAAAAAACGGTCAAAATGACCGTCGTGTCTATTCATTGAAAGGGGTCACATTTTTCAAAACTATCGATGTTTCTGTGATAAAGTCACTACTTTTGTACCTAGAAAGTATTTTTGTAAAAAAATTAGACCAAACTATCACACACTTGTAGTTCAATTTCAATTACTTTTCGAAAATCGGCATAAAGTTATTTAAATAGGAATAATTAGGTAAAAATCGATGATAGACCAAGTTATACATGTCATTTAACTTGGTCATTTGACACGAAAGTTATACATGTCTATAGATGATAGACCTTTTTGTGAAATATTTTTTTGAAATATTTGTCAAAACTCAAGTTTATAATTTTTTTCTAGCAACTAGTACACATAAAAGGATTCCATGTCAAAGGATACCTTTTTCTGAGGGTTTTTCACTTTATTTGATTTTTGTGAAAAAAGAATCAATTTTCTAAAACCATCGATGTTTATACAATGCAAAGGACGATATGGATGTCATATTTGAATTCCTCTCATTTTTCTAATTGACATAGACATTTTATTTTTCAAATTTCGATTAACGGAATTAAAGATATGAATTATTCCATATTAAATGTAAAAAGGAAATAAAAGTAAAAATAATTTTATTTTTCATTTATTAAAAAGATAATATTTTACAATCATTGTTACTTATTCAAATGAATTTTCTAAATTTAAACAATGAAAAAGTGTAACATTCTAAATCAGGGTTTAATATGATTGATATGATATAAGTATCAGTAAGTTCTCATTTCTCATTTGGAAGCTAATAATGAAGGAACTTAAAGGTTAAGCGTGCTTGGGCTGGAGCAATTTGAGGATGGGTGACCGAACGGGAACTTTGACCAGCGTAAGTACTTTGACCTATGATTAAATGTGTAATTAGAGATTTAGTATGTAGCTGAGTTAGAAATTTCGAAATAGAAAAAAAAATTAAAAAGTTCAAAAAAAAGTTCAAAAATTTCAAAAAAATTAAAAAATTTGCATTCATAGGCCGACGGCATTGCCGTCGGCGTATGAGGGCGTAGGCCGACGGCCTTGCATACACCGACGGCAGAGGAGCAGCCGGCGGCCGTCGGCGTACGTGTACGCCGACGGCATACGAGCAAGCCGTCGGCGTTTCGAGCAAGTCCCGTAGTGGACCTTTGTTAGGGTACGTTGCATAGTGTTGCCAGAATGCTAGTTCGTCGCTTTCAATATTATTTGGTCGTGGTTATATGGGTGCGTTGATGTGCAGATTAACTGGTAATAAGTTTGGATCTCGTATTACACAATGAAACATAAACGAAAAAAACACAATCCCTAGATTTCATCGAATCCAGAACACTTGGTAACTGGAAAGTAATTAATTACCAGTAGGCAGTGAAGTTACAAATAAACCTAAAATTTAAAATTACCATCTTAACCTTGTGGTCGTGGGTTCGAGCCCCACGGTGGGCGCATTATGTCCTCGTTTTGTTTATGAAGAATTGAAGATGCAGCAACGTTTTCCTCTCCCCAAGATTTATTATGCACTTCTTCATTTACTTGGCCAACGTTTTTTTTTTTGGCCTGTGAAGATACACCAACAACATTGCTGTTCCATGAGCAAAAAATGTGGACCTTTGTCTGACTCAAACGAATGATAAGTGTCCAGGATGGCTATTGAAGCAAGAAGAAGCTAGAGAGCTTGACTGTTTGAGCTTCCCCGTGATGGACACCGCAAGTTTTATGTATGACAGCATGATTCTGTACTTAACACAAGGTCATCTCTGTCAGGTTTCTTTTCAGATGATCCACGGAGTGGAGAAGAGCCCAGCCTAAGGTGGGAAGTTTGCTGACAGATGAGTACTTGGCATGATTTTTTTGTTCAATGGCCTCCAAGCAGAGTCAGCGACAAGAGCTTTATTTGTTGACAGATTTAGCAAGCAATGCACAAATAAATTCTAGTCTCTTATCTCCTGTTATCTCCTCTAGTGGTCCAAGAGCAACTCCTGGGCACGGCATCAAGCTCAGAACCAAGAACCATAACATTAGTACCACAGGAAAGATTATTTAGTTAGTCCAGAACCTAGATAGACCACTGAAAGGCGCCCCCATGCAGCATTAGCAAATAGGAGCTACTACATGGTTAGTAAATCCAATTTAATAGGCTACACCATGAAATGCATCATAATCTTCACAAGATCAGCTTTGCAAATAAAGATACTGATACTGATTGATCAACGCATTTACCGCACTTTCCAAGCCACAAACTGAGATTACATTCCCCTTGTTCTACGATCTGAAAGGTAGTGTTTCTAGCACCCCAGTTGTACTAAAGGAAGAAGGAAAAAAGAACAATCTCAATCAATGCTTCCTTACAAAATGACTGAATATACTTTGACCTGGTGACCAATTTCCCAGACTAGTTCTGGGTTACTGTTCCGTTTATTATCAAACTCGATTTTTTTAGTTATTTTGCATTAGCAGATTTTTGGTCTCTCTCGCGCCACCAATTTACTAGGATAGAGTCGATAATGATCTGCAAAATGATTCATATGATACATCAGAAATCACTCCCGAGTCCTGACAAAAAGCAATTGTAAACAGCAACACTGCAAGTGCAACAAGTACCTGATTAATGTGGGCAGCAACACATGGGATGACAAGTAATCCGGACTCACCCAGAGCACCTCCAAGCTGCTCAACCACAGCAACCAATACCGGCAATGTTTTCTGTACGACGTCAAGAGGAAAGTTAAGCAAGAAGCCAGGAGATACAGATTCACAAGGGAAGAATAATTGGGCACTATTTTGCTATTATGACTTTCATTCAACCGGATGCATTCTCAAAACAGGGTTTTACAAGCAGGTTCCCGTGCAGTAACTACTACTACGATTTCAACGGGACACATACGACATATCTCTAGGCCTCTCGAATTAATGGATCCGAAAATGCATGTCCATGCTACGATTAAGGAGTTAACCATGTTTGGGGATTCCTGGTCATCAATAAAACATGGCCGGGCTATCCAAACAAGGATGACACTTACTCACCTTGGGTTTGACATATATCTTGAGGTTAAAGGGACATGCATATGACATTACATTGTTGATGCTTATCTGAACGACATTTATGTATATTTGGGAGTCATCATGTTCTGCTATGGCCCGCTACCACAATTGGCTGAGTAGTAGGTGCGCCATCTCCAAGTATATGTAAACCTAAATGACCATATGCTTAAAATGGAAGCAACATATCCAATCCAAAGTATAGTGGGCTCCGAGAAAACAATTCGACCTGGAGCATAGAAATCCAACAAGGGCGGACAGAGGAAGAGGTGGCGCCCCTGCTACCCCACAGTAGGCTATTTGATTACCCTAGGTCGTTTTGCTTTTCGAAACATGTGCGACCACCCATCTCTCGCCCAATCTACACATCAGGCGCTAGCATGCAGGTCGTAGACGCAGGATTTTCTTCCTTGAATGGATGGATACCTTAAAGGCACTGTTGTTGCGACGCTAGGATGATCCTCCACTTCCCGGAGGAACCATGAGAAGGCAGCCACAGCGACACGCTTCACTGACAGGTTTCCACTACTCTGCATGTCTAGTGGTAATCCGTGATCAACCACTTGAAGTGATTCCTTGGTTATGTGGTTCTCTTTTGAGTTATGCTATTGCCTAGGTTTTTTCCAGCAGGTGCAGCGTGCAATTCAATATCAATTTACCCAGCATTATGTGTCATCTAACCCTAGTATTGTGAGCAACTTGAGTCAGTTTAAGCGGTGTCAAACTGCAATTTGCTCAAAAATTTATTTCTGCTGCTGATATAAAGACTGACCTGACTGGCCACCAAAATGACAGCTCGTGAATACTCTTTACTTGCAAAGACCGATTCTTCCTTCTGTTTAAGACACGACAAGAGCTGAAGTGCTGTAGCATTGAAAGCCAACAGAGCAAGATGTAAAAGCCTGTGACAGGAAATATCCCTCTGTTAAAAATAAGACGTGATACTACATTCTCCATAATATGCACAGATCCTATTCAATGCAGAAAATGCTATAGCTCGCCAGTGGCCAAAAACGGGGTATAATCTTTTTCATCGAACCAACCAGGTAAATTTTCATTTCTTTGTTCTTACTTACGGCAATTCCTTCCACTAGGTTTCTGGTAAGGCTGCATAAAGTGAGCAACACTGTAACAGTGCCCAATCCCACCAAAACGACAATACCAGAAACCAGCAAGTAAAGAGTATCATTATTGCTAATTTATTTATCTCTGAATAACATCTATAGGTTCCTCTATATATCAAAATGTAACCAATTGGAGATGCAACTTGTAATGCACGTGATGAGTGAAGGAAAAGGCCCTACACTGAAGGCAGGAGGACTAGAATTCAGTTCATCACAAAAGGTGAAAATATACAGTTATGTTCATTCTAGACTGGAGAAGTGTTGACAACTGTAACTAGATTGATAAGTTTGAAAAAATATTGCAAGCTATATGAAAAACAAATCACATGTGGCATAGGCAGGGCATATAGTATTCTACAGATGACGAGCACAAACATTTTCTAGTAGAAGTTCGTTTTTAAGTTCCATATCAGCATTACAAGTTTTTAAAAACATTAGTAAGGTCAGATAAAAATGCATACACTCCAATGGTCACAGTAATAGCAAAAGCTTTTGCTTGAACGGACAAGAGAAGCGATCTTGATCTACTTACTTGTATCCATGGGACCTGCGAAATGAAAAAGTTTAAAGAGTGTTCTCCAATCATTGCAAATAAGCGAATCTGTAATAGATTCAACAGAAACTACAAGAACAACATAAAGTAAGAGCAACTCCCTAAACAGTCCCCCATGTAAGACCAAAATGTGAGTCTCGTTTCTGCAAACCTGCTGAAGATGAAGTCTGGGAGGGGTGGAACTCTCCTCAAGGTATTGATGTTAGGGTTCCAAGGAAGGAGCCAACAGTTATATATTTTGTTTACATGGGCCTCATGGGCCAGGATAACACACACACAGCAGGCCGCAACCCAACATATGCTGTATTTGAAAAGTTGGATTTCTAATTTATCAGACATCACAAAATATTATAAAGATAATACTCCGAAAGATTCTCCTAAAAGTTATCATCCATCATCATCTCTCCTCATTTTGGTCAGATATGTGCTCTCTCTATTCAGATATTTTACATATACAACTAAATTCACTTTGTACATGTGTGATATATTTCGAACCATATATATATGAATAACCTGGCTAATAACTAAATCCTACAGAAATTATGAAATAATTTCAGGTGCGGTTACATCTATCCATTTCCCAGCCTGCACAACTGCTGGACATACCTAAGACTCAATACAGCTTTTAGAACAAAGAATCCATATTCAACCTTACTTTTAATTATCGTAAGTAAGCATCGGAGAACTAGGCTGTGGCCTAGTGGCAAGGGCTTGCGGTGGCAACCCTGCGTCCAGGGTTCGACTCCCATCGGGAGCGAATTCCTGTGCCTCACATGGGTGGCTGCTACCTATACAAAAAAAAATCTGGGTGCTAGTGCCCATGGATCTCATTTTTTCAGTAAGCATCGCTGGAAACGCTTCTGGTAGAACAGAACTATGTATAACAGAACAACTTAGTACAACAAACAACTGGACATAATAATCAGTTAATACACTCATGCAAAAAAGAATGTGTTCTATTCTAATAGAAAGGAAGCACTCTTGCCAGTTCCTTGAAAAAAAAACAAGTGTCAAACAACGTGTTTAGTGTTAGAGACATACTAGGCTGAGAAGAACAGCACTTATAACTGAAAATCCTGGGCGGTTCCCATCAACAAATTCAGCAATACCTACATAAAAAATAGATTAAGGACTCCATATGAACAACTGAGGGAGAGTTATTCATAGAGAGATATAAAAGTATGCGCACCTTTTGAGGTTTCTCGGGCAACCTGACAAGAGAACAAACCACCGTAAGTGTAGCTTCCACTATTTCAGGTTTGCACTAGAACAGTACATTTTTGCATAGATCTGAACTACAATAATGAGAATGAATTACGTAATGACTAATGACTTCAAAATTATGTGTGCCACACTTCGGCCGAAAACAGGGAGTCAAACTGAGTGACATTCAAAGCTCAAAGAAAATAATATTATGTATTTGACGGAGATAAGTTCAATTTCCTGCGCTCCTGGTTATTATGTGGCATGAAACCAACTAAAATAAGTTGCCATGTATACTACACTTAAACCATTGATACCATATTTGCACTAAAAGCTCATTCCACTGGATGCTCACCAGAACTGACTCACTTATGATATTTTTTTTACCATGGACATAGTTATAAATCTTCACACATGCGCATAATAAAATAGGCGCTACTCATATTCAATTCAATATTACAAATTCACAAAAAACACAGTATGGACATAATGGCACGACCACGAGTTGTGATGTGGAGTACAGAGATATGTAGAGGTACATACCTTGCCTAAAATTAGGGGGATTAAAAGGGTAGTGACAAGACTTTTGAATAGTTTCTCTGTAGGCAATGATACCCCAGCTCCAGCGCCAATGTACTTTGCAAGAGAAAGAGGTACCTAATTCGAGTGTAGAAGTATATGAGCCATTTTAATGAAGTAGGAAAAGTTTTAGCCTGTGGAAAGCAAAATTAAGCCACGGTGGTTATGGTAATTTGTAAAACGCTTTAAAGCAATTATAACAACTTAACTTGACTTTATGTGTGGGAGTTGCTAAATCTAGGAGATCTAATGCTACTCAGGAAAATAGTGATCAATCCCACAAAACGTGAACATCTCTATATATTATTACATATCATTATGGAAGATTTTAGTAACAGTCAACTTTATCTGTTTCACTCTACAGGACTGACCATCACATTTAGTAACTTCCAAACAAGAGGCAAATTCCATTTAAAATGTCGAAGGAGATCAGCAGTACAATGAAATTGTCAAACTCAAAATGGAACACGAGAAAATTAAATAATGTGTTTGCTGTGTAATTTGATTTTTCAAATACTCAACAGAGTACGTCTGCAAAACTCAATATTGTGTTAGTTGTTTTAATCACTGGCGAAGCTTGACAACAAAGTAAGAAATCGTAACAAAGTTGCACTTACAAATATAATGCCCAGCAGATTGGATATGACTGTCATTGCAAGAGCAAGTGCAGAATTACCACCAGCAAGCTACATAACAATGATAAATTTGTGTTAGACTTATCACCAGCTATCCGTATATAGTAGGGGATGTTCACTGATGATAATTAGAGACGAGTAGCACCTGTGTTAGTGTGACTCCACTTGATAATGTTGTTGGCATGCAACAAAACATAGCCAGCCCTGCAAGACGTGTTGTGAATATCAAACAAACAAGCTGTAGTTACAAAGGCATGAGCTATCACATAGCAACATGAAACGATGGGATGCGAACTAAGAGCCTTAAGTTAATTGGACAAATAGGCATGAAGCCGAGCCTTATACCAGTGATAAATTCACGAGGGAAGAACTGAGTTTGCACAATAAACTTTGCAAGAAAGGGCGTGAACAGCAAAATTGAGCACTGCAATCAGAAGCAGAACAACAAAATACGTCAGCAGACCTATTGAGCTTGCTCTATAAAATTACAAAGGCAACATTTGATCCCCAAGTAAACCATGTGAATGAAAGAAAGTTACTAGAACAACGAATAGTGTGAAATTTGAATGCAGTAACATATAGATCATAGTGTCGGAGTAAGAATTATCATTGACAAAGGTCCATTTTTACTTAAATCAGTTATAGACGCAGAGTATGGTAGATAAACAAGTGCAGCAGCCAAGGACTAAACATTGATCCGTACTAGTCCAAAGAGTCCAGCAGGCCAAGCTTGTACCGCTGCCCCAAGCTCCTTGGTACGCAGAGTCAATCCTACGCAAGAGGAAGCTATTAGTGTAGGCAGACACATCCGCGTGTGCATCATTCGGTTAAGAAACCAAACCTGAGATAACGAATATCCCAAAAGTGCTGTATTTTGACAGGGAGTATTTGTGAGCAAGGCATCCCAGAGTTGGATCCAGTAGGCCCAAAGCGATCCCGCCGATTAGAGCTATGAGAAGAAAGATAATTAATCCAACTAAAGTTAGTTCATAATCTGAGATGTGCACAAACATTAAACTGAAGGTTCAACGAGTAAAGCCGTACTAAGGGTTCACATCCAGCTAACGAAAAATGATATTTCTTGGGTGAAAGGGGATAGGAGGAACATTCGAACTTGCTGCTGCTGCTACTGAGAAATAAATAAATAAATCTAGGCCTATTTTCTCTTCTGTATACAAGTGTCGGCGTCATAGACAAGCATTCTCCCGTTTCAGCTGTGGCTGAACTGAAGGTTACCTAGCGGGAGGAAGTTGCTCCGCGCGAAGCCGAGCACCGCGTCTCCCAGCGGCAGCGGGGGAGGGGCCGCGCGTTTGCCTGAATCACCAGCTACCTGCGGCGCGACGAAAGATTAGAGTTGCAACGAAGCATGGTGACAAGAGAAGGATGGCCTGTCTCCGCTGACGCATTACCGGTGAGCCTCCTCCGGCGGCGGCGCGCAGGCGGAAGCGCGGCGGGAGAGGTGGAGGAGAGCTGGCGAAGAGGAAGGTGTGGGGAGTCAGGTGGCGGAGGCCGGCGCCGGCGGGGAGGGGTGCGCGGAGCAGGGAGGGGTGGTGGGTTATCATCACGGCGGCGGAGTGAATCGGAGTCCGGCGTGGCGTGGGCGGCGGCGATTAGCCGGGGTGGGGATGAGGCGAGGACCAGTCCAGTCCAGCCACTCCAGTCGGGGACCCACCCAGCCATCGCCCTATTCAGGTTGAAAATCAAAACCTTCGACCTTAAATTTACTTACATGTTCACAATAAAGCCCAAATATGTTGTATATAATTTTTGGATTTTGCTAATTCTCAATCGCCTGAGAAATAGTTAAATCTCAGTCGATTAGATTGTCTTCTTAAGAACGTTCTCAGTCGATTAGATAATTGTTCAATTTGGGCATCACGATTTTCGCTCTATGTTGTGATTATGTTGTCTGTCTGTACACAACACGTTGTTCCTAGGTGTACCGGGGCTATGTGTTCTGTTTGGTTCATTTGTGTGCTTATCTACCGATTTGAACTTTGTTTTTATGTGTGTCTGTTTTTCTTCTTTCCTTACATAATTGTCCATTTTTCCTCGGTGTGGGTATTTCTTTGTAGGAGGCATTTTGGAGATTAGGCACGCGCCCCTACGACACTTGGGGGCGTGGCTCGGGCGGCCGTGAAGGTGATCAACATGAACACACGGTAGTGGGAGCCGACTAAAATCAGCATAACGGAAGCCAAAAAGATGACCAAGCAGGCCAGGAAACATAACTCTTGGGAAGATGGTTTGGATGCTGATTAGGGTGAGGAGTTTGATGATATCGCATATAGCCCGCTTAAGCCTCACGAAGAGGCTGGGGCTATTGGAGCTAATTCCAACTCCAACGCTAAGAAGCAACTGGTTATGGATGGAGAGATTCCCCTCCACCATCGTATATGCCGCAAAAAGCGATAGCCGCCGTATCATAAGAAGCCAAGCGTGGGAAGACACAACCACTGAAGCACCATCAGTGGCCTCCCTCGAGGAGACCGCCGGTCGCAACGAATATCACAAGTCTAAATTGTCGTGGACTCGACATGGCCGCGACAATTAGAGAGATCCATTATATTCTGCGGAGGCATGCTCCCTCTACTTTAGGTGTAGTTGAGACACAAGTGCAAAATAGTAGAGTGGAAGGACTAGTGAAGACGCCAGTTATGACAGAGGTTTTGTTAGCATCTCTGGCCGAAGTGGTGGTTTATGATTTTATTGGTATGATTTTTTTGAGTGGTATTTTATTGGAACGGTGAAATAAAAATTTCTTCCTTATTCTCAATACCATATAGAATTATAGATCGTATAGATGTTACTGTTTTGTCACTCTTCTTACCATTGACGAGGCTGTCAGACAGGGGTGAGTGAAGAGGCCCGCACGCTCCCCTCCCCTCCTCTGCTACTGTAGAAGAGGCGATTTTTCTGGATCCGCCTGGTCGCCGCACTCTCGCCGTCGCTGGCCGCGGGATCTCTCTCCCCCCGTCCGCTCCGGCGGCGGGTGGGTGGGGGATCCCCGGACCTCTTCGTGTGTATAGAGTAGGGGCGAGCGGGTTCCCGCCGGCGGCGCTGAGGAGGCGGTGGTGCGGTTGGTGGGTGTTTTGGTGTCGGCGACCTTCCCCTCCGGCGGTGGAGCTCCGGTGGTGCTCCGTCGAGTGGTGGCCGACCTGTCCGTGCTCGTGGATCCACGGATCTGCTGTGTGCGGTCTCCCTTCTCCGGCGGCCGTGGTGCGGCGGCGCTGGAGAGGCGTTTCGGGTGGAGCTGGTCAAGATTGGTGGCCTCCGGCTGCGTCGACGGCGATGACGGCTGCGGCAAAGCGGCGTGGAAGGGCCGGGGGGACGTCTGCCCCGCTTGTTCATCGGCACAAGTTCCGCCGCGGCGCGGCGGAGGGTCTCGGCGGCGTCTTTCAAGGGCAAATTTTCGCCCAGGCTCTGGTAAGGTGGTGGTTGCCGGTCTTCGTCTTCTTCGTCGCCGGTGGTGCCGCGGATCTTGGTCCTAGCTCTGCTTCATCCTCTTCGTATTGTACTTTCTCTGTTCTTGTTCTATGTACTGTGTACGTGGATTTGTGGTGAATATACGAGGGTGTTTGGATGTGTCAAAAAAAAAGACAGGGGTGAGTGACAGGGGATGCGGCAGCGTGGAAGGGACCTTTGGCGGCGGCTGCGGGTACGAGCCTTTTTTTCATGATAATACGATTCTCATTAATAAATAAAAGACGATGCCGTCCTTTTCGAGGTGGTCCACGCTTCGTATTATCCTTTGTTTGTGGTGAAAAAACGTCACATTCCATATAGTACTACATGTGTACGGTTAAATTCACACCTGTCGACACGTAGACATGTTACACGTATTGTGCCTATTTGCTAGTAATTTCTGTATGGAAGCCGGAAATTAAGAACACAAGCTGTTTCGCAAAAAAAAAAAAAGAACACAAGCTCAAATCTCATATAGAGGGCCAGAGATCATGCGTGATAACGGCAAAAGGGTATCCTTCCTTAGCTGGAACGAAACAATTTAATAAACGGACGAGGAAATTAATTAACTATTTACGGTATATTTCTCCCAAGCTGCTATTTTTGGCGCAGTGATTTTCTTGGGCCGGTCACGGACGTACGGTCTTCCTACCTTCTCTCGCGCTCCGCCATTAGCGACGACGTTCGGCCACCGCTATCTAGCTAGCCAAGCTTCCGTGGAGAGGAGAGAGACGCGGCGGCGGCGTTGTCGCGCGGGCGGCATGCTTCGTCTGGCGTCGATCGCGCTGGCGGTGATCTTGGCCTTGCCGGCGGTGTCCGCGGCGGCGGTGGACGTTACGGCGACGGCGGTCTTCCAGGAGGTGTACACGCCGCTGTTCGGGTTTGATAACCTCCTCCGCTCCTCCGACGACCGCACCGTCAGCCTCCTCCTCGACCGCTCCACCGGTACGTTACGTACGGTATTTCCTCGGTTAATTTGATATACGCGTTCGTGCATGAATGAATGAATCAATTGATCGGCAGGGTCCGGGTTCATCTCGTCGTCGATGTACCACCACGGCTTCTTCAGCGCCTCCATCAAGCTCCCGTCCGACTACACCGCCGGCGTGGTCGTGGCCTTCTACACCTCCAACGGCGACGTGTTCGAGAAGACGCACGACGAGCTGGACTTCGAGTTCCTGGGGAACGTCCGGGGCAAGCCGTGGCGGGTGCAGACCAACGTGTACGGCAACGGCAGCGTGAGCCGGGGCCGGGAGGAGCGCTACGTGCTGCCCTTCGACCCCACCACCGAGTTCCACCGCTACTCCATCCTCTGGACCCGTGACGCCGTCGCCTTCTACGTCGACGACGTCCCCGTCCGCCACGTCAGCCGCGACCGCGCCGGCGGCGACTTCCCGTCCAAGCCCATGTCCCTCTACGCCACCGTCTGGGACGGCTCCAACTGGGCCACCTCGGGGGGCCGCTACCGCGTCAACTACCACTACGGGCCATTTGTCGCATCCTTCACCGACCTCGCCCTCGCCGGCTGCCGCGCCGACCAGATGCTGCCCGCCCACGGGTGCGCCGAGGCCGTGGCGGCGTCGGACCCCGCCGTGATGACGCTCGCCAAGCTGCAGGCGATGCGGCGGTTCAGGGAGCGGAACATGGTCTACTCCTACTGCTACGACACCAGGCGCTACCCCGTGCCATTCGCGGAGTGCGATGTCGTCGAGTCAGAGAAGAGGAGGTTCAAGGACAGCGGACACCTCAGGCTTGCCCTCAGGCGCCGCCGCGGGGGACGCCGGCCTGCAAGGGCCGGGGGTGCCAACAAGGCGGACATGTAGCATAGATCAGTTCTGATATTTGGGTTAGAGACAGAACGTGTTATCGGTTTGCTAAATCAAAGTCGATCATATGAGATCTCCTCGTCTATAAATTGGCGCCGAACGCGCCGTTTTTTTTTTTTTTGAAAGCTAAAACTTGTATTCATACGGAAAGGAAAACATTACACAGCCAAATACAAGCAACGAAAAAACAGAGAAGATACAGAGAACAACACTGCTGCAACACTCCATCTTCAACCTTGAGGACACCGAGCGCCCAAGACCTCCACCGTCGAAGACGACGCAGGAACCAGCCGCCGGCACCACACACAAGGGAACGGAAGAACTCCTTGCCCGAAGGCGTTGACGAGCCGCAACATCCACCAGCTCCGACGAGCTGGATCTGAAACCGAAGATGGTCCATCGGCCGGGGGGACCCCCCAAGCTCCCGCTGCCCCAGACTTGGGGCCAGCGCCACACCACCTCATCGGAGGTGGCCAGATCTTCAACCTGCAAACCATGAACCCCCACAGCAGCAGCCTCCATATCCCTCCGCTGGCCTCCTGTACACCAACCGCGATCCACCCACCGACACCGGAGAGAACGCCGGCAGGGCAAGGCAGCAGCCATCCGCCGCCGTCGAAGACGACGTCGGGAACGAGGGGAAGCTGCGGCCCGACAAAACGACGACGGTGGCCTCCCCGCCTCGGCCACGTCACCCACGATCCGCCCAAACCACACTCTATCTACATCGCCGGAACGCAGATCCGGGGATTCCCCATCCTCCCGCCGCCGGAGCGGCCGTCGGAGGGTGAGAAATCCACGGATACGCCGGCGAACACTGGCCGAACCAAAGTCGCCTTCGAGTCGCCTCTGGTACTGTAGAAAGAGAGGAGGGGAGAGGGTTTCAGAAATATGCAACCCGATGCTTCGGGTAAAGCGATTCGTTCGCCGCTCCGTACGCGTGATGGCCCTTGACGAGCTACGGCTTCAGAAAACAGTTGATGTCTGGTGCGTAGGTACCTGCGTCAAAAGTGAATGGGTTAGGTTGAGACTCCAAGTGCAGAGTGTGTAGTAAGTGGAAGACGTGTTTTCCCCACGAGGGTGACTCGAGGGTTTAATATCGAACTCTCGGGGAATCAGTAGTGAAAGATTTATCTTCTATCCTTCTTTTTGGTTACCTACAAAAAAGGTTAAATGTTTTGGTCCTCAACCTCACATGTGGTTGTCAAGCACAAGGTATATGAATGATATCAAGATAATTATGCAATGCAAACAAGAAATAAATATGCAATGGTGGTGAATAAATGTGCAAGGATGATGATAACAATGATGAATGATATTTTTGGGTTTTTTATGATGAATGCAAGATGAAAAAGTGTTTTCGTATTTTCGGATTTAATAATGGCAGAAAATGGAAAAGTGGTAAAATTTGTTGGAAAGGTGTTTCTTATGATTAAAAATGGACCGGGGTTCATGGTTTCACAAATGCACTATCTCTTTTATAAAGTGGTAGACAATGGAACACTAGAGTTGACATATGAGATTGCAACACAAAGTTTAATATCAAGTTACTAATTATATGGGCATCATGTCCTAACATAGAGACCTTTTGTTTATTAGTCTCACTTATACTCCACCAAGATACGAACTAAATCATAACACTCAGTAATTAAGATGACTCAGAGTATAGCTTTAAGTATCATGACATGAAGTTAAAATAAGAACATGCTAGATCTAGTCACGGAGAAGTGGCATGGTCACCCACAACCCTTGTAGCACGGTATTTTTGTTTATCCCTAGTGAGGCAACAAAGTAAGGTAAAACACCCAAGTGGATCGCGGAACTATCTCTCACGTTCACCGCACTAGCCACCCCCCGTTAGTCCAACTAATGCACACCTTCCCCCACACACGCTCTCATAAACATGCTTGATCATGACAAGTAGACAAGAACGTGGTACATAATATGCATCTATATTCATAACTGAAACAAACATTGCAATCTCAAACATATATTAACTCATAAAAAGATCCACCACATAGGTATTACAAATATGACCGTAATCATGTTCAGCAGCTCATACGGTACTAATTAGTGAGCTCAAGAGAGGAGAATACATAAGTTACTTACACAAACACATAGTCCAGAGGTGGACTACTCCTCTTCATCATGGAGACGGTGGAGAAGTCGATGGAGAAGATGGAGACCACGCCGGCAGCGCCCCGCCGGAGTTTTTCCCCTCCAATCTGCAGCTCCAGGTCTCTGTTTTGGTGTTTCTGTGTTTCGGCGGCGCTCCTTTCCGAAGAGCCTCGGGGATAATTTTTATAGGCAGTTTTAGGTCAAGGCGATGTCGGTGAGAAAAGATCGACGGCAACGGAGCGTCGAGGGCCCAGATGGGGGGTCCCACGTGGCCAGGTACAGTGGCCGCGTGGGCCCACCTCATTTGGACCACGTGCCTCCGTTTGTTCGCTTCCTTCGCCCACAGGTCTTCTTCCTTCCAAATATTGACGCCCGTAAATTTGCAGGTCATTTAGACGTCGTTTGGGTCCCTGAAACTTAAAAGGAAAGAAATAGGGTTTTCTGCCTGTGCAGGGTTAATTTCATAAAAATAGGAAATCATTAAATTATTTCCAAAATCATGATAAAACATTGATATAACCCTTATATGCTGCAAATATGATTGGAATATAAGCAATATAGTGCAAAGTTCATGTATGCATTTTACAGCATCAACGCGTCGTTGGATTCCCCTATCCTGGGGTCTAAGAGCATCTCCACCGACGCCACCTAAATTTTATTCGGCACCACCCAAAGCAGACATAAATTGGATGGTGTCGGACATTTGGCCGGTCATTTACGTACAGATCGCCCCACAAACACCACCTAAACGGGAGCACCCAAATCTTCTCATCTCTAAATTAGCGCCGTACGTTGGATGTCTCTACTCTCTGGCATGAGACTAGCGGTCTCCAACCGGAGTTGCCAAATTTAGGCCCCAAACTGTCCATGAACATGTCCGGACGTGTACGCAGACAATGACCGGACCACCCTAAAAGTGGTCTCCTCCAACCATGTACCTCAAAGTCTACTCAAAATATGGGTCATTGGCATGGATTGGTGAATAAGGAGAAAGGAGAATAAAAGAAGGACAAAAAGTAAGGAAAAGAAAGGAAAAAGGTCCAAGCGGAGAGCCCGGGCGTGACCGGACAGGTAAATCCTACCCCAAACTCTCCCCACATATGCCTTGAGTTTGGGGTTGCCGGACAGCCCGGACGTATAGGGATAGTTTGAGCGTCCAGTTGGGTGAGGATTTTTCACTCTTTCTCCTGCCAGACATGTCCGGACCGTGCTACCGGACATATAGTGAGGATTTGAGGGGACCGGTTGGAGATGCTCTGATCACACCATCAGTTCGACCACGGTACGGATAGAAAAGCACGCTCCACAGTCCTCTCCATCGGTTCAAACTTCAACATCCCCCCTCCTCTTACCGCCACCCCAAACATTGATGTTCGGCTCGGCGTATCCGCACGGGTTTGGACACGGCCGTCACGTCAGACACATGCACCACTTGGCCCACCCGACGTGAAGTAGGTAAAACATGTCCACTTTAGTCCCTTCTCACTCCTCTCCTCCTACGCTACCGGCCGCCGCTCTCGATCTAATTAACCAACACCGTGGGTGCATCCCATTCTCAGCGCTGCTCATGTCCCGAAAGTCGCCACCCAAACCGGGAGGGGTGCGCGTATTCTCGCGAGAAAGATCACCAACGTGGCTTGGGCACAATTTGTGAGTAATGATACCTCATCGTCGGGAAGTGCACAAGCGCAGGCACAAAAGACCACACCACATGACACGATGAGGCAGAAGGAAAAGACATGAGACATGGCACTTACCGGAGGGGATCCACTGCTGCTGCAACCACCATGGCATGACAGGGGCACACACACCTAGACGTGAGCACCGAGGTAGTAGCCACCACCTCGAGCACGGTGAGAGGGCCGCACTATGACGACGCCACCACCACCTTGACCACCACAAATAGAGCAACACATAGGCCAGAGAACCACTTCAAACCACCGCACTGGGAGGTCACCAGGGCGCAATACTGCGCCGGAGGTGAGTCGGTGCAGTAGAGCACCACTATACTGAAACATATGTTTGGGCAGGTGTCGTGGGGAAGCCACTGATTTAGAACGAATTGGAATAATCGACAAAGTTCTACTTGGGAGAGCAAAACAAACCGTTGGCGACAACCATGGCAACATGGAGCAACCGCGACCATCGGGAGGGAGCGCAACGACGTTTTCGCGAGAAATAAGAGAGAGTGGAACACAAGCGAGTTTGGGTGGGCTAGATCAGACCGAGCGTGTACCTGACCTAACCCGAATGGTTGGACGGGTGGGCCGGTCTAGTGGGCCAACCGAGTTAACCATGATTCAACTATACATAGAATAAACCTTATAAAAAAATTAGGTAAATACATATAAATAAATAAAACCTAAAGATTTAATAATATGATTTTTGTTTACTTTTGCTAATCAAAGAAATATATCTAAAATTCCTTAAGGCTTTTTTATAAAACAAATATATAAAATTAAATAAGTAATTAATCGTTGAACAAACGATTTACTTGGAATTTAAGGAAAATATAAAATCATTATGAAATGTTTTAAGTTACTCCCTCTTGTCCAAACAAATTGTCGTCAGCTATACTACCTACCTTTCTTTTTTGCGAATGAGCTATACTACCTACCTAATTGAACTACCGTAGCTCTTTTCCAACAGCGTATAAAATGGATCGGAGGGAGTAATATTTATCTTTTTTAAAGAATATTAATATTTTCCTAACTCACTAAAGTATAACCATCAATTATATGTAACTCAAAGTCAAAACCGTATTTTTTTAGAGCATCTCTAGCAGAACTCGCAAAAGGCGAAACCGCAAAAGCATTTTGCAGGTCACGTTTTTCGTTTTTTTCTCTAGTTTTCGTGCAGCGAAGAACAGAACCCGCAAACGCAAACTGCAATTCCGCGATTTAGACATTTCAGATTTCGCGGGAACAAAGAGTTCATATTTCGACAGTACCAACAGATGATTTCTACACAAAATAATATAGGCGATCTAACCCTATATCACTACACTAGCCTAGGTCGCCGCCGATCAAACCCTAGTGGGCAAAATGCGGCTCCTCACCGGAGCCATGGGCGCGACGGCGACGCAGCGGCGGAGGAGCTTCATTCCTCGTCGGAGTCAGTGACGAGGTCGATGGTGGGCGGGAGCGTGCTGATGACCAGCGCCTGCTGCAGGAGCCCCTCGTTGACCACCGCGTTGAGCTTGGCGGTGGCGGCCTTCTCCTCCGCTTTGTATTGGGACCGCAGCAACGCCGCGACCATCATGTGCTCCATCTGCTCGTCGGAGACGAAGTCCTCCGGCCCGAGCGTGACCCCGAAATGCTCGGGGTTGTAGCCCTCCGGCGGCGGAGCACCTTGAGCGGCGGAGGAGCTACTGGCGCCCGCGGAGGAGTTGTGAAAGTGCATGTGTTGCCCCATGCGTGGTTTTGGTAATTAATGACAATCCTTATGGACTAATGTTTGCATTGAGATATACTCGTAGATCTTGTCCATAGGAAATGTTTGGAGTTCATATGTTGGACTCTAGAAGATTACATGATGATCAATGCTCCCATTTTGATGAAGTGCAAGCTCAATATGATCCATCTCGAAAGACATCATTTGATTGAAGCTTGCAAAGGAGACATGAAGACGGGGCTTAGCGAGGCCCTCCCATAATGGAGTATGGGGGAGCTTTTGGAGAAGTCTTCATCAAGCATGTGCTAGCAAGCATAATCAAGAAAGGTGCTCCAACTTGAGAGAGTCAAGATCGTCATCATCGAGCTCAAGTGGAATGCGCAAGGCAAAGGTATGATCTTGATAGGTTTTCTATTTTACCGGTCTCATGTTGTTAGTGGGAGACCGGGTTTTTAGGATAGACGGCGTACTATCAAGAGGGCTCTCAAGTGAGTAACTTGATCGCATCTTTGTGGAGAGCTCAAACCTTTGCATACTTGGCTTTTCATCCTTCTTGGTTCTTATATGGCTTTTCTCCTTGTTGGGTTTTGGTGCTTGTCGTGATCTTCATGACAGGGCCAAGTTCTTCGAAAACGGATTTCATTTGGAAAACTTGTTGCGTTTTCGTGTTGGAAATATTACCGGTCCACCTTCGAGTTAGGGTCCACACCTCCCCATGTGTGGTATCCCCTCTATATTTGTGGGTTAGCACTCGTCGTTACCTTTCCAACGAAATTGGTTTCACCTGTTTTGGAGTTCAAACGAGAAAGTTATCGCTTTTCAGGCTTTGCTGTTTTGTTGCTGCTGTTCAGGCCGGAGTTTCCGGTCCCCAGGACCGGAGTCTCCGGACTCAGGTTTTTTCCTCGAAGAGGCATAGTTCTTGTTCAGCCCCTGGTGGGGGCCGGAGTTTCTGGCCCAAGGGGCCGGAGTTTCCGCCCCGGACCGGAGTTTCTGCCTGTGTTTCTCTCGTCTGTTTGTGGTTCACCTCCTGGTGGGGGCCGGAGTTTCCGCCCCCAAGGGGCCGGAGTTTTCGCCCCAGGCCGGAGTATCCGGTCACTTGGACCGGAAACTCCGGTGCAAAACTGGCTGCAACGGCTCTTTTTCTGAGAGGGGTATAAATACCCCTCCACCTACCTCCAGCCAGCTAGCTTTGCCCAGCACGTTTTGCTTTCTCTCTCCTTCATTGTTGCAAGCTCATTTCCTTGATATCTCCCAATCCCTCCACCCAAACTCTTTGATCTTTGGAGGATTGAAGGAGAAGACCTAGATCTACATTTCCACCAATCAATCTCTCCTCTAAGTGAGGGGAACCTAGTGGATCTAGTTCTTGGAGTTCTTGTGTGGTTCTCCTCTTTGTTCTTCCTCTCTTATTCCCCCATAAGCATTTGTTGCTTTGTTGGAATTTGAGAGTGGAGGATTTGAGCACTTGTGCTCTTGCCTTTTGCATTTGGTGCATCGGTGTGCTCTCCACGAGGATTCGTGGAAGTTGAAAGTTTGTGAACTTGTTACTCTTGGGTCCTTGGACCCTAGACGCCTTTGTGGTGGTTGGACCCTTGTGTGGTCACTTGAAGCCGTTCGGGAGCCCCCAATCCCATTGTGGGTTGTGCCCCGGATTGTTATTGAAAGCCGTTCGGGAGCCCCCAATCCCATTGTGGGTTGTGCCCCGGATTGTTGTTGAAAGGCTCCGGATTGTGGTGCGGTTCATCGGAGAAGAAGGTGAAACCTTTGTGGTTGTTGAACCGTTGTGTCGGTTCACACCTCTCCAACGAGACGTACTCCCTTAACAAGGAGGAACTCGGGAATACATCCTCGTCTCCGCGTGCCTCGGTTATTTCTATACCCGAGCTCTTTACTTATGCAATTTACATTGTGATAGCATTCGTGCTTGAAGTATTCTATATTGCTATCACCTTGTTGCTTGTCTTGCTTAGCATAAGTTGTTGGTGCACATAGGTGAGCCTAGTTTATTTAGGTTGTTGGCTTGTTAATTTAAACACCTAGTTTTATTCCGCAATTAGCAAGACTAAACCGGAAAAGTTTTAATCGCCTATTCACCCCCCTCTAAGCGACATCATTGTCCTTTCAAGTTGCCCTCGCCATGGAGGCGCAGCTGCTGGCGGCGGATCTCGCGCTCGCGCCGGAGCCGGTCGAACTCCGGCAAATCGCGGCGGTGCCACGCGGCCGGCACCGGCTCCCCGAGCTTGTACTTGAGGGAGTCGCGCTTCCGTGCGCCGTCGCTGCGGGAGACCTGGCGCCGCTTTTCGTCGGAGTAGTCTCCGCCGAATTTGTCGTCGCCGGGGAGCGGCTCCGCTTCCCTCTTCGGCGCCATGGCGGCTCGGGGTCGCCGGATCTGCGGTAGGGGTGGCGAGATTGCTCGTCGGAGACGGCAGAGTGGGGGGTGGATTGCTCACCGGAGCGGCGAAACGTGCGAGGAGAAGTGGGGGTTTCGACCTGCATCCGCGGTCGCAATCCGGCTAAATAGAGGCTCGCCGCTTCGTTTCACGGGCCACCGCAAAACGTTTGCGGGCTGGGCTAATTTTGCAGGCTCTGTTCTGACCCAAAAACAACACCAAACCCGTAAACTCGCCGGAATTTTGCTGGTTTGAGTCTTTGCGGGTTCTGCTCTTAGACTAGCCACCTACACTAGTTCGTAAACAAAAGTCATCATCCTCATCGTCACGAGAATATAGAAAACCTCCGTCTGCACCGGCTGTATCTCGATGCTAAACCTCAGCTCAGGGTAAGCGCATCGCATCACGGCTTACGTGGCAACAAACCCCTCCTGCAAGGCTTCGCACTTTCGCAGCACGCACTTTGACTTGAGCTTGAGCAGAGCACCCAGCATCTTCCTTGCCCCTTCCACCGAGGCATATTCAGTCATCTATTTTACCTCTTTGCCCCTTCCAGTTCCCCCACGAAATCGAAATCAATCGATCCCCTTCCTTTCTTCCCGTCCAAATCGCCTCCCAAATCCACCCGCCGTAAAACCCTCTCCCCCTAATCCCGCCGCCGCCGCCGCCGGAGAGACATGGTGCTGTGGGAGCTGACGGCGATCACGGCCTACTTCCTCGGCCTCAGGCGGACTTACCGCCTCGCGCTCCGCGGCCAGCGCCGCCTCATCGGCCCCAACCACCCCAAGGTCCGGGACTTCGTCTACAGGTAATCGCCGGCGACCGACCCCCCCTACTCTGCGGACTGACGGCTCTGTCTGTTCCCTCCCGCCGCCTCTCGCTCTCCTAGCTAGCTACCCTCCCGGGCTGTCTCGCTGGCTGATTGGTCATGCTGCCTTGTTTATCTCTCAAATCAAACAATGCTTAATCTACGCCGTTGTTGTGTGCTCCACCAGAGAGATCATGTACGCGCTATAAAAATAAGAACAATGGATGCATTACCAGAGCAAGACTTAGCTTCAGGTTAGGGGAACCTTGCCCTGAAGTCTGCAGCAAAGCTGCCTGTTGTTTGCTGCTGCCCTGGTCGGTGCCTTGCTGCTACTAGCATGATACGGTGCTAGTAGCTCTCATTTCAGTTCATCCACGAAAGTGTGTCTAGTCCAGTGTAACCGTCGCTCTAGTTCCTTCTGATGTCAGAAAACAGTCCCAGGAGTTTATCCACATACGAGCGTGTCCAACACAAGATCCCAGACATGAAGATAGGCGGTGGTTCCTGTTAGGGAGCATGAGTGCTGCTTTGGAGTTTGCTGCTGTCTGCGTGGTGATCTTGTAACTAGGAGGTTTCACCTTTTAATGTTCCAGTGTTTCTAGCTTTAGGCCGACGATCTTAAAATGTAAAAGCAGCCCACAAAATCGTGTCCCTGATGCCATTCCGGTGATAGGGTCGCCTTAAGTGTGTTACACTTTCGAGCCGCTTCACTGCCTCTCCTTTGGTGTTGAGCAGAGTTGAATATGCGTGCAATTGGCATACATAGGCTTCAGTTCATTTGTCTGGTTACCTACTTACCTTAAACTACTCTTGAGACATAAACATAGCAAACAACCCTTGCATTAGACTCATTTCACCTTGTAAGTAGTTTTGAATGTTGTTCGCGTCAGGTGTACCTTAATTCTATCCGAATACTCGCGACCAGATAGCTATGGTCACATTGCCTCTCTCTCATACCATCCAGTCACCAGTGTGGGATTCAGCCCCTATTCAAGAACTTTAATTTGAGCTGCTTTGTGTAATCTTTTGATCACTTGGTCTTTATTATACTTCAGGATGTCTGGATCTGGTGTCGTGTCCTGTACTGTCTTGTAAACATGATGTCGCTGCTGTACTTAATCTGGTAATAGTTGTCTTTGCAAGAATTAAAGAATCCAAATAGCCAGCGCTGAGAGATATAAATCTGTTCTCAAAACAGGATCCTTGAACAGATTTTGTGACGAACTACTTGTCATCAACACTTACAATGAATTTGCTTAATGATTGCCAGTGCATTTTTGGACTAAATAACGCTGATGTCAGTTTGCAATGCTAGCCAACAATCATGATTGATCTGACCCTTTTCTTCTACATGTTATGCAGGCGAACACGTGCAATTTTCGATGTCGCAGTCTCCGTGCACAAGAAAGTTCAGGAGAGGGACTTGGAAGTTGGCCGCAACGTGGGAAACGCCATTCTCCGCTGGCTTGACCGCATGAAGCCGTCAGCACAGATTCGCCCACATCCTCCAGGCTTAACGAGCGGCAGCTCGGAACAGTACAGGAACCTCTCGACCATGAACAAGGCCGTGGGAGCCCAGAAGCCCGCCTCCAAGACCTCGACGCATGATTCCAGCGGGAAGATGCTGTTCTCGCCCTTGAACATCCGGCCCAAGTCCTTCCCTATCCTCCCCACGATGATGCAGTCCACCAGGATCAGCGCGAGCAGCCAGTGTAGGCGCATCTCCTCCTCATCGTTCCCGTCTGTCACTGACAGAAGGAAGGACATGATGGAGGGCGTTTTCAGGAAGGACATTGCGCAGATGATGGTGTAAGGAGGTGTCTTTAGCTAGGTGTACTGTTGTTCTTTTTGTAATCAGAACAGTGTTACTTGAATGGAATTTGGCCTAGAAAAGAACTCTCACAAAGTCCTTGTAATAATGGTGGAGTGCTGAACATAACATTGTTGCTCCATCAGTTACGGCCAATGCTGTATTTTCTAACCAATCATCAGACTGTAGTTGTATTTGATGATGCACATGTTGATTTAGTACCTGTTATCTTCCATGTCACACTTGCATAAGAACCGTGTGAGAATTGGAGCATCCTGGTTGGTCCCCCGTTCGTTCTTCGGTATGCTGTTTCAAATCTTGAATTCTACTGTAATACTGTACACAAGAGTTCAGTCTTACTACATATTTTGTCATCTCTGTGGTGGTGACTTCCAAGGCCAAATAAGCTCAAGATAATTCAAAAAAAACGAGGGGATCATATGGACTATGTTTAGCAAGAACGCCAGGCTCATGAAAATTTTGAGGTATGTCACTCTAGGCCTCTAACATATCTTTCTTATTTGTAGACATGGGCACCTCACATTGAGTAGCTAAGAAACTTAAAGCATTTGCATTGCCATTACTACATACAGGTTGGTCCAGCTACATGTATGCGAGTTACTGACTTGTTTGAAAATCCACTAAAAGCCTTGCATTGCACTTAAGAGGATAAAAGTTTACCGCAGTACATCATGCAGATCATACAAGTATTTAACATTTGAGCCCAGGCGTGTACGTATGCGTGTTGCACGTTACTAGTTGGTCTCAGAAGAAAGTACGCACAATGTAAGATATATATGTGTATGGAGGCCATATACAATTTCACCTTCTTCATTTTTTTTTCAAACAGGGGAACAAAGTCCCGGCCATCACATCGATGCACATAGCTTTCTATTGCATAGTTTAATTTAAGAGTAACTTTTACACCTCAAGAGACGTCCAAAGTGACTTGTGTAATCTTTTTCAAGGATATAAATTTGTGTAATCTTTTGATGACTTGTTTATTATTCAATTTCAGGATGTCTGAATCTGGTGTCATGTTCTGTTCCTGTACTGTCTTGTAAACCTGATGTTGTCTGCTCCATTAAATCTGGTGTCATGTTCTGTTCCTGTACAGTTGTCTTTGTACTTTGTAAGGATTAAAGAATCCAGATAGCTAATTCTGAGAGATATAAATCTGTTCTCTTTTCATAACGTGATTGTTGAACAGAACTAGTGATGAACTACTTGTCATCAACACTCAAGATGATTTTTCTTAATGATTATCAGTGCATTTTGGGACTGAATAACGAGCTGATGTCAATTTGTAATGCTAGCCAACAATCATGATTGATCTGATCCTTTTCTTATCCATGTTATGCAGGCGAACACGCAGTATTTTTGACGTCGCAGTCTCAGTGCACAAGAAAATTCAGGAGAGGGACTTGGTAGTTGGCCGGAACATTGGAAACGCAGTCCTCTGCTGGCCTGACCGCTTGAAACCATCGGCACAGATTCGCCCACATCCTCCAGGATTACCAAACCGCAGCTCGGAGCAGTACTGGCACCTCTCGACCATGAACAACACCGCCGAACTGCACAAGTGAGAAACCTGCCTCCCAAGACCTCGACGCACGGGTGAGAATCTGGTGGGTCCCCTGTTCGTGCTTCAGTGTGCTGCTTCAAATCTTGAATTCTAATATACAAGAGTTCAATCTTACTACATATGTTGTCGTCTCCTAGGCAGTCTTCTATATTCCCGGTGACTTCCAGGGGATCATATGGAGGATGTTTAGCATGAATGCCAACGTCATGTAATTTGTGTGGTATGCCACTCTAGTCTATACTCTATAGCATATCTTTCTTATTTGTAGCCATGGGTACCTCACATTGAGCACCTAAAATACTTAAAGCATTGGCATTGCCATTACTACATACAGGTTGCTCCACCTGCATATATATATGCGAGTTACTAACTTGTTTGAAAATCCACTGAAAGCCTTGGCATTGCGCTTAAGGAGGATGAAGATTTACCGTACATCATGTAGAACACAGAACTACTCCTATTTAACATTTGAGCCCAGGCGTGTATGTCATTCGTGCTGCATATTACTATTTTCTTTTGAAACAAGGCAAAAGACTTCCCATTTTCTTTGATTAAGAAGAAGAGCACACTGTAGCAAGCACATGTAAGATATATATATCGAGGTCAGATACATTTTCACCTTCTTCCTATGTCAAAAGCTAAAGATCATGCATGTCGCGTGGACTAGCTTGGATGTCGCTAACGAAGATGCTAGTATAGTTTCAGAGAAATACTAGTCTGGACTCTGGACACCAAAGATGCTAAACCTGTTTTGATCGTTCGTCATTTATAGGGTTGCATTGAAACTCTTACCTACCAAGGAAAGTCTCATTGATGCATTCAGACGAATACTAGTCTGCACACCGATGATTATAAACCTGTTTTACTCGTTTGTAATCTATAGAGTTGCATCAACCTACGAACAAAGTTCTCATTGATGCTGGACTATAATATTTCTGGAAAATTATGAAGATTTGGTACTCGAAGTTAATAAATGTGGATCAATGTGGCACTGTTGATGCAATTTTCATGGCATGAGAGTAAGCAATGTTGTTACTATCTCATGATGATGAAACAATGAAACACCTTTTTAATACAAACTCGAGTATACAATTTTGTCTATCATACAAGTACTCCGTAATAGGTTGGCTAATAGTGTATATGCTATTCATATTATTATTATAAGAACAGCAGCTCTATGTTGGCTACTATGGGAATGGAGAAATGATATGGTGTTTGAAAAGCAAAAGATTTTCTCTCCAATGCAGGTTGAACTCACTGGCTCTCTACCTTGTAGTACTTTAGTGAACAAAGCACAAGGAGATTTTTACGTTGGCATGTACACAAGTGGACCGGAGCTGCAAAAAGTTGTTTACATAACATCAATGTCGATGTAGTTGAATCAGGCCTGCAACAGCAACACCTTAGGTTGTCCTAGTGTCAAAGGATGAGATTTTTCGCTACATTATCTTGTTACTATGATATTTGCATGGGCTGTGTACATCTCACAGTGCAGATGTTTGGTGTAAACACTTGATGTTGGCATTCCATTGTTGTGAATGTTTTGAGCAAATGATAAGCGAAATATCTCGCAGGTTGTTATGTGACTTTTATTGGGGTTCCTAGGTGTAATAGACTATCTTTTTAGCCTAGTAATAGATGCACTTTTATTCATGAATATCACCCCTACCGATCACATTCGTGCAGCTGAATACAATAAGACAATAGGCCCATAAAAATAAATACAATGCCATATGTGTGGATAGTAGGATCGAGCTCGGGTAGGTGCCTGATGTTCGAAAAATGGGATCAATGTGTGTGGACGATAGGATCCAGCAAAAGCAAAATTCTACCATGCTTTAAAAAGTAGGCTCCAATGCGGGCGGCAGGTAGGATCGAGGGACAAAAATAGTCCTACGACCTAGTTTCACTTCCGTATAGCCACATCTGGAATCCCTGGCTGCATTTGTGGCTTGGTTACTATGTGTATTTCCGTGACCAACTTTGATATTCCTATTGCCTCCTAAGCCTAAGAAAAAAATTGCTCTCTTAAGGGATTATGCTCCCATCTAGGTATGTGAATTTGGGAACATATGAAAACCTTAGAGACAAACATGCAAGTTGTTTGATTACATAGTAGTATATATATATCGCTCATCAATAGTGTTACCGCTGTGTGAAAATTTAGTCACTCATGGGAAGATATGCTCCACAAGATTTAGTCTGTAAAAACTAAAAACACCATTTTAAATATGTGGATATACCTGGCTAAATGTACTAACATTACTAACATTATAATATGATGGCTATAAATTTATAGCGTATCAAGAGCACATGGGGTAACAAATACTCAGGCATGTTCTCCCTCTGCATTATAGAAGTTGCATGCATTCTCACGCAGTCACGCTTTGATCACTCCGCAGCAGAAGCATGCCCCCATAAACACACATGCATGTTTCACATCATAACTCCCCGTAGACAAAGTTTGAACCTAGTGTATCAAGCACAACCACCAAACGTTGAGTATTAGACATCGAAATAAGTTGAAGTTGAAGTCCTTAAAAGAGTGACGATGGGTCAGGCGATGATGAGTAGTCTTTCTAGTTTAGGACTGCTAAGCGTCTGTGCTTAGAGTCCTCTTTTAAATTTTTCCCGGCCGGCTAGTGCCTCAATAGCCTGTAATCTGAACTTTTCCTTCCCCTCTTTAATGAATAGGCAGAACAACTCCCAATTTTACTTCAAAAAATAAAAATAAAAGAGTGACCAATTATATAGCTTTACTGACATGATCACTAGCAAATCTGCCATCTTTAACTCCGATGTCTCCAATATAGTTGCATTGGTAATTATGGGTTGCCTAAGCTGCCCCATAATAAAACTGCTGGCAACTATCTTCATCTTCCCTGATTCAAGGTTGGAGAAAGGAGATAAAATAGGGACATAAGGAGTCTGAAAACAATGACTAATCTGTGTACTGTTTTTGTGTTTTCTCCCCAGATTTGGCCCATATGATTTTGGAAATATTCCTCAAATATACTTTTGCATCTAATTGTTTGAGTTGATAAGTTTTAAGAACTGATCTTAAGTCTCTTGAAGAGTAAAATTTCTTTATTCCTCTGGACCATGCAAAATAACAAGTACATATATGCATGATGCAATCCCTTAATTGAGTTGAGATTTATATAGATGTACGATTCAATCACTTCTTGAAAGTTGAAACCCTGTTTGGGCGATTTTAACCTTGTAGTAAGATCTTCAACATGGTTATTATAGGACCTTTGGCAGTTGCAGCATATATCAACCAACTCATGAAATCCAATAAAGTTGTTATATGATTTGAATACTTGAGCTTTCGAGGTGGAAGTGCCAACTTGAATGTGAATAGGGATATGTGCAAAAGTAAGCCTTGTAGGGAGTAGCCTTGTAGGGAGTAGCCGTGTGGTATTTGGCAAAGTTGAAATCCAATTTGTGGAGGAAAATTTCAGTTAAGTTGAAATCCATCCGCGTCGCCGTCGCCGCGCCCACCCGCCTCGTCACGGCCGAGGAGGACGAAGGGTCCTGGACCAAGCAGGACGGCCCCGCCGCCGAGTTCGACCCCGCGGCGCCGCCGCCGTTCGGGCTCGCGGAGATCCGCGCCGCCATCCCCAAGCACTGCTGGGCCAAGGACCCCTGGCGCTCGGAGAGAAGAGGCAGCGGAGGCAGAGGTTCTCCGGCCGGCGACCGGCAGGTACATCCTTCGCTCTCCTGATTCTCTCCCTCTCCCTCTCGTGCTCGTGCTCAGCCCATGTTCGTGGAGGCCGCTGTACTGCCGCCGCTCGTCAACGAGATCGAGCCTATATTCTCAACCAAAAAAAAAAAAAAAAGGTTACCCCTAACCAGCTGGTTGGGGATACCCTTATCCCCTAACCATACCCTCCAAACCAAACACACCCTAAGGGTGTGCACTCCCCGGACAGTTTCGTTTTGTGCTTATTCCGACGGCACTATACATACCTTTGTGTATTTCCAAATAGAATTTTCTGTTAGTCGCATATTTCCGGCCATTATCAACTGCACTTGTGGATGGATTATTGTGTGAACTTCGGACGTTGATACGTAGACATCTACCGTACAGTATAATCAGTACCTGGGACAGAAAAGTTCAGTTCGGCAGTAATCTTTGTACTATCGTGCAACCCAACGGAAAGGAGATTAAGAAAAATTAAGCTGCGGCTGCGCGAGCAGCATGCCGGAGCGTCCTGCCGTGCGGGAGGTGCAGGACCCGTGCACGGTGCACCGGTAGAGGTAGGCGCAGGTTCAGCGGCCACAGTCACATGCGCGCGGCGAGTTGGTCCTGCGCATGGCGGCCGACAGGAGGGTCGAGGTAGTGGATGGCAGGGGAGTGAGGGGTCTCGTCGGGCAACGACGGTGGACAAATGGCGGCGGGGCTAGGGCCTTGGGTGGCGGTGACAGGGGCACCGGCCGACAGCCGTGGAAACCGGGCCGACGCCGAGGGGTACGGCGGCCAAAACCAGTCTCCATGTACGGCTGGGCTCGGCCCACAGCAGGAGACCGGGCGGCGGAGGGCGGAGCACAGGGCAGGTACGGGAGGAAGATATTGCGACTGGCGGCTCTCCCCTTCCTCCATGGACACGGGCGCACGACCACGGCCCTGTGGCGTGACTGCCGGCAGCGCTGTCCGCCGGCGCGAGCCAATCCAGTTTGCGCCCAACTCCCTCACCCCCTGCTGGCGCTCGACGGCGTCGCTGGTGGGCTGCAGCCTGCAGGAGCGGCGCGCGGGGTGAGCTGCCGCGCGGCGCTTCTCGAACGAAGAAGAGATCGGGTCAACGAGGAAAGGAAAGGGTGTTTTTGCAAAGTACAACGGCGAACCGTTTAGACTGAAAAAAGGACCACGGGTTTATTTCCAAACTTTATAGGGGCTAAATTGCAAAACGCACGACGTACCACGGTCGTCTAACAATATTATATAGTAGAGATAAGACAAATAGATTCCAAAATAGGACGAAAACGAATTGGCCACACTGGACGTGGTTACAAAACCAAATAGGATTTCTAATCCTACATAGCTAGGTCCATTTGGTGCAAGTATATTACCGGCTCACTTCTTTTTGGTTTATATTTTTCTCCTTCTTTCTCTTTCGACCACAATACCAAAATGCTTACTTCTACTACTTCCTACATGAAGCTTATTGATTCTCTTTGACATTAGATACCTCATCTCTTCCAGAGTAGACCAGCTAAAAGAGAAGTGCAAGCAAGAAAAGACGATATTGAGTTTTTAGTCCTAGAGATACAACATTGAAACAAAGTTTGTGTGACAAGAGATAATGACAACACATTTTTTTTAAAACTCTACTATATAATCGGAATCTAAATCTAAATTATTATAATATTTTTTGTTACACCAGATTTTAGTCCGCCATCTTACAGTCCACTCGATCACCCTTGAGTCTCATTTTATTGGAACAAACCTTATACTATTTATGTAAATCGTGCAAACCACATGACTAATTGAATTGTTTATTCTAACAAATCAAAAATGAAATACACATGAGTCACAAACAAGGCCGGACAAGACCTCCGGTCAAGATCCTGCACGCCTCCCAGATAGGTGCGACACCACTTCGGTAGGATCGCATACGACTTACGACTTCTGGCTTCCAACTAAAACTCGGAAACAATTTAAATGTTCTTCTCATTTGGATTCTTCTATGAAAATATTTACCATACTTTGGCAAATATATAGTTGATTTTATTTTTTTGTCCGTAGCAACGCACGGGCACTTTGCTAGTTGCAATAATACCCAAGGGGTTGGGTCGCTTAGGGTGCAACAATTGCACACAAAAACTCTTTTCCTAGTACGGCCTTGCCAAGATCCTTCTTAGGGAAGTAGCTATGGAAGCTTATCACAAGCTCTGGTCAATGTATTAATAGAGCCAAAACTGCATTTGTTTCTCAACCAATATCCCAGAGCCGAGAATAAATTGGTTGGGTATTTCGGTGGAGATATTCAGTGACCAGTACTGGGCTTGCCTACGGTTGTGGGCATTACAACACACAAGAAAATTTAGTATTTACAATATTTGGCAAACACACCAAGAAAATATATTTTTGGTAAATCTAGTGATATTGATTTTGTATTTAAAATATTTATATGTTTTTCTAGAACATGGTTAAATTTAGACAAATATTGAATTTTGCCTAAATTTATGTCGTCCTCCATTGCACTTGCACACGGCGATCATCGATTAACGACCATCATCCATTGATTCCAGGCATGTGAGGGTCAGCTATTTGAGGACGAGTATGAAGTACCGGTGCCTATTGCTGGTCTTGTGTCGGGCGACATGCCCTAATAAAGTTGTGTTTCCTTTCAAAAAATAAAAGTTATTTGAGGAGTAGGTATATGGTCCCAGAATAAGCAGCCCGTCAATCGTGGGCCAACCGCCTCAGCACTCTTGGCTCGGCCCATTATTCTGATCGTTCTGCAGCTCCAGGCCGCATCGTCCGGCAAATCCTACTTGCCGCGTACTGCGGGAGCGATTCGCTCCCACGTGCCCCTTGTTGCTTATGGGCCCGGCCCATCTTCTCCCTCTGTGTCGTTCTGCTACTTTCTGTAGTCGATCAGCTCGTTATTCTTCCCGCATCCCCGCAGCAGCTTTCTCTCACTCATTTTTCCGGCTTCAGATTCCTTTGGTATTGCCGTTAGCTGCTTTTTTCTCTTATTTTTATTTTTCCGTTCCAATTAGGTTTTTCTGTTTTTTTTCTTTCTTTTTGGTTTTTCATTTTTTTCGTTTGTTTCATTTTAATTTAATTTTTTCTTTAGTTTTGAATTTTTGATTATATATAAAATAAATGGTTTGTTTACCGACCTTTTCCTGTTCACTTTTAAAATTGTTGAAAAATAGTTTCTGTTCGTCGATCTTTTTCTATTTACTTTTTTAAAATCCTTAACATTTCTGTTCACCGATCTTTTTCTGTTCACTTTTTTAAAATCGTTCAAAAATAGTTTTGTTCACTCACAATTATTGTTCACCTTTTAAAAACATTCAAGAATAGTTTTTGTTCAAATGATAATTTTCGTTCACCGACCTTTTCTGTTCATTATTTAGAATCGTTCAAATATAGATTTGGTTCACCAACCTTTTCTGTTCACCTTTTAAAATCGTTCAAAAATAATTTTCGTTCACCACCATATTCTGTTCACTTTTAAAATCGTTCAAAATAGATTTTGTTCAGCTATCGTTTCCGTTCAGTTTTAAAATCGCTTTTATGTTCACTTTTTTAAAATCATACAAAAACAAGTGTCTGGCCAGCGACCTTTCTATATCTACTTTTGAAATCGTTCAAAAATAGTTTTCGTTTCACCGACATTTTTCTGTTCACCTTTAAAATTGTTCCAAAATAGTTTTTGTTCACTTTTTTAAATCGTTCAAAAATAGTTTCCGTTCACAAATATTTTCTGCTCACTTCTTTTAAATTGTTCAAAATAATTTCTGTTCAACGGGTGTTTTCAAAAATCGTTCAAGACCACATTCCGTTCAACAGAGTTTTAAAAAATCATTCAAGACCAAATTCTGTTCAACGGATCTTTTCAAAAATGTTCAAGACCTAATTTTGTCCAACAGAGTTTTAAAAAATCGATCAAGACCAAATTTTGTTAAACGGGGTTTTCAAAAATTGTTTCACTACCACATTCCGTTCAACGGAGTTTCAAAAAATCGTTCAAGACCAAATTCTGTTCAATGGGTCTTTTCAAAAATCGTTCACTACCACATTCCGTTCAACGAAGTTTTCAAAAATCGTTCAAAGCCAAATTCTGTTTAACGGGTGTTTTCAAAAATCGTTCAAGACCAAATTCCGTTCAACAGGGTTTTCAAAAATCGTTTACTACCACATTCCGTTCAACGGGTCTTTTCAAAAATCGTTCAAGACCACATTCCGTTCAACGGAGTTTTAAAAAATCGTTCAAGACCAAATTCTGTTCAACGGGTCTTTTAAAAAATCGTTCACTACCACATTCCGTTCAACGGAGTTTTAAAAAATCGTTCAACGCCAAATTCTGTTCAACAGGTGTTTTCAAAAATCGTTCAAGACCAAATTCTGTTCAACGGGTCTTTTCAAAAATCGTTCACCGACCTTTTTTGTTCAGTTTAAAAATCGTTCAAAAATAGATTTCGTTCACCAAAATTTTCTGTTCACTTTTCAAAATCGTTCAAAAATAGTTTCCATTCAGAGATTATGAAATTGTTCATAATTGAAAATGGTTCGGATTTTGAAAATTGTTCATTTTTTGAAAATGGTTCAGATTTCAAAATTGTTCATATTTGAAAAAAAATCATTTTTTGAAATGATTCATATTTGAAAATTGTTCATATTTTGAATGGTTTATTTTTTAAATTGGTTCAGATTTCAAAAAAATCATGTTTTAAAAATGTTCATTTTTTAAAATAGTTCAAATTTTGAAAAAACATCTAAAATATCCTAATTTGAAAATTTTCAGATTTTGTATTTGGAACCATCTATGTGGCAGCACCATGAAGCGGCACGGGACGGCGGCGGCGCGGGACGTCGGCGGTGCAGCGACGATGGCGGAGTTGGAGAAGACGGGTAGAGTGTAAACACGTTCAAACATACAATACAAGATTATCTCGTATATGACCGTCGAAACAAAAAAAATTACAACACGAAAGTTGTGCGAAATGTTGAGATTAACATCCTCATCAAATGATATTTCAAACGGTCAACCTAGTACGACCAATTTGATCCGTCTCGATCTGGCAGAAACCCCACTCGAACTCGGAAACTCTCCCGTCCTCAAATAGGCGAGTACTAGACTACTAGTCTCCCCAAACCTGGGGTCAGTTGTTGATCGTGTTGTGCAAGTGCAATGGAGGACGATGCCATGGCGAGGCCGAGCAAACGGACGCGCACCTTCACGGCGGCGCGCGGCTGGTCGAACCTCTCGTCGGAGATCGGCGGCGTCATCCTGAGCCGCGTGCCGTCCTTGGCCGACCGCGCTCGCTTCCGCTCCGTGTGCCGGCAGTGGCTCCACGCCGCCAAGCAGCAGTGGCGGCTCCTTCCGCCGGCGCTGCCGTGGCTCACCACCTCCCATAAGTGCGTCTTCGTCGGCTTCCCTGACGGCGCCCGCCACAGCCTCCCCGTGCACATCCACGCCCGCTCCTGGGAAGCCTTCGACCGGTGGATCCTCTGCCGTGTCGGCGGAGATGACGGAGACGGCGATGGCCACCTCCTCCTCAGGAACCCGCTGCTATCGGAGGACACCAGCATGGTGCTCCCGTCCGCTGAGATACACAGGATCGTCGTGTGCCCGGGCGGCGAACTTGTCGCCGCCATGGCCTACATCGACGGCCGCTACAACCTCGCTTTCTGCCGGCCGGGGTGCCCGCTCGTGGTCGCCGGCGCCGCGGTGTCCGGCAGGCGCGGACCGTCGGCTAATGGATATCGCCGTTCACCGCGAGATGCTCTACGCACTATACGACCGCGACACGCTCTGCGCCTACGACCTGGCCGCCGCCGGCGAACCCGGCGCCACCGTCCGGATATGCATCGTTGGCAGCGACCTGCCCAAGAATGCAGGTGAAGCGCGCTATTTCCGAACGTTCTTTCCCGAGAGGCACTACCTCGCGCCGTCGCCTTCCCGCGGCGGCAGGCTGCTGCTGGTCCGCAGCAAATGTGGCGACGAGTTCAACGTTTTCGAGGCGGACGACGCCTCCGGGCGGTGGTCGGAGGTGACGAGACTGGGGGACGATGAGGCGCTCTTCGTCGGTGCGCACGGTTCAAGGGCCGTGCAGACGGCGTCCTGCTACGGCGGCGCCGTGCAAGGTAACCGCATCTACTTCGCCGGCGAGACAAATCGCAGGGTGATCGTATTCCCCAGGGACATCCCTGCCAGCTTGGGCGTCTATGACATGGACAGCAAGACCACCTCCTGCATCGGTCTGCCGCGCGGTTCATTCGTCGGTGACTGCACACCCACTGGGTCCTGGATCTTCCCGTCGACTGCAGATTTGTGAGCATGGATTAGATTTGATTACCTTTAGAAATCAGCATGTAATTGTTGTGTTTACGGTGATCCAAATTCATATGAAGTTATAAAGTGAGCGGCTAACTTCCTCGCTACGCTACGGCCCAAGCCGGTGGGCTATCCTGCGCTCGCGGGGTGCGGGGGCGGCAGCCCCCGCGGTACGGTATGGATCGTTTTCGGGTCGGACTGCAGCCGACTTAGGGTTTTGCACCACCGCTATAAATACATCTTGTAAGCCGCCGCATTGGGGTAAGCCATACATTGTAAAATCACGGCGTTTGTAACCTCACCCAATATAGTGAAGTATTGCTGGCTGACGCCCGTGGTTTTTTCCTCTCCTTTGTTTGGAGGGGTTTTCCACGTTAAATCTCGTGTCCCGTTGGTTTGATCTTCCGCTACTTTATCGTTTATTTGCTATCGTTTATAACAGTAATGTCTGTTCAAGTACTAGCTAGTGGAATTAGGAATTAATTAGGCTACTCGAGATTTGTGAACATGTAACTTGTAAGAGCATCTCCTAGCAGTGACCGAAAAGCGTGGAACTGAAAACCTCTTTTGCGCGGTTTATGGGCTGAAATTGATTGTGGTGTTTTATCGCTCGGGTTTCCGCTCGGGTTTCAGTTTTTGTTGTGCTAGTTTCTGTTGTGCTGCAGCCATTTTAAGCCCGTAAAACACTTGTTTTTTTCCACATTTTAACACATATGAATCGTTTGACCTTTATAGAAATATAAAACCAATACAAAACTAATATGAAGTAACAATATTATTTATTGTACAATAAAATCTTACTCCAAATTAAAATAATGGTTAAATTAAAAATTAAAAAAATTATCCGTGACAAGCTGAATGCAAAAAATAGTTCAAAGCGCACATGAACAGCATTGAATAAAAGTGGCACATTACTGCCCATGTCTTTGCCAGAGGTGCTCAATGAGATCTTTTTGGAGTTGGTTGCGGGTGTTGGCATCCTTAGTCTGAAGGAATGTTTGAATACGATATGGGTTTCTAGCCGGCTTCGCACGGCTACCAATATTGTCGTAGACCAAATACAACTTCAAGTCCGTCTCATCCTCGACGATCATGTTGTGAAGAATCACACAACATGTTATTATGTTCTTGAGTGTTCTTTTTCCAATAACGAGCAGTACCTCGAACAATGACAAACCTAGATTGCAAAACCTGAAGGCTCTCTCATTGTCCTTTCAATGGCAAACCTAGATTGCAAAACCTGAAGCTCTCTCATTGTCCTTTCAACATGCCTCTTGTCTCTTGGCAAATTCAGCCTCCATTTTATTCATGGTTTTCAGAAATGTAGAGCAAGCATGATAGATACCGTCGGCAGGATAATATCCATTTGTGTTGTCATGCCAATTGACAGTGTAGTCGCATGTCGGAGCATCACCACTAGCTAGCCTCACAAATAAGTCAGAACTTTGCAATACATTGATATCATTGAGTGTGTCGGGCAAACCAAAAAAAATTCAAATCCACACATCCTCGGATCCAATGGCCTCAAGAACAATTGTTGCATCACCACCTTTGCCACAATACTTCCCGTGCCATGTCTTCAGACAGATTTCCAAGTCCAATGCATACAATCAATACTACTGAGCATGCCCGGCCAACCACGATCCTCATTTTCTGCCATCAACCTCACCTTGTCTTCTTCATTCGGTGCTCTGAGATAAATAGGACCGAAGAGACGGACTATCACTTTGGCAAACATGCACATTGAATCGATTGTCATACTCGCCAATACGAAGATACTCGTCAGCATTGTCAGGCGGAAAACCGTAGGCAATCACCCTCATCGTTGCTGATATCTTCTGATATGCGCTAAACCCCATGAAACCGCAGCATTCGTCCGGCGAGTAAAGTACTGACAATTGGGCTCGCAAGCTTCTACAATTTTGACGAAGAGGGATCAACGCATTCGGTACGTTTGACGGAAGATGTGAGCTGGATAGGTGGGTATCTCGGCGAAGTAGTCTCGCATGAGCAGCTTGTTGCCGTAGAAGCGGTTTCGGGGAATGCAAAGGCGGACGACGGTGGACCCTCGCTCTTCTTCTTCTTCCGATCCCCGAGCTCCTTCACGGCAAGGACCAACACCACCATTTGCTGTGGTGGTTGGCGAGCAATATCTCCACATCCGAGTCGTCGGACGAGGACGAATACTTCAGCAAAAGTTGCTCGCACATGCTCAAATCCATCTAAAATGCACAGGGAAGATTAATAAACACCAAATCGAGTGAAAAATCGACCGTAAACGAGCGGAAAATCACCCACCTATGGATCCAGGGCAACATGCGGAGATTTGTCCAGCGACGGTGCTGGCGGGGCTGGCGGCTCTTGAAACGGAGAGAGAGGTGGATCCGGGGCGACGATGACTCGGTGGCGGCTTTTCGCCGGCAGATGTGGCTGGGAAACGGCCGGAATCGAGGGCGGCAGCGACTCGGTGGGGAAAGAGGAACAAACTCGCGCGGGGCTGAAAGGTTCCGAGGAGGAAGTTTATTGGTTCGTCTAGTTTTACGGTCGATGTTTTGGTTTGATTTCGCCGCACAAACTGAAAGCGGCAGTTAGTTTTTGGTACGACGGCTTTTTCGGTCACTGCTAGAGATGCTCTAAGTAGGAAAAGAAAGTATCTGAAACTACGGCACCCGTAGGCACAAACATATCACTATTTTCACATGTAGTTTTTGGAGTATTTCTTGTACATACTCAGGGCTAAGCTCGATAATTCAGCAAACAAAACGAGTTTAAATTGTGAATTGAAACCAAAGCATGTTTAGAGAACATCAATACTAAGATCAGTAATTCGGCATGGCAACAATATCAATATATTTTGGGAACAAAATACGGCAAATAAATTTGACAACACTCGATAAAAAGAAATAGCCCTCGTCACTCGCATGAACAACCTAGAACCCAATTTGGGGAACCATATTGTCATTTCTTGGGATTGCATGGGATTGATCATCGAACAAAATAGCGGAGGAGCAGAAGACTGCCTCGTTGACCGTGGGCGGGTGCTTGAAGGGGACATAAGCCTCGCTCGCTGGCCATTAGTGATGGAGGGGAATGGAATCCATCTAGTTAGCCGTCAGCCCTGGATGGGAAAGAAAGCATGCATCGTGGATGACGTAGTTTAAGGGCCGTTTCTTTTCGGGGCTAATATCCCCTCCCTAATTTCTCCCGTAAGTCGTCCACCATTATTACTTGAGGGTTTCTAAGCTATTAATCCCATGATTAATTTAGAAGTCTCAATAATAAACTGGGCGGCATAAGGGAGAGATTGGAGAGAGGACGGCTTATTTTTACCTCCAAAAGAACTAGACCTAAATCAACAAGAAGAAGTATTCTTGAGGGTGAAGGACAATCCTACCCCTCGTATTTTTTTCCATTTGCGTCTCTTGGTTTGTCTATGAAAACTTCGAGGCGGTCTCATGAGACGACATGGGGTGGCTTTGAATAGAGAGTTAAGCATCTAGGGTCGTGTTCTTTGTTTCCTTGGTTTAAAATAGATCGGGTTAATACAGAGGAATACCACAATTTTGAATTACTATATTATAAACTGCAAATTATAGCGAGTTTTATTGTAGCCAAGCACCTCACAATAGTTAATACTATGGTAATTTTCGTAAGTGTAGTATTCTCAAAACACTTTAAAAATACTGAGCTATCAACATGCCCTTTTTGAGTTTTTCTCCAAACGACCCGATTCGGTTATTGAACTGTCAATCAGAAGATCATGATCCCATGATCGCAAGTTCGACCGATTGTTTTGCCATCCCATTTCTTCGAAATCATCTGTTAGCATCGACTCAAAACGTCTCTCCCATGCTCTCATCAAATATAGGGGACTTTGTTTCGAATTTAAAGAATACTACTAATTTAGTCTAGGAAAGAAGTAGGGGCCTTCTACTCTCATCAATAAATACAAAGATGTCCTCAACCATACCCCCTCCGTTTTTACTTACTTCGCAGTTTTGAGTTTAGTCAAAGTCATACTTTATCAAGTTTAACCAAGAATATAGAAAAAATATCACAATCCATTTTATAATACAAAAATATATTTATGATTATTCTAGTTTTATATTCTAAATGTCCATATGTTTTTCTAAATATTTGGTCAAACTTGACAAAGTTTGACTTTGACTAAGCCTAGAATGCAAAGTAAATAAAAATAGAGAGAGTACAGCCTTTGGTTGACTATAATTTTTGTGGGCAATAATTTATTGACAAAACACGTACTCCCCCAGTTTCATGATATAAGATATCTTAGATGTTTAACATATTGTCTAGATTCAGATCAAAATAAGTGGACATATACAGTAAAACATTTTTAGATACATATATATATATGTGAATGTGAAAAAAATAAAAACATCTTATACTCCCTCCGTTCGGAAAAGGATGTCACAGCCTATTTTTGTAACATCCTTTTCCGAACGGAGGGAGTATTATATTTGAAATAGAGGGAGTAATTATTAAATGACAGGACACGGCAGGAAGTATGGTGTGAGCAGCTGCGGAGAACCATGACCGGTGGTGAATTGGGAGGTGACTCGGGTGAGGGAGGCTGCGGCGGCATCAAGGTCATCGCGAGAGTGGCCGATAGGGTCGGACTGTAGGGCGATGACCATGTAGTTTTCTTGCGGGCTGAGACTCTCGGGGGGGGGGGGGGGGGGGGGGCAATGATGCGGGAGAGACAAAAGATTCATACTATTATGCGGGAGAGACGAAATATTATTAGGAAGGAAAAGAGATTAGAACGATGTTCCGGCTGATTTTGGCGGATTAGTTGGTTCACCATTTTCAGGGCATATTCCGTCTCGGTGGGCCGAACCATGAATCATCCACTCAATTACAAACCAAACACAAGCCAAATAGGAGTCTCCTATTCTAGAGCATCAAAGATCGTAACCTAAAATTTTAGGAGATAGTTTTTTCGAATGTTTGAACTCTCTAGATTGGCTAGCTAGAACATTAAAAAAAATCACGTACTCCTGCTAGACAAGATTTGGGATGACTCATCAAGCCTTCATAAAACCGTTGGCGGCTTGAACGACAAACCCCCGCGAGTTAACCCGGATTAAACCCTAGTGACCTTTCCCCATGCCGCTACCTTCCTCCGCCGCCGCCGCCGTCGCAGCCGGGCCGGCGGCGTCTCCGCTCGCCGCTCGTAGCCGGGACCACCTCCGCTGTCCGCGCTCAGGCCCTGCCACCGTGGTGAGCTCCGCTTCCCTGTCCCCGTTCACCCGACATATGTGCAAGTGTCGATCCAATTTTGTATCCGCACACTTCTTCTCACTCCGGGTCATGGATGCTGCTAGCGCTAGTGTTTGTGATGGTAGATTACTTCAAGCTTCTGGGAAAGTCTCCGCTTTAGGAGCTAGCCAGCAGTACTTTCTTTTTTACCTGAGCCAGCAGTACATTGTTTTCGTTGGATCGTGTTAGCCGATTGATAGCTTGTGTTAATTGCACATAATTATGTGTCCAGGTGTTGTGCTCTTTCCTTTTTTGGAAACTGAGCTTGCTTCGATTCGTGTGAAATCCCATGTGTGCTTCCAAAGTACTCCAGTAGTAGCAGCTTGATTGTTAGTACTGTGTATATATATACCTTGGTAGGACGAATTGCTCGGGGTAATCATGTCGAATCAGTGCGGTAAGCACGTGTGGCGCTGTGTACTTGAGCGAAATTTATCTTTGTAAATGCAGAAGTGTCAAAGGATCGATCCGCCGAGACTGAGGGCGGTGAATGGAGCCACCCCCTATGTTCCGGTGTCTGACAGATCGCTGTGGACACCTGTAACGATGCCAGTTATTGGGGACACAAACATTAGGAAGGATGACACGAGGTTGCGTATCTTCTCAGGAACAGCCAATCTTTCTCTCGCCCAGGTCGATTGGATCTTCAGTGAAGAAATTTACTTTTCATACTTTTGCAGTTCCATGTAGTATTGTTTCCTCCTGGTTCTCAGGTACACACTCCTGTTTTGCAATGGAAATGACAAGTGGGTTATTTATGGACAAAAGGATATGGAAATGTGAAGTATTACTAAGCTTAAAAAGACATGAACTATGAAAATTGCAAAGCTTTTCTTTAAATGGACTATATCAAGTAGCAGGAAATAATGAGTCCATGTCAATTGTCAAACTGAATATTTTGTCTTTCAATGCCACTCTAAGACGCATGTTTTTCTTGGTGTCTTGTCAACAGGAAATAGCAAGCTACATGGGTCTGGAGCTTGGGAAGATTAACATAAAGAGGTTTGCTGATGGCGAAATATATGTTCAGTTACAAGAAAGTGTAAGGGGATGCGATGTATTCCTGGTGCAACCTTCATGTCCTCCAGCAAACGAGAATCTCATGGAGCTACTCGTCATGATTGATGCCTGTAGGAGAGCATCTGCTAAGAATATTACTGCAGTTATCCCTTATTTCGGTTATGCCAGGGCTGACAGGAAGGTAATATTTCTTAAATATATGTCCACAATTACTACGCCGAGGTAATATTTCTTAAATATATGTCCACAAATACTATGCCGAGGTTGTTTTAATGGAAAAACGTAAAACCTATGTCATAGACTTAGTTGTGATGGCTTGTACACCTGGATTTTACCAGAGCTGTATGACCAAACTTTCTGATGTCAAATATGAATAATAGCCATATGTGGATGTTTTCCGATATCCATAAATGTGGTAAATTGAAATCAATGCTCAATAACCTATTACTATGAGGAGCGTGTTGTTCTGTCAAGATAATGCAGGATCAAAAATCTAGTCTGTACTATATATTTCTGGCACATCATTCTAATATTTTTCCAAAAGAAAATTCACTTGCAAATCCAACAAAATATATTTTTGACTTTGCTGCCTTTTCAGTCTCAAGGACGTGAATCCATAGCTGCAAAACTTGTAGCTAATATGATTACAGAAGCTGGTGCAAACCGTGTCCTTGTTTGTGATCTTCATTCAAGTCAGGCTATGGGATACTTTGACATTCCAGTAGATCATGTTTATGGCCAGGTACTCACTGATGCATGTTCCTTCAGTTGATCAGTTACTTTAGAACTGACATGTGATATTCATCATTTCACTACTGTTTCTTTGGCTCTTTGATCTGTCAAGCCGGTGATTCTTGATTACCTCGCCAGCAAGACAATATGTTCAAATGACTTGGTGGTGGTGTCGCCTGATGTTGGAGGTGTTGCCAGGGCACGCGCTTTTGCCAAAAAGCTATCAGATGCACCTCTAGCAATTGTAGATAAAAGAAGGCATGGGCACAACGTCGCTGAGGCAAGTAGTATATTCCTCATATTTTAAGTATAGCTGGATTAATGGACATGAATAGAAGAACTGTTTTAAGTGTTCTATATTCCTGTCCACAGCGGGAATATGAGCAACTTACTAGGATGTATAGTAAGAAAATAGTACTCACTGGGGATTTTTATAGTTGGTTGCACAGGACTGTGGTTATATTCTAGTCAATCTGGAGGAAATGTATAATCATTTGGAGATGTGCTGTTTCACTTAATGCATGCTAGTTTTATTTTCCGTGCTGAGTTCTGTCAGATTAAACAGGCCTAACTTATCAAGTGCATTTATTACAGGTAATGAATCTTATTGGAGATGTTAGAGGAAAAGTGGCTGTTATGATGGATGATATGATTGATACAGCTGGTAAGTTATCCCTTTTAAGTTACAGCAAACATAATTCTTAGGTTTTCATTTCACACTGAAGGGCAGTTGAGCCATTACTCGATGAGGCTAAATAAGTAGCAAGCATGTTGTTACTAGTCATGTATATGTTGTAGCATCCTAGTAAAAGCAGAAACCAGATACATATAGGTAGGATTGATTTTTGTGATAAGTTGTGGATACGAGTCATATGACTTGCAAAATATAGTTTATACATGGATGCCCGCTAAAGTGTTTCATATTCTTTTTTTTTAGAGGAAACGCAAAAGCTTTGCGTTTCATTTTATTGAAAAGGTAGAGTTTGGTTTACAAGCCTTAGGAAAGGCGATTACATATTCATATTCATGCCTGAAAACTAAGTAAATTATAACATCTTGTTGCATATAAAATTGAACTACCATTTTTTGAGACACTTTGCCTCTTGAATATGAATATACTACTGAAACTATTACAATTAAATTAGGAACTATTGCCAAAGGAGCTGAGCTGCTGCATCAAGAAGGAGCAAGAGAAGTCTATGCATGCTGTACACATGCTGTTTTTAGGTACCATATTTTTACGCACATATTCCATAATTTTTCTAGTAGGAAGTATGCTAGATGAACTACAGAACTTGATTTGCTATGGGGGAAGGCCCATCACCACAATATATGTAGTTACAGACTTATCCATGGAGCCAGAGTATGCACCAATTTGTGCAAGCAATTCAGAAAATGTGCACTGTGCTGGTATAGCCTAACATTGTATGTCAGATCTAAACTCTGCAAATCTGCATGGATACACTAACTTACCAAACAGCAGGGAAATACAATTCACTGGTGATAGTTGCCAAAAGTTGATTCTGGGTGTCATGTAGAAGTGAACCCAGAGTGGAGACACAGTTTTATCAACTTGAATTGGAATTGTAAACCTTCGATACAAACTAGCAGTGTAGGCAGTTTCTGCTGAATATAAAAGGTTGAGAGTGGAGACACAGTTTTATCGACTTGAATTGGAATTGTGCTTTATTTTGTTATTCTATGGCACTATGTTTTAGCTCTGACTTCCTTACAAGCATATTCCACATCACCTTTTCAGCCCACCTGCCATTGAAAGATTATCAAGTGGTTTGTTTCAAGAAGTAATCGTCACAAACACCATCCCATTGAAGGAGGACAAGAACTTCCCGCAGTTGACCATTCTTTCAGTTGCTAACCTTTTAGGCGAGACAATCTGGCGTGTCCATGATGATTGCTCGGTAAGTACTAAGTAGCGAAATTCGATCAGATACCATCAGAATTCTAGACCCCTTGTACTAATCAGGTGGTTCCAATTGGTTCCACACCTTATTTCTTGGAAATCATGCTAGCATTGCTAAACAAAGCGTCCACATTTATATCTCAATGCAGGTCGGTCATGCTCCGTACTCCACTTTGGATATCGACTGATGCTTCCATTACACTTGTGGCGCTCCCGTCCGTGGGGGCCTTGTTTGATGCCTAGGTGGGAATGGTACCATGGTGTCAAAAACAACAAATACAGCCAACAGATACCTAAGAGATAATGATCATCATGTACTTTTTTCTTGTGTGGGACTAGTTGCATGATGCCATTTCTTTTTTGGAATAGTTTTCGTGGAATAAGCTCTCTGAGATTCTGTTGGCTGAGAAAAAAACTTAGACCATGTGTTTCGATGTTAGTACATTAGATGGAAGTTCCAGTTGTGTAATAGATGCCGTATGCGTGGGTGTGTATATAGGCCTGCTTAATCCATGCAGTTTTTTTTTATTTTACAATTTGAGTTGAGAGTTGGACCACTTGAAATATAACGATTGTCCTTGTTCTCACTGGCATAAGAGTTAACGGTTTATGTTTCCTTTTGGAGAAATAATTCTGCTATGAATATCACAGATGGGCATTCTATATATCTCTGCTGCGGTTAGCTTACTACTACTAGTAGCAAGTTACTAGTATGGTCAGATCATTCTGTATATGCAACTCCATTTTCAGAATTGACCGGTTTTCAAGAAGGACGGTGGTATCTCTAAATTGGCTTCTAGATGTGCTGCTTCTGAAAAGCGCTCTTCTTACTTTGAAAAGAGCAGAAAACTATATGTTTAGAAGTTATATTTTTTCACTTGTATTGACCTATACAGTAGATTCTTGTAAAATTTCATGGAAAAGCATGTTAATATCTGGCCTGTGCAAGAAACAGGACCAGCTTCTTCTTGCACGAAAATGTGCGTGCGTCCAAGATAGAGGAACGTACACATGGTGGGAGGTGGGTAGCCGTGTTGCTGTACTTTGGACCGTGTTGTAATTTCTTTCAGATCGGCTTTGCGCTGCTTGAGATTGCTGAGTGCATTGCGCGTTCAGCAATTCCAACACGATTTCGATCGAGCTTGTCCATCTCAGAGAAAACTAGGCAAGAATTAACAAATGCATGCAGTGCTTAATTTCACCCAGAAAGGAAATAAAATCCACAGGCAACCCCAGGAATATTTTGAAGACAATGGTAACCATCAAAAAGAAAATTGGATCTATAGATGAATCATACAGCATATACATCTCATTTCATTTCTCGGCATGCAAAAAGAAAGGTCAACTCTCGCCTCAACAGCTTTGCACTAGAAAAGACAAAACCCGCCTTTGTCCATTTAGATCATAATGCTAAGCTGAACTTCTCGATGATGACGACGTCACGAGAAGAATCTCCATTGCTCCGTAATATGCTCATTCAGTTGGAACTACTGAATTATTATTGTTACGCCAGGCAAACGGTGCAAAACTGTCTAAGACTAGTAGAATACATCATGGGGCAAGGTTAAAAAAAAATCAATGTTACAGGTAAAATTGATACGCTAGCTACATCTTCGACACTATGTTGTGCCAGGTGAGACGCGGTTCCGGATGCAATAATGTAAAGTGTACAAATGTTCTCCACATGGATATGTTCGATCCCCAAAAGGAGTGCCTGCACAATGCTCAAATTGGGAGGGGAAGAAATGCAAGACACTGAACTAAATTATTTGTGTGGATTATAGAACATTAAAAGCTGATCTGTCTTAAACTTTGTTCTACTGGACATTTAAATAACGCAATCCGCTACAATGACTTTAATGTACATCACACAATCAGTTCCATCAATGCAGTTAGTCACACAGATGGTGTAGCCTGTGCAAATAGAACAAAAAATGCGATGTTTCTTCGTAACAATGAAACCTATGTCTGTGTGCCACGAAAAAGGTCGATCCAACATACTTCCATCGTCTGCCAAATTAATATTCACTAGGCTAATGTGACGAGTCTAAGATAAGGTGCAAGGGATTAATCCCATGTGTCATAAGAAAACAACAACAAAAATTACTCAATATCTCAGATCTCCGGCAAACCTCTCAAACAACTAAACCTCGTAATACAGTAGAAAATTAATCAAAGAGCAAGGTTTGATAATACATTACCTACTTCAGCAAAATCATAGGATTAAAGTAGACAAGCAGACGGATGCGAGGCCAGGATTGGTAATTGCTTATACAAATGAAATGACTTTCTGATCATGTACTCGCAAGCCTGTATTGTTGTATAGCCTCATAGTGTACCAAGTAGGGTAGAACCCATTTCGGTGCATTGCTTCCATCCACCTTTCAGCCTCGCTTCGAATGCCATGCTTGCAGAAGCCATGTACCATTATATCAAAAGTAAATCGATTTGGTTGATACCCCTTTCTGCACAGCCTTTCGAACATGTTACAGGCAGTATCCATCCTCCCTGCCATGCTCAATCCTCGTAGTAACATGTTATAAGTAAAAATGTCGACGGGAAAGAACTGTTCTAAACCTTCTTCTAAAACCTCCAAGTCACTCCTGTTTCGTATACCACTTGCAAACAACTCAATAAGTTGTCCAATCAAGATTCGTCCGGCCCCACGACCTTTGATCTCTTCAGCTCTGGCTTCAACAGACGCTGATCTATCTTCTGAACGTATCCAAGCCTTCAGAAGATCGCTGCCCCTCAGTGTGTGCAACAGAAGCACATTACACAAGAAGGCTGAAACAGGGCGACCTGTTTCCCTGAAGTCATCAATAACCTTCACAACACTGTCGTAATCGTGAACAGAGCTCAAGAGGAGCACAAGCTGTTCATAGCAGTTGATGCTTGGGATTAATCCTTTATCCCTTGCTTCCCTCCAAAATACCATCGCCTGCTCTGGCTTCTGAGCTTCACATAGACCAGATATAAATATGTTATACATCTTGGTCCCAGGTGCCTTCTTCTCATGAATGCAATTGAAAAAAATTAGCGCGTCACCAATACGCTTGCTCCTCAGATAACTCATGAGAAGAAGCATATTGCTTTCTACGGACGGTTCCATCCCTGCACACTCCATCCGGCTATACACCTCCCTGGCAACATCAGCCTTCTTAGCGTGTCCAGCCCCAGAGATGAAGTAGTTATAGCACACACGGGGTTTTAGTTTATTCCTCCCCAACTGGTTCTCCAGCAGCTCAAGAACCTCACCATACATACTCTCCTCACACAACGCACAAATAACTGACTGATAGAGGCTTCGGGTTGGAACGTGTCCCATATCTTGCATTTCCAGTATGAGCTTTGGCAGTACATCCACCCTCCTAATCAATATTAATGCCCTAATCAAGCTCTTGTAAGTTGATCCGTAGCGATATAGGCCCGCAGGGTTCTTGCTGCTTGCTATCTGAGGCACTCTACATGCCTCCTCCACGTTCCCGCTCTTGCACAATGCCACAAGGTACTTGGCCAACACATTGTCCATTGGCCACGCCTCGTGCTTGAGTGCCCTGTCAAGAAGCACCCTCACCTTATCAAGCTTCCCTTCCTGGCACAACACATTTGCAAACATCGCAAATGTCTGACGGCCAGGAAAGTACCCGTCTGCCATCGACTGCTCCAATACCAGACACGCCTCTTCTGTGGCCCCACCGTGGCACAGTGCCCTGATCAGATTATTATAGACATCCTTATTAGGGTTAATCCCAAGCTCCACTCTTGACCTATACAAATGCATGGCAACCTCCACAAGCCCGGCTTTACAAAAGAAGCAAAGTGTGGCATTCATGGTCAAACGTCCTGGAGCAATGCCCTCCTCCATCATTTCCACAAGCAAATCATACACTTCACCAAGTCTGTTCTTGAGGAGCAGGCGGTATACAAGCTTATCATACCGGTGTCCATCAGGGATATATCCCTCAGCCTCCTTCTTATCCCAAAGGAACTGCAATGTAGTATCAAGCATCCCAGCCTCAGTGAGACCATGGATCCATGCGCCGTACACGTCGCATGAGGAGAACTTATCAACAATCTGGGCTGCCTCATCGAATTGCCTGCGCCGGCAGAACTCAGTGACGATAGAACCAGCGGCAGGGCCTCTGGATGCTTCGGCGAAAGGGAGGGTATCAAGCAGCGCTACGGCGTCGCTGAGGCGGGCTCGGCGGCAGAGGCTCTTGATACGGATGCAGGTTGAACGGGGACTAGCAGCGAGGTTGCGGGCGAAGGAGTCGGCGAAGTCATGGAGCGACGCGTCAACGAGTGAGTTGAGGAGGATGCGAGAGGAGACGGCATTCAGGTCGACGCCGCCGAAGCGCATGCGGGCGAGGACGTTGAGCCCGCGCTGTGGGTCGCCCGCGATGGCGTAGCCTACGACGAGCGTGTCGTGGAAGCGCAGGTGGGCGGTGGAGGCGGAGGTGGTGGAGAAGAGGCGGAGCCAGTCGAGCACCACGGAGGAGTGGCGCGCGCGCGAGAGCAGGCTGAAGATTGCATGGTAGACGGCGCGCGTGTGGCGGTAGTGCGGGCGGCGCCCCGACCAGTCGAAGAACTTGAGGCGGAGCAGCAGCAGCGAGTCGCCTTCGGGGAGCCTCCGCGGGCGGTAGCGGATCACCGACAGGACGAGCTCTTCCGTGAGCGGGAGCGCCTCGAGCGCCGCCGAATCGTCGGCAGCGAGGGCCTCGTAGATCGCGTCGAGTGCGCCGACCGGCTCGGCGGTGGCGCGGGGCACGAGGAACCAGTGGCGGAACGAACCGGCGATGTCGGCGGCGGCGGCGGAGACGGACGCGTGGGAATCCGCGTACCGGGGAAGCAGCGGGTAGAGCTGCGGCAGAGGAGGCGGCGGCCGCAGGCGGTGTGGCGGGGCGGTGGATGTCGAGAAGGTGTTCGACAGAATGGCTAGGAGGCGGCGACGGCGCGAGCGGGATGGAAGAGGGGCGAGGAGGCGGGGCATGGCGGGGAAGGTCGGCGGTGGTCAGCAGTGGCTAGGATTTGGCCGCCGGCAGCAGTGGCGGCCGGCGGCGGCGGGTGGCATTGGTTGCCGGCGGCGGCTGTGTGCGTGATCTATGTCCACTGGGTGGGAAATTTTGCGCGAGATTGGGTTTGGGTCGAGGGCTGGGCCGAGCGTTTTGGGTCAGACCCAGGCGTGCACGTGAGACGCCAACTTGACTTGGTTGGCCAGATTGGTTTCCACGACAAAGCAGCCGCACGCTGCAAGAGAACCTAAACCACAATTGGCTACTCTGCCAAAATACAATTCAATTTAGTTTTGTTTTGTTTTTGGTCAAACTAAGTCAAGGTAAAAGGTATCACCTAAATATTTTTAGAACAGTCATATTATTATATTTCTGCATTATATGTTTTAGATGTCAATATATTGTTCTGCATACTTAGTTGATTTTTCCAAAATTTGACTTTTACCAAAACGTATGGACTACGTTTTGGTGTAGACGAAGTATATGTTTGACTTTTTGGATTTAGGAAGCAACATGAATGTAGCAAGACCATGATGTTTTTTTAAAAGTACATCTAGGATCCCTAATGGGGTTTGGGTTATTCATGACATGGTAATTAAGGAACTACCTTTTATTGCGAGTATTGTAGGGTTTTGGTTCATCATGGATCATACAATTGATGAGTTGAATCATGCCTTTGGTGACCCTTAAAAGTAAAAAAAAAAAGTATACACTACCATGAAACATATTCTTCATTTTTTGAGTCATAAGTGTTGGGTTGCGTGTACAGTAAATTAAAATTTCTTGTATTGCTACGCAACACCTCCCAAGATCTACTATGAAGATACATGCGAATACGAAGATCCAAAGATCTAGTTTAGTATACGTTACCAACACCGAAGTTGCGGAAGAAGTGTTGATGACGTAGTCGATGTAGCTCGTCGCTGTTTCCCTCAACCAAGCCTGGTAGAGAGATTCCGGCGCCTTCTCCTCCTCGCCTTATCACCTTGATTCAACAGCATGAGGGTCAACCGTCGTGAATGACAGATCACCCCTCTGAGAGCTTGCACGTGTACGCTGGGAAAGGTTCAGCAGGGCTTCGCCGTCCAAGTCTTGAAGCTCTACTGGTGTATATGAAGGTGGATATCTCAACACATGAGAAGGAGAGAGAGATATTAGATCTAGTCTAATCGGATAGGTTGCCTCTAATTAGAGGTTCCTCTAATCCAACTAGAATGGATCTAAACTTGAGAAAGACTTGCGTCAATTGTGTCTCAATTGTGTGTTCTCCAAATAGGAGGGGTGTGGTTTATATAGGTGGCCCAAGGGGTAGGGGGACTTGGGCAAGGGGAAAGCTTTCCCTAGTCCAACTCGGCTTGGACAAGGGGAAAGCTCCCCTTGCCCAATTCGGCTTGGGAAGGAGAAGTTGGAGATGGACTCCAACTCTCTCCCCCCTTCCCCTTTCCTTCCTTGCCACCGCCGCGGGTGGGCCCCACCCTGGCCGCACCGACCTAGGTGGGTGGGGCCCACCTAGGCCCGCCGCCGTGGCCGCCGCACCGCTTGGTGGGGCCCGCCCCTGGCCGCCGCCGCGTCACCTCCCCCCGCCGTGGGCCGCAAGGCCCACTAGGGTTCGGCTGGGGGGAGCCTCCCCCTTCGGCGTCTTGGCCCACCACCACCACTTGGTGGTGCGGCTACCTTGGTGGGCCCCATGGGCCCATCTTGGTAGCCCCATGGTGGGCTCCAATATAATATAATATTTTCCCGTAATTATTTATCAATTAAATAAATCAATATTTAGTTAACATATAATTAAATAATACTTTGTCTAATTAATTCTTATTTGAATATTTCCTTTTACAGAATATTTCACTGAATTAATTACCTATCATATGAAACACTTTTCATATGATCCAGGACACCCAGTGTCCGCCGACAAAATACTCCGGATAAATATTTCCTTCTTATATAAACCATCGGAATAAATCCGACCGTGATAGCAACTTCTATCACAAACATTCTCTCTTGATAAAGTATATCTATCACGCAAACACTATGCCGGTGATACTCTCTCCATGTTTCAGACCAACCAAATACACAACTAACCAATCCTAGTTTAAGCATGTCCACCCTACAGGTTCGATAACGGGTAGCTATAATTGGGTATCCACCAATCACCGGCCAGTGTCAGATCCAGGGACCATCTAAATAGCTGCTATCGTTATGCGAAACGTTGAACCTGCTGGTTATTTAATATATCATATCTCATTACTCACGATACAAAAATTCACCCGAGATATAGATCCGTGGATGATGTCATGAATCAATCATTCATATCATCTTTGTCTATCTCGTTAACCGGTAAGTTCACTTTACTCGTTTTCGTATTATGATATCCCACACGGTGTAACTTCACCATGCATTGTCTGCAGAACATATTGGATACCTTTATAATACCGAGAGGGCCCAGGGCGTATCTCTCTTAACACCGAGGAGTAATTTCCCATCTCAGAACATTAGGATACACACATACTTTGAAGCCACCCAGTAACTGCCTTTATGATCACCCAGTTACGGCCGTGACGGTTAACAGTACCAAAGTAACTTTTCCAGTACGCATGATCTTAATAACCTCATAGTTATAGGACTTGTTATATAACAAACTTTCTGTGATAAAGCTAAGGACAAAAAGACTATTTAACGGAATCTCTTAGCATATCAAAACTTGGGTTACCCAGCCATATTATTATCCAATAATATGCCACTCATTGATGCCGACATATACAATGTCCATGACTAGGAAAAGCCGCGTCATCTAGCAATCAATGAATTAGTCCGTAAAAGAACTAGGGTATATTTTACGTGTTCATATTCTCTACACGTGCGGGTGAGCTTTTCCCTAAATCACGTATTTAGAAATCACCGCAGTTATAGCATAGAGAATACAAATCAATAATTGATGAATCAGACATATGTATATGTATAAATACATTGCCACTTGGGCATATATCCAACAGTGTCCCACTTGCACAACTGGCAATGTCTAGTTTGCACAAGTTCAACATCTAGATCGATGGTTGGTGTTTCTCATGCTCACTCTTATGTGGTTGACGATTTGTCCTTTTAGTCCCAAATGGAACTATGTGAACTTTATTTCTTTTATGCATAAAGAAATACATCTATTCATGCACAACCTCAATTGATCATATGATCACTTGTAGCATCTGGTCATACAAGGTGAAACCCTGGTACATTAACCAAGAACACAATTTCATTGTTTTACCAATTAGTTGTTTATTTGTAAAGAACCAACCTAGTTCATATAATGAACCGACAACCCTTTTCTTGGAAGTTGTTACGCTCCCACTGTCTTTGCTACTTGTTGTAGTTTTTGTAATATAGCCTTATGTTTTATATAAACATCCCCATGTTTTGCGATGTACAAAATTTAGAAAATTCTGTCATATAATCTTGTCTTACCCTTTATACTTATCTCATAAGATTTTTCAATGCAACTCTTACATTATGAGTTTTTCTCTCTTTTGAAGTAACTTCTTCAAAATACACCTTATGGAGAATTCTCATCTTAATTGGAGTCAATTGAACTTTTAAATAAATTCATCTTGTCAACAATCAAGTTTGACTATTTTGTTTTTTATCTTAAAATTTCACATCTTAAGAAATTCCATTATGATCAAGATTTCAAATCAATTGATCATGCTCACCACCGTACGAAACAGCCATGGTTCTTGCACACGAATTCCTTCTATCTTTATGAGAATTTAAATTCTCCTATGTTCTTGAATAATATTCAAAACATTTCAGTGAAATTTCCGCAACATTATATCTCATCATTATATGGTAACTTCCATATGTGATGTGATGATTATGTTCCAAACATGCATGTCATCAATTATTTTTAATAACATTACATATTGTATAAAAACAAAAAAATCTTAAATTACATTATTCAAAACCGAATAATATAACTAAGCTCCCACTGATTTTATTGATACTATGACTTTCTTTTATTTCCTTGAAACATAAAACAAAACATTGTTTCTTGTTTCCTTTCTTAATATCATTTATTTGTCCTTGATACCCACAAGTATAGGGGATCGCTGAAATTTTCAATGTGTAAGTATAGTATCAATCCCACGAGGAGTAGAAGTATAAGTATTTATCCTCTCAAATAATAGTGTCACTTCTCTTATTATCTATGCACTAGACAAACTAAAATGATTAAATGATGCAAGTGTTTTTGGGTTTTTGGCGTAGAGTTTGCAATAAAGTAAAAAGCTGAAAATAAAATATGACAAGTGAAAGCTCTCAAAGAGAGAAAGCCCAATCCTCTATGCAGCAAGAGGACAAGCTCAAGTGTGTGTTTCTTATACGTGGAGAACGTTCCCAAGGGCTACCTAGACTTCATGGCATAAATATTTCTAGAACAACAAGGTAAGCATTTTGTCAAGTTTTAATCTTCTTTTGGACGGAGCCATAATTAGGGAAAGCTAAATAAATAAACTAAACCCCCTTATGATGGTTCTTATGGCCAAGTAAATGACTGCACAAGAGTTATTAAGACATAGAGTCCCACCATAGCTTTAAACTCTAAGGTCCCCGATACTAATGCCCTCATAATGCAACTTCATGACTCGGTCTCAGATTTACATGTCCTCCCAAGTCTCCCTCACTCCATTACACTACGGTGTTCTCCTATGAGCCCATCTAGGTGAAGTGATGTCCAGTTGACGTTCGCACAACATCATCATAGAATTACATAAAAAGATAAACACTAGACAAAATACCAACACATGTCATATATAAATCATTGCCAATCCATCCTATGCCCCCAGAAACATAAGAGAACTACTCACAACGCGAAGACATGATATGATTCAATGGCATAAGTGATATAACACAATTTGAAAATATAATCTCCCCACAAAACAATGACAAGTAGCAGTTCACAAACATGTAGAATAGTACTTAGACAATAACTAGGGTTCGAACAATCTCAAACTATGAGAGGGATGAAGTGGATCACGGAGATGGTGCTGGTTTTAACGGTGGTGTTGATGGAGACTCCGAGGGGGGATGGAGGAGCCTTCCGGAGGCGATTCCGGCGGCGTTTCCCCCCCCGATCTTCTTCGACGGCATCCTTCTGTCTCATGTTTCGTGGTTTTTGTGTTTCTCCGCCGCCTCCTCGCGAAACTCCTCGGGGGACTATTTTTATAGTCGGTTTTAGGTCAAGACGAAGGCACGGGGACAAAGATCGACGGCATCGGAGGCTCGAGGCCCAAGTTAGGGGGTCCCACGCGGCCAAGGAATCTGGCCGCGTGGGCCCACCTCTTTTGGCCCTCGGGTCTCCGTTTGTTCGCTTCCTTTGCTCCTACGCTTCGTTCCTTCCAAAAACTGATGCCCGTGAAATATCAGGTCATTTGGACGTCGTTTGGGTCCGTGAAAGTAAAAAAGATGGAAAAAGGGGTTTTCTGGTTCTGCAGGGTTAATTCCAAATAAATGGGGAAACTGTGAATTATCCCTAAAATCATTATAAAACATAAATATAACCCATATATGATGCAAATAAGTTGGAATATCAAGTAATAAAATGTAAAGTTCATGTATGCATTTTACATGCATCAACATCCCCAAGCTTAACCAATACTCGTCCTCGAGTATGAAGGTGATAAAACTAACATGGACTTTGCATTTTAATACTATCAATGGATATCAAAGATGATTACTATTGCTACATAGAGTCAAATGATTCATTCTTCAAAGGAGTAGCAATATACAAGATAGATTATAAAGTGATATCAAATATTCAATGAAAGGATGTTCAATGATAATTCACAAAGTGTAACATAGAAGAAAGCACTATGGAACAAATTTATGCATAATGAAAAGTAAAAACATCCTATAATGGTCATAGAGTATTCTTGTAAAATCTGAATATAAAAGTGGACACTTTGGAAAGATAGATAAATAAGTAGAGGTAAAACATGCAAAAGTCTCATCTAGCTTCCAAATGCTTCTACTTAAGTTAATGTTTGCAATGTGGTATCCATTGGTGTGGAGCTCTCATTACCCCTATCATAGCATCTTGAATGGTTAATGTTTAAAGTGAAAGCAAATATGAGTAGTGTGCTTGACAAAGTATGGGTTGAATGCCTCATGCCCCGTGAATACGAGTACCTACACCACGGTGTTACTCAACTCGGGCCACAAAGCAAGTTCAAGTTAAAGTCATTGTAAGTAATATAATAGCGTCATCAAGAGCGTCAACTGGGGTACCTCTTGCCTCAGGACATGGAAACTAGCCCATGTCAAAATGACAAGACAAACAGACAATGAACAATCTCAGCACTCTTTTATTTACTATTTGTATAGCTTTTTATTATGACGTGCATCACTGAATGTTCACTTTGGTGCGTGATGCATGTAAAATGCATACATGAACTTTGTAGTTTATTGTGCTAAATTCCCTATTTATTTGCAACTTTATTATATTTATTGGACTAACCTACTAATAGTTGGCAAAGTGCACAATGTTCTTATTTTAAACTTTAATTTGTAGGAATTATCCAAATTGGGCAAAGGAAACCTTATTGGAGTCAAATTGGTACTTTCCTGAAATCTGTCTGAGAACTTTTTACGGAGATTGTCAGTTTGACCCTCGAAGACGACGTCAAACGGAAAAGTCGATAAATAGAAAGTTGTCACAATTTTCATAAGAAGATTTTAAGCCCGAGAACACCCAATCGGAGTTCGGACGCGGCCTGTAGGCCCGTTTTCGTGACGACCTAAAACTGGATGACGGAAATCCGAGAGCCTATATAAAGAAGGAAACCCTAACTCGTGGGAGGCACCAAAAAGCCACGAATTTTCCTCCTCTTGGCAGCCGCCAAGGAGGGGAGGAGCTCCTCCATTGCTGCACCATCACCAAGGAAGAAGAAGGGGGGCCAAGGGCCGCCGCCGTGGGCAGCCGCCGCCACGCCTTGCCGCCGCCGCCGCACCATGGCTGCTGCAGGCCGCCGTCTCCTCTCCGGGCAGCACCTCTCCATCAAGCTCCTCATCACCATGACCATGCGTGAGTAGTTTCCCACGGGCTGAGGGCTCATACCGGTAGCTATGTGGTTCATCTCTCTCTCCCATGGTGTGATCTTTATGTGATCATGAGCTTTGTAATCTATATAGTTGGATCCATGGATGTTACTATTCGTTATTTATGAATTATGCTACTTGAGTGGTTTTATTAATGTAAACTCCGGAGTCACCTTTGTCCCATGGTGCGAATTGACAGTGTGCGCACCGTGTGTGACTTTAGGCTAAAGTTTACAGGAATACTTATCATGAGCTATTAGTTGTGTTGGATGTCTCTATGAAATTGTGGTGTTTGTCTAGTACTATTTTGGGGCGCTCTTAGTGACATTGGGGTCCCCTAGATGTGGAATGCAACTTTAAGGTGTGCTTTTGTAGCCCTACGCAATGAATTGGTGTTTGTTATCCAACAGGAGAATAGTTCAGAGTAGCATAGTGAAGAGGAAATATCTATGTATTCAATTATATTATAATTGTTGAGAGTGTCCACTAGTGAAAGTATGATCCCTAGGCCTTATTTCCAAGCATTGAAACACCGTTTGCTCTCATTTTGGCTCAAGTTTGCTTGCTGCCATTTTTATTTCAGATTGCAATTACCACCTATAATCATCCATATTACTTGCATTTCACTATCTCTTCGCCGAACTAGTGCACCTATACATCTGACAAGTGTATTAGGTGTGTTGGGGACACAAGAGACTTCTTGTATCTTAATTGCAGGGTTGCTTGAGAGGGATATGTTTGACCTATACCTCCCTGAGTTCGATAAACCTTGGGTTATTCACTTAAGGGAAACTTGCTGCTTCTACAAACCTCTGCACTTGGAGGCCCAACACTGTCTACAAGAATAGAAGCGTGCGTAGACATCAAGCTATTTTCTGGCGCCGTTGCCGGGGAGGTAAGGTAAAAGGTACTCACATCTTCTGGCTACTAAGCTATCTAGCACTGTTGCCGGCGTGTGTGTGCTCGAAGGTATCTTCTTTAGATTCTGCAATTATATCTTTTTGTTTCTTGTTTTTATTTCACTAGTTAGGCTTAATGGAAAACAAAAAAAATTAGAGAGCTATATGAAATTTATCTTGAGTTAGGACATGATGTGTTTGAAGAGAAAATTAAAAAACATATGGAAAATTATTTGCATGATGGTAGCAATGTTATCACTATAAATTCTTTGAACACCATTATTGCTAATGCTCTGGAAAAGTTTAAGCTTGGGGAAGCCGTTGTTGATGAATGTGATATTTTTAGTCCCCCATGTTTTGAGGAGAAAATTTTCTTTGATGATACTTTGTCTCCAATATATGATGATTATAATGATTGTGATATTTTCACTCCACCTACTATTGAGGATATAGTTTATGTTGATTATGATATGCCTCCTATATATGATGTTTACAATGATGAATATGATATTTTCAGTCCATCTACTATTGGGATAAAAATCATTTCGATTATTCTATGCCTCCTATTTATGATGATTACATTGATGGATGTGATATTTTTACTCCCTCTATTACTAATGAAACTGTTTTTACTTATGTGGAGAGTATTGATACTTTTATGCATATGGATCATGGTAAGAATGTTTCATGTGATGGTTATATTGCGGATTTTATCAATGATGCTACTGAAAGTTTTTATGACAGAGGGAGACATGATTTCATATATCTCAAAAATATTAAGTCTTCTCTCTTTTTGTTGAAATTTTTGAAGTTGCACTTGTTTTGTCTTTCTATGCTAGTAGATTCATACTTCAATAATTTGTTTTCTTACAAGATTCCTTTGCATAGGAAGTGGGTTAGACTTAAATGTGTTTGATATTTGCTTCTTGATGCTCTTTTATATTCAACTCTTATTCCTATGTGAGCATCATTAAAACTATCATGCCTAGCTACATGGCTATAAAGAAAGCGCTTTACGGGAGGCAACCCGGTTGTTTTTATTTGTGATTTTCTTTGTGTCCTCTTGCTGTAACAAGAGACTTAGTTTTTAGTTTAGTTTCTGGAATTTTTAATAAAGTGCCAAGTTTTACCCATTTTGGTTTGAAAAAGTTGCTTATAGCATTCGGAGATTTTATTCCTGCACGAATCTGTGCACGGTATGATTTTTAATTCTTATTCTGTAACTCCGAAAGCTCATATTTGAACTGTTGTTGCAACTTTTCATCCTCTGTATGCATGAATTTTTCGGAATTTTTCGAGAAAGTTTAGTAGGGTAGAAAAATACGTTTTGCTGCTGCTGTTTTTCTGGACAGATTCTGTCCCATTTTGTTTGATGCATGCTTTGAGCTTTTAACTTGAATCTTTTTGATCCAATTGAGTTTATGAGTAGGCATACAACATTATACACTTTCTGGACATTCATATGAATTTTTGTTTAAGGGTTATATGCAGCAAGAAATCTATTTGTTTATCACTACTAATGCACCCCACAGAAAAGAAAATGGGAGAAACGGTGTTTTGAAGTTTTTTCACAGGGATTAGAGGAGATGCACCAAGAGCTATCCAAGGATGGTGAAGACCATAAGCTTGGGGATGTGAAGACAACCCCACTGGACCTACACACTCTCGGTTTGAACACGTCTAACTTCTGTTTTTCGATCAATGCACTTTATCGCATAAACTTGGAGCGTCTTTTATTTGTTTGTTATTTCGTTTTGATTTTTGTTTTGAGACCACCACTATCATTTATATATGAGAGAGCTACTGGAAATTTGGGTTGAATTAGGTTGGATGCTATTAAAAGATTGGGAAAGGGATGTTTAAGTTGATTCAAAAAGATACATATAGTTGCATGATTCATATGCTTTGTTAATGAGTGTTAATTTGCAAGTGTTTTATCAAGAGCTATCTTTTATTCATGTTTTGATGCTGAATGTTACTTTACTTTGTTTAACATGGATTGGTTAGTTCTATGGACACTCATGCATGCATTTAGACGGTCAACTTTCTCTCTCTTGCTAGCCCAAAAATTCCAACAAGCAAAAACTTGTTTCCAACACCTTCAACCAAAGTTTGTCCAGTGAGTCCACCATATCTACCTATTAGCTTTATGCTATTCGAGTATGTTTATCATGTTATTTTGTATTATCTATACCTCTGAATTAAAATCTTCTGTTGTTGATTGTTATGGGAAAAGTTGGTTATAGAGCTCTCACGAACTTGATGCACACTTTACTTTTATTGCATTAAATAAACATGACCCATTGTGATTAAGATTATGAAGTTGTGGGCTTGACAAGAGTCTTGGGTTGAGAGTTAGCTCATATGTGCTGTCACATGTCAAGCTTTCAACATGCTCTTCATTTCATTTAGTTGATATCATGTACTTTTGTTTATGGATGCTTATCATGGGTGAAATAAATGTGGAGACAAAGCAAGTTTAAATGAGTTTGTATAAAGGGTTAGAGGATGCCTGGGCCTCTAATCTAATCCATGCATCATTCATGGTGGAAATTTACTTACATACTATGGTGAACCGTCAGTGATACACCTTATAATAAAAAACTATCCCAATGGTAAATAAAAAGGGTGTTGAGATTGTTCATTTTGTTTGTTTGTCTTGTCATTTTGATATGGGCTTGTTCCATATCCTGGGACAAGAGGTACCCTAGTTGACGCTCTTAATGATGCTATTATTACTTACAATGATATTTAACTTGAACTTGCTTTGTTTCCCAAGTTGAGTAAACCATGGTGTAGGTACTTGTATTCAAGGGGCATGAGACATTCAACCTATACTTTGTCAAGCACACTACTCATATTTGCTTTCACTTTAAACTTTAATCATTCAAGATGCTATGATAGGGGTAATGAGAGCTTGACACCAAGATTACCACATTGCAATCATTAACTTAAGTAGAAGAGTTTGGAAGTTAGATGAAACTTATTCATGCTTTACCTCTACTCATTTATATCTTTCCAAAGTGTCCACTTTTATATTCAGATTTTACAAGAATACTCTATGACCATTATAGGATGTTTTTACTTTTCATTATGCATACATTTGGTCCATAGTGCTTTCTTCTATGTTACACTTTGTGAATTATCATTGAACATCCTTTCATTGAATATTTGATATCACTTCATAATCTATCTTGTATATTGCTACTCCTTTGTGAGAATGAATCATTTAACTTTGTGTAGCAATAGTAATCATCTTTGATATCCAGTTACAGTATTAAAGTACAAAGTCCATGTTATTTTTGTCACCTTCATACTCGAGGACGAGCATGGGTTAAGCTTGGGGATGTTGATGCATGTAAAATGCATACATGAACTTTGTAGTTTATTGTGCTAAATTCCCTATTTATTTGCAACTTTATTATATTTATTGGACTAACCTACTAATAGTTGGCAAAGTGCACAATGTTCTTATTTTAAACTTTAATTTGTAGGAATTATCCAAATTGGGCAAAGGAAACCTTATTGGAGTCAAATTGGTACTTTCCTGAAATCTGTCTGAGAACTTTTTACGGAGATTGTCAGTTTGACCCTCGAAGACGACGTCAAACGGAAAAGTCGATAAATAGAAAGTTGTCACAATTTTCCATACGAAGATTTTAAGCCCGAGAACAGCCCAATCGGAGTTCGGACGCGGCCTGTAGGCCCGTTTTCGTGACGACCTAAAACTGGATGACGGAAATCCGAGAGCCTATATAAAGAAGGAAACCCTAACTCGTGGGAGGCACCAAAAAGCCACGAATTTTCCTCCTCTTGGCAGCCGCCAAGGAGGGGGAGGAGCTCCTCCATTGCTGCACCATCACCAAGGAAGAAGAAGGGGGGCCAAGGGCCGCCGCCCCGAGGGCCGCCGCCGCCTGCCGCCGCCGCCGCACCGTGGCTGCTGCGGGCCGCCGTCTCCTCTCCGGGCAGCACCTCTCCATCAAGCTCCTCATCACCATGACCATGCGTGAGTAGTTTCCCACGGGGCTGAGGGCTCATACCGGTAGCTATGTGGTTCATCTCTCTCTCCCATGGTGTGATCTTTATGTGATCATGAGCTTTGTAATCTAGTTGGATCCATGGATGTTACTCTTCGTTATCTTATGAATTATGCTACTTGAGTGGTTTTATTAATGTAAACTCCGGAGTCACCTTTGTCCCATGGTGCGAAGTTGACAGTGTGCGCACCGTGTGTGACTCTTAGGCTAAAGTTTACAGGAATACTTATCATGAGCTATTAGTTGTGTTGGATATCTCTATGAAATTGTGGTGTTTGTCTAGTACTATTTTGGGGCGCTCTTAGTGACATTGGGGTCCCCTAGATGTGAAATGCAACTTTAAGGTGTGCTTTTGTAGCCCTACGCAATGAATTGGTGTTTGTTATCCAACAGGAGAATAGTTCAGAGTAGCATAGTGAAGAGGAAATATCTATGTATTCAATTATATTATAATTGTTGAGAGTGTCCACTAGTGAAAGTATGATCCCTAGGCCTTATTTCCAAGCATTGAAACACCGTTTGCTCTCATTTTGGCTCAAGTTTGCTTGCTGCCATTTTTATTTCAGATTGCAATTACCACCTATAATCATCCATATTACTTGCATTTCACTATCTCTTCGCCGAACTAGTGCACCTATACATCTGACAAGTGTATTAGGTGTGTTGGACACAAGAGACTTCTTGTATCTTAATTGCAGGGTTGCTTGAGAGGGATATCTTTGACCTATATCTCCCTGAGTTCGATAAACCTTGGGTTATTCACTTAAGGGAAACTTGCTGCTGTTCTACAGACCTCTGCACTTGGAGGCCCAACACTGTCTAGAAGAATAGAAGCGTGCGTAGACATCAGTGCGCTGTAAATTTCCACCATGAATGATGCATGGCTTAGGTTAGCGGCCCAGGCGTCTCTCTAGCCATTTATACAAACTCCTCAAACTTACTAAGTTTCCGCATTTATTTGGCACCATGATAAGCATCCATAAACAAAAGTACATGATATCAACTAAATATAATTAAGAGCACGTTGAAAGCTTGCCATGTGACAGCACATATGAGCTAACTCCCAACCAAGACTCTTGTCAAGCTCACAACTTCAAATTTTAATCACAATGGTTCATGTTTATTAAGTGCAATAAAAGTAATCAAGTTCGTGAGAGCTTTTTAACCAACTTTTCCCATAACAATCAATAACATAAGCATTTTAATTCATAAGTATAGATAATACAATATAACATGATAAACATACTCGGAATAGCATAAAGCTAATAGGTAGATATGGTGGACTCACTGGAAAAACTTTGGTTGAAGGTGTTGGAAAACAAGTTTTTGCTTGTTGGAATTTTTGGGCTATCAAGAGGGAGAAAGTTGACCGTCTAAATGCATGCATAAGTGTCCATAGAAATAATCAATCCATGTTAAACAAAGTAACATTCAGCATCAAAACATGAATAAAAGATAGCTCTTGATAAAACACTTACAAATTAATACTCATTAAAAAGCACATGAATCATGCAACTATATGTATCTTTTTGAATCAACTCAAACATCCCTTTCCCAATATTTTTAATAGCATCCAACTTAATTCAACCCAAATTTCCAGTAGCTCTCTCATATATAAATGATAGTGGTGGTCTCAAGACAAACAAAAATCAAACCGAAATAAAAAGCAAATAAAAACGCTCCAAGTTTATGCGATAAAGTGCGTTGATCGAAAAACAGAAGTTAGACGTGTGCAAACCGAGAGTGTGTTGGTCCAGTGGGGTTGTTTCCACATCCCCAATCTTATGGTCTTCACCATCCTTGGATAGCTCTTGGTGCATCTCCTCTAATCCCTGTGAAAAAACTTCAAAACACCGTTTCTCCCATTTCTTTTCTGTGGGGTGACATTAGTAGTGATAGACAAATGAATTGCTTGCTGCATAAAATCCTTAAACACAAATTCATATGAATGTCCAGAAATTGTATAATGTTGTATGCCTACTTATAAACTCAATTGGATAAAAAAGATTCAAGTTAAAAGTTCAAAGAATGCATCAAACAAAATGGGACAGAATCTGTCCAGAAAAACAGCAGCAGCAAAACGCATTTTTCTACCCTACTTAAATATGTCGATTTTTTTTGAAAAAATTAATGCTTATAGAGGATGAAAAGTTGCAGCAACAGTTAAAATATCAGCTCATTCGGAGTTACGGAATAGAAATGAAAAATCATACCGTGCACAGATTTGTGCTGGAATAAAATCTCCAAATACAATAAGCAACCTTTTCAATCCAAAATGGGTAAAAACTTGGCACTTTATTAAAAATTCCAGAAACAAAACTAAAAACTAAATGTCTTGTTACAGCAAGAGGACACAAAGAAAATCAAAAATAAAAACAACCGGGTTGCCTCCCGTAAAGCGCTTTCTTTATATCAATATAGCTAGGCTTACTTACTTTTATCAAGATGGTTGGAGTGTGGTGGCTTGGCATCCCCAAGCTTGAATTCTTGTACTTATTTGATATATGTTGGGTGAGTCTAGGGGTAACATCCCCAAGCTTGAGTGGTTGTCCCTCTTGATCTTTGTTCATCACCCTCAACTCTTCCACTTGAAAAATTCTCTTTACACAAAACTCAACATAAAACTTGATTAGAGGGGTTAGTGTCTCCATAAATTAAATCCTCATAGGTACAACAAAGACATATCATGAGTTGATTCTAAACATTAGCTACTGTTACTATGGTTGTGTATTGCTCTTTGATCAATAGAACTACACAAAACACAAGTAATGAGAGTAATGCAAAATAAAGACAGAATCTGTCAAAAACTGGACAGCCCGTAAAGAGTGAATTTTCAGAGGCACTTACGTTGCTCAAATCAGAAAATTTTGAACTAATGAAATGTGTATTAATAACTGAATATTGCTGTCGTAAGATCTCAGCTCAAAATTCCTCTTCTGTGATTTTATACATTTTTCGCAGATAAGCTTAGGAATCTGTTTTCTGGACAGCAAATCACTATTGTTTAATCCTACCTCTCAAAAGAGGTTATTCTTGCCATAAAGATGAAAAATGAGATACAAAGGTGTTGTTACAGTAGTAATCAAGCACCTTGACTGAAAAACCAAAAATGAAACTGAATATAAAAAATCATGGGTTGTCTCCCACAAGCGCTTTTCTTTAACGTCTTTTAGCTAGACATGATAGTTTTAATGATGCTCACATAGGAATAAGAATTGAAATGCAAAAGAGAGCATCAAGAGAAAAATATGAAACACATTTAAGTCTAACCCACTTCCTATGCATTGGGATCTTGTAAGAAAATAAATCGTTGAAACACAAAGCAAGTAGCATAGGAAGATAAAACAAGAGCAATTTCAAGACTTTGAACTTAAAGAGAGGAAACATAATAATATTGAAATGTTTAGAACCATGGTTTCCCCTCTCATAATAACTTTCAGTAGCATCATGAATAAATTCAACAATATAATTATCACATAAAGCATAAAAGTATTAATACTCTCCACATAAGTAAAATCCTTCTTATTAGTGATAGCGGGAGTAAAACATTCATAACCATCATTGTAATCATCATATATAGGAGGCATATCATAATCACAATAAACTTTATCCTCAATAGTAGGTGGACTGAAAATATCATATTCATCATTGTAATCATCATAAATGGGAGGTATAGTATCATCAAAATAAATATTCTCTTCCAAGCTTGGGGAACTAAAAAATATCATATTCATCAAAACAAACTTCCCCAAGCTTAAGATTTTCTGTAGCATTAGCAATAAAGGTGTTCAAAGAATTCATACTAATAGTATTACTACTGACATGATTGTTATGCAAATAAATTTCCATATATTTTTTAATTTTCTCCTCAAACACTTCATGTCCTAACTCAAGATAGATATTATAAAGTTCTATAATTTTTTTGTTGTTTTCCATTTGATATATAAGAAAAATATAAAACTGAAAGTAAAACTAAACTAAATGCAAAACTGAAAGTAAATAAATATCTAGTGCAAACAAGAATAAAAACTTAAGCACTACACTCCCCGGCAACGGCGCCAGAAAATGTCTTGATACCCACAAGTATAGGGGATCGTTGAAATCTTCAATGTGTAAGTATAGTATCGATCCCACGAGGAGTAGAAGGTATAAGTATTTATTCTCTCAAATAAGAGTGTCACTTCTCTTATTATCTATGCACTAGACAAACTAAAATGATTAAATGATGCAAGTGTTTTTGGGTTTTTGGCGTAGAGTTTGCAATAAAGTAAAAAGCTGAAAATAAAATATGACAAGTGAAAGCTCTCAAAGAGAGAAAGCCCAATCCTCTATGCAGCAAGAGGACAAGTTCAAGTGTGTGTTCCTTATATGTGGAGAACGTTCCCAAGGGCTACCTAGACTTCATGGCATAAATATTTCTAGAACAACAAGGTAAGCATTTTGTCAAGTTTTAATCTTCTTTTGGACGGAGCAATAATTAGGGAAAGCTAAATAAATAAACTAAACCCCCTTATGATGGTTCTTATGGCCAAGTAAATGACTGCACAAGAGTTATTAAGATATAGAGTCCCACCATAGCCTTAAACTCTAAGGTCCCCGATACTAATACCCTCATAATGCAACTTCATGACTCGGTCTCAGGTTTACCTGTCCTCCTAAGTCTCCCTCACTCCATTACACTACGGTGTTCTCCTATGAGCCCATATAGGTGAAGTGATGTGCAGTCGACGTTCGCACAACACCATCATAGAATTACATAAAAAGATAAACACTAGACAAAATACCAACACATGTCATATAAATCATTGCCAATCCATCCTATGCCCCCAGAAACATGAGAGAACTACTCACAACGCGAAGACATGATATGATTCAATGGCATAAGTGATATAACACAATCTGAAAATATAATCTCCCCACAAAACAATGACAAGTAGCAATTCACAAACATGTAGAATAGTACTTAGACAATAGCTAGGGTTCGAACAATTTCAAACTATGAGAGGGATGAAGTGGATCACGGAGATGGTGCTGGTTTTAACGGTGGTGTTGATGGAAACTCCGGAGGGGTGGATGGAGGAGCCTTTCGGAGGCGATTCCGGCGGCATTTCCCCCCTCCTATCTTCTTCGACGGCATCCTTCTGTCTCATGTTTCGTGGTTTTTGTGTTTCTCCGCCGCCTCCTCGCGAAACTCCTCGGGGGACTATTTTTATAGTCGGTTTTAGGTCAAGACGAAGGCACGGGGACAAAGATCGACGGCATCGGAGGCTCGAGGCCCAAGTTAGGGGGTCCCACGCGGCTCTTTTGGCCCTCGGGTCTCCGTTTGTTCGCTTCCTTCGCTCCTACGCTTCGTTCCTTCCAAAAACTGATGCCCGTGAAATATCAGGTCATTTGGACGTCGTTTGGGTCCCTGAAAGTCAAAAAGATGGAAAAAGGGGTTTTCTGGTTCTGCAGGGTTAATTCCAAATAAATGGGGAAACTGTGAATTATCCCCGAAAATCATTATAAAACATAAATATAACCCATATATGATGCAAATAAGTTGGAATATCAAGTAATAAAATGTAAAGTTCATGTATGCATTTTACATGCATCAGTCCTAGACAAATATATATCCTTTTATGATTTGATTTATATTCACTTAACAAAAACCCTCGAGTTGTACTAAGTACACAACCTCGATCCAATTTTCCTTTTGAAAGGAATTTGTCTTTGTCAATATCTTATATAAACTCTTTATCATAAAATACTTTCTTGATCAACATAAATTTGTGATCTTCTTTTCGTTTAACAAAAAGATCCTTATTGAGTTTATCATGACTCAACAACAATGATATTAATATTTATATGACATCTAAGTCATAATCTATTGGGGTCTTATTCTAGCACTTTCTTTCTTTTACTTTGTCTTAACATATTAAGTTTCCTAGAAACTCATATGCTACAATTTCTGGTTAAGTGAATGTATCTTGACAAGACGTATCCTCCCACTAAATTCTTTAGAGAAAAACATCTCTCAAGAATCACATTTATCTTAGTGGCAAAACATTGTCACTTATGCGGTGGTTTTATAGAAGGATTTCCAATTAACTTATTGGAATAACCTACAAAATAAATATCTATTTATCTTCCTCTTTTAGGATCAAGTTTTAATCTTTCATAAAACTCGGACCCCAAATTCTTTGTGTCTCATTGTGTTTATCTTTCAAAACTTTGACACAACTTATAAGACAAATATTTCTAAGTTCTTTTTATTTTAGAACCAAACTTCTTTTCAGAAATTCTAAGTATCTAAAATAGTCATGTCCCTTTATGTCTATCTTTCAAAATGATGAAATGAATATCTTTAAAAGACTTTTCTTTGTGCTAAAACTAAAACAACGCAACAAATACTATAAATTGGATTTCCAGAAATATAATTCTGCAAGTGCAATATCTTAGTAATTATTTAATCAAACTTGATCAAATATATGAACCGAATTTTAAACTTCAATCCATCATATTACTAAGACAATATTTCTAAAACATAATTGCATAGTTTCAAGATATCAACAAAATATTGACTATCTTTTAACTCATCTAATATTGACTTCACTATGTGCAATATCTCAAAATCCTTTCATCATGTATATGATCAATTTGAGACTATAGTTCCACACGAAGGTGGTATCAACATCATCACAATATATTTCAGAACAAATGATATTTCCATAATTCAAGAGATTTGTAACTTGATCATCCTCGAAGGGATTGATCCAAAATATTCTTTGATAAAAGAGATATAAGATCTCACAAAATCACAAGAGTACTTCCATCGCAAAGAATGTGATATCATTACAAATAACTTTGGGCTTAAACCCTCAAATCTCTTAAACTAAAACTTGAAAAGTAAATTGGAGATGTCTTCATCTTGTGGATAAAACTTCATGCGCCAAGCTTGACGCACATCACCATCCTTTACTCCTCCGTCACCTAACTTGCCGCATCTCCTATATCAAGTGCATAATCAATTAGCAATTGATACTCCAGAGTTACTGATAAGACTGACAAATATCATTTAAGTATAACTCTTATACCTTTCTTGCCCTTAGAAGATTTCTTCTTCTGTTGCAGGAATTTTTTGCAGTTCCTCTTCTAGTGTCCTTTCTTCTTGCAAAAGAAACACTCGGATTCCTCTTGAATCGAGGCAGCAGCCTTCTCTAATGCCTTAGCATTTTTAGACTTATTTGTTCTCTTTTTCTTGAACTGTGCAGTTTGGGTAACCATCAAAACTTGATTGTTCTCCCTCTTCACACTTGGTTCAGCAGTTTTCAGCATTGCAAGCAGCTCATTTGGTGTCTTCTCCAACCCATTCATGTTGTAATTCATGATGAAACCGCTGTAAGACGGTGGGAGGGATGCCAACACCAAATCTATACTTCGCTCGGCTGGAATAGGAAACCCCAGAGCCTCGAGCCTAGTACCATAACCAAACATCTTGATTACATGCTCGCTCACAGAGCCTCCTTCTGCCATGTGACATGACCACAATGCCTTTGTTATCTCATAACGCTCAGCCTTAGCCTGAGTCTGGTACATGGCCTTGAGTGCGACAATCATGTCGTATGCAGAAGTTTGGTCAAACTATTTCTGCAACTCAGGATCCATACATGTCAACAAGAGACACTGAACAGATATAGCCGTATCACTCTTCAAGGTGTACGCTTCTGTTTCAGCTTCTGATGCTTCGTCTCCTGGCGCCTCGGGAAGAGGGCCATCAAGAACGTACTCACTCTTCGCGTTCCTAAGAACAATCCTTAGGGCGCGAATCCAATCAGCATAGTTGCTCCCATTCGCAATCAGGGCTTCTTCTTAATCAGTGGTCCAAGGTTAAACGTGGGTGCTATCTTAGCCATTGATCTACAACAATTAAGTTCACTTAGACATGTTCATAATTATTATCTAGCACTAAATTTAAAACTAAATGTAAAGTGCTCCCACTAAAATTGATATTTCTCATGATCAAATTAGTGTATACGAAATCCACAATCCTCAGATAGTGTGAAGCATGGATACATGTCATCAACTATGACGAAGGGTAGGTCAACAGACCAATCACTTCATGCCGTGATTTTCGTTTCATCTTTCGATATAGTGCTCCGAGCTCATAACTAGTTATGCCTGAACTTCAAGACAACCAACCGCTTTTGCTGTAGGTACGGTACACTACACGCCTCCCGAACCCTTGGCACACATTACTCATGGATACATGGCGTACGGTGACAAGCATCCGGTTTGACGCAACTACGAGTTGGGAGAGCACGAACTCCTTGATATTTTTAATTTTAGCTTAAGTAATTAAACTTTGAAGCTACCGAGGAATCTTCCTAATAATCACACTACTGCGCAATCAATGGAAGACCAAGAAAAACAGATATAAAACATGCACAAGTAAATAACACTTCGTGATGTAGTAAAGTCTTGTTCCTCCATCCGCCGGTGGCGCCTCCACCGGCGCGGCCATGTCGAGGTTCACGACATTTGCATGCCTTCTCCTATCCTCCACTATCTCCATAGCTCGATGAATAAGAACGGCACGCCGGCCAACAAGGGTTAGTCAACAAAATAATATTTCAAGACTATACCACATCACATGTCCTGCAAAACAGAGTTAGACGCCTCTAACGTTTGTTTGCATATTTTAGCGTGGCTGTAGGATCAACGGGATAAGCCGGAAATTTTACGGTCCTCACCAAGCATGTTTATTCATGTTTCTAGATTGACATCTCGGGGTGATGGACAACCCAACATTACGAAAACGTTGCGGCTCCCTGATAACCCACAAGTATAGGGGATCGCGTGTAGCCTTTTCGATAAGTAAGAGTGTCGAACCCAACGAGGAGCTAAAGGTAGGATAAGTATCTCTCAAGTTCTATCAACCACTGATACAACTCTACGCACACTAAACGTTTGCATTATCTAGGAAATAAAACTACAGTAGCAATACGGGTATGAGAGGTAGTTTTGCAGATAATAAATACAAGAAAGTAAATGTTAGTGCTGCAGCAATAAAATACACTAAGTAACCATATACTAACAGTACCATGAGTGTGGAAAAGTGGTGGTAATTGTGGTGGCTTTGTCCAAGATTAATTAGTGAAGACATCTAGTTCATTGTCTTTGATGCAGTTTTCATGTGGGAGAGGCTAAATATACATGCACTCCACTACTTGGGATTACAAGTACTATATGATTGGATTGTTAGCAAACATCCGTAAATACTAACAATGCATTAAGGTTTCCCCAACCATAGCCTTAAGTTTATGGTCCTCTTACTCCCATACGTGCAACTAACGGTTTGAGTCCTTAGGTTTCTGTCACTCCGGCAGAACTACCCCCTTCCTTTGCACATACTACTAACCCTAGGTGTTTGATCCATGCGCGCACAAGTATAATGGACACCAAAGGACAGTACCATATCAACATACAACTCTAATGAACCATAGACATTCAACAAAGCAATCGAAAGACAAATAAACTACATAAACATGACATAGATCATAGGATAAATATTATAGCATCAAACACCATGTTTACATAGGACGGTACAGAGGTTTGTGGGAGGATGAACCACTGAATACAAGGAGGAGTGGTGATGGAGATGGCGGTGAAGACGGCGGAGAGGGCAGCGAGGGCGCAGGGCGGCGCGGCACCGGCGGTGCGGGGGGCTCCTTTCCCGCCGCCGGCCATGGGGGAGCGCCGCCCCTTAGCCCCCTCCTTCATGGCTTCTTGGGAGCCCTCCCCCATGGAGATGGGATCCATGGGGGAGGCAAAAACGTGGCTTTTGGTGGCTGAAATTCGTGGGTGGAGGAGTCCTCCACGAGTTAGGTTTCCTCCCTTTATATATCTTCTCGGATTTCCGTCACCCCTTTTAGGGTTCCACCAAAACGGGCCTACAGGCCGCGTCCGAACTCCGATTGGGCTGATCTCGGGCTTAAAATCTTCGTATGGAAAATTGTGACAACTTTCGTAACAGCCAGGTCTCCATTTGACGTCATCTTCGAGGGTCAAACTGGCAAACTTCGTAAAAAGTTCTCAGACAGATTTCAGGAAAGTCCCAATTCGACTCCAACAAGGTTTCCTCTTGTATTCTTGATAATTTCTACACATCAAAGAGTAAAACAAGAACATTGTGCACTTTTGCAACTATTAGTAGGTTAGTCCAAATAAATAATAAACTTAATATAAAACAAGTGCTAAAAGCATAAAAATGGCATGAAACAATCAAAAATTATAGATACGTTTTGGACGTATCAACATCCCCAAGCTTAATTCCTGCTCGTCCTCGAGTAGGTAAATGATAACAAAATAATTTTTGATTGTAAATGCTATGATCAGGTCTTTAACAATTGCATGATGTATGGATAATAAAACTTAGCAATCATGTTTCCTAATGAAAAGTATCAACGAACTAAGAGCTTATAACATGAAATTTATAAACATCAACAAGATTGTAATGACCATAATAAAGCATGATAGAGTGGTATCTCGCTTGCCCTTAATTGTGGAGCAAAACATAAATGCCAAGGCACCTCTGAAGTTCAAGTGAAGACTAGATATAGAGATATCAAAGATAAAAGCATCATGGTTATACCTCAATTAATCGTATTCTGGGACAAGCACATTACACTAAGAACGACAGCTATGCTCTCGAAGAAGTGCTCAAAGAAAGGATGGTGACTCAACATAAAAATAAAAGATTGGCCCTTCGCAGAGGGAAGCAGGGATTAACACGTGCTAGAGCTTTTTTTTTAAAAACAGAGGTAAAAATGTTTTGAGAGGTGTTTGTTAATTGTCAACGAATGGTAGCGGGTGAGAACAGTATTCTACCTGTCAAACGGACTTTTAAGAGCGGCTCCCATGAAGGACGTTATTTCTACCAGCAAGGCAGATCATCCCTCTTTCTCTTTGGTTTACACACATTCAGGTATTTCACTGTTTGTCATTGCTTACTGATGAATCAGGGCAAAAGTGTGAAGAGAATTAATTGGTTAAAGTTGTAATTAATTGGGACTGGGCACCCCGTTGCCAGCTCTTTTTGCAAGTTATTGGATAAGCGGATGTATATGCCACTAGTCCAGGTGTAAAAGTCCATTTGACAAATAGAATAAAGAATAACCACACTAATTCCTCATGAGCTAGTAAACATTGACACAAAAAGAGAAATATTTTGAAGGTTTTAAAGGTAGCACATGCAAATTTACTTGGAATGGCTTGAAATACCATGCATAGGAATTTTTTGGTGGACTCTTTGGGATAACTTGGTTTTAAGGATTTGGATGCACGAGCAGCATTCCCGCTCAGTACAAGTGAAGGCTAGCAATAGACTGGGAAGCGACAACCACGAGAGCGATAACGGTCATAATCATGCTTGCGACAAAATAAAATTAACGGAGGCATAAAAACGATACTAAAACTCTGAGGCAAAATAGATCATCAAGGCTTAATTGACTTTTATTTTTCAGTCATAACATGTGTGAGCATGTGCCAAGTCGATTCAAGTGAATTATTCAGAGGAGGATACCACAATACCATACCATCTTATGAACAGGACAATGCATGTTGATATCAAAATAACATAATATGCACTATTAGCTAGTTGAGACTAACCATAAGAAAACATAAACTACTAAACAGTATTATTCACACATCATTTTTAAGTTTCAACAAGTAATCCATTAACCAAGTAAACATTGAAAACAGAGGATAAATAAAATATGTGACGATCCACTTATTAATGTAACTGGTGTTTGATGCTAAGATAAATAGATAATAAAATACAGCCGCTTCAAGTTTAGTTAAGTTCCTATGTTGCTCAAAAAACAAAGTTTAAAGGTTTGCAAACCGTGGGGTTATTGATGAAGAGGGATGCGGGGACATCCCCAAGCTTATGACTTTGGTAATTCTTCAATATTCCATAGTTTGGTGTTCCTTCATTCTCTGTGAAAAAACTTCAACACAAAAACTTTCCCATTCTTTTCTGCGGTTAGACATTAGTACAATAGATAATATTTCCCAAGTGCTACTATTAAACCAAATAAAATTTTGTTTTTAAGTTACAGAAAGGTTGCTTAAATGGCCAACTTATAAATGAAAGGTAAGAACCATTAAAAATCAAATGAAAACGAAAAGAGGCCACTCTTGCAACAAAAGTCAGAATCTGTCCAGAAAAACAGCAGCTGGAAAACGCAATTTTTAGGTGCACTTAAACATGCCCGAAATTTTAGCCAATTTTTGTACATGCAGAGGATTAGGTGCTACAACATCAGTAATTTTTCGTGATTTTTAGAGCTTCCAGTAAAATATGAAAAATCGCGCAATAAGCAGTAGATACCGAAAACAGAAAATCACTTTTTACATATGTATCAACTAAGCTAAATGGATAAAACTTGGTACTTTATTTTTGATAAACTAAGAAACCAGAGGCTAAGCAAGACCTAAACATGCTAGCTACAGCAAGGAAAACTCTAAATAAAAATCAAAAGTAAAACCCAAATAAAATTAAAATAAAGAACCAAACAAAGAAGCAAAACAAAAGAAAATATTTTTGTTATTTTGAATTTATAAGTGAAAGTAAAGAAGCAATCGAAACCAAATAAGGAGCCTAATAAAACTAAAGAAGGTAAAACCAAGACATATAAAAGCAATTATAATACAAGTTAAGACAATACATATCATGTGGACGGGTAATATAGAGTATGAACGAGACAACCTCATGTTAGTTGATGAATAGGGGGATGACTCGGGCATCCCCAAGCTTAGATGATTGTATCTTCTTGAATATGTTCTTGGGATGCACCTACACATCCCCAAGCTTGAGCTCTTGCGTCTTCTTATTCATCTCATATCACCATATTGATTAGATCTTATAAGCTACATCCACATAAAACTTCACAAAACTCATTAGTAGGGTTAGTACTCATTAAATAAAATCCACTCATGTTCAAGCATTGACAAGTTTTATAATTTTTACTCAACATTAGCCACTGTATATACTAAGGTGTTCATGATTTCCGTTGTCCGTCGAAAAACTAATGAAACTAACAACACCAAGTACAATATTGAATAAACAAAGAAATCTGTCAAAACTGAACAGTCCGTAAAGATGGCATTCAACGAGATAGTTAAGTAGCTCAAATCGAAAAACTTTAGTCTAATGAAAGAAAGATAATAATCTCAGGTTTATGCACAAAAATTTTCAAGTCAAAATACTATTCTGAGATTTATCACGATTTTATTTACAGAGAAGCACAAAATCTGTCTAAACAGAACAGTCAGTAAAGATCGAATTTTTCGACCTATCTACGTACCTTAAATCAGAAAAAGTTAGTCTAATGAAAGAAAGCTAATAAGCATCACTTTGCACTCAAGAAATTTCAGATCAAGATCACGTTCTGGTGATTTTAAACATTTAATACGGTGGAGCACAGAAAATCTGTTTCTGGACAGCAAAGTAAAACTATCAACTTTCAATTAACTAAAGACTATATTAGCATTTTATTTTTATGTACAGAGGTATATACACAATATTTACATGTTTTTAATGAAAAGCTTCCATGGAAAGATTTGTTTTGGTTTCATAGGCATGAACACAAGTGTTCAAGGTCGACCCCCATTTAACCATTACTCATCTTTCCAATCACTTTTCTTTTTGAAAACGTTTTTAGATAACAACTACACCTAATTTTTTTTGTAATTCGCATTCCCTATCCATAGTAAGATAAAGAACAACTTAACTGAAAATAAAAACTACTTAGAGATAAAGCAAACAAGTGCACACAAGAACATTAACCTACGCTATGGCTCCCCGGCAACGGCGCCAGAAAAGGTCTTGATAACCCACAAGTATAGGGGATCGCGTGTAGCCTTTTCGATAAGTAAGAGTGTCGAACCCAACGAGGAGCTAAAGGTAGGATAAGTATTCTCTCAAGTTCTATCAACCACTGATACAACTCTACGCACACTAAACGTTTGCATTATCTAGAAATAAAACTACGGTAGCAATACGGGTATGAGAGGTAGTTTTGCAAGATAATAAATACAAGAAAGTAAATGTTAGTGCTGCAGCAATAAAATACACTAAGTAACCATATACTAACAGTACCATGAGTGTGGAAAAGTGGTGGTAATTGTGGTGGCTTTGTCCAAGATTAATTAGTGAAGGTACTTGGTTCATTGTCTTCGATGCAGTTTTCTATGTGGGAGAGGCTAAATATACATGCACTCCACTACTTGGGATTACAAGTACTATATGATTGGATTGTTAGCAAACATCCGCAAATACTAACAATGCATTAAGGTTTCCCCAACCATAGCCTTAAGTTCAAGGTCCTCTTACTCCCATACGTGCAACTAATCGGTTCGCGTTCTCAGGTTTCTGTCACTCCGGCAGAACTTCCCCCTTCGTTACAAATACTACCAACCCTAGGGTGTTTGATCCATGCGCGCACAAGTATAATGGACACCAAAGGACAGCACCATATAGACATACAACTCTAATGAACCATGCATTCAATTAAGCAATCAAAAGACAAATAAACTACGGAAACATGAAAATCATAGGATAAATATTATAGCATCAAACACCATGTTTACATAGGACGGTACAGAGGTTTGTGGGAGGATGAACCACTGAATACAAGGAGGAGATGGTGATGGAGATGGCGGTGAAGACGGCGGAGAGGGCAGCGAGGGCGCAGGGCGGCGCGGCCCGGCGGTGCGGGGCTCCTTTCCCGCCGCCGGCTGGGGAGCGCCGCCCCTTAGCCTCCCTCCTTCATGGCTTCTTGGGAGCCCTCCCCCATGGAGATGGGATCCATGGGGGAGGCAAAAACGTGGCTTTTGGTGGCTGAAATTCGTGGGTGGAGGAGTCCTCCACGAATTAGGTTTCCTCCCTTTATATATCTTCTCGGATTTCCGTCACCCCTTTTAGGGTTCCACCAAAACGGGCCTACAGGCCGCGTCCGAACTCCGATTGGGCTGATCTCGGGCTTAAAATCTTCGTATGGAAAATTGTGACAACTTTCGTAACAGCCAGGTCTCCATTTGACGTCATCTTCGAGGGTCAAACTGGCAAACTTCGTAAAAAGTTCTCAGACAGATTTCAGGAAAGTCCCAATTCGACTCCAACAAGGTTTCCTCTTGTATTCTTGATAATTTCTACACATCAAAGAGTAAAACAAGAACATTGTGCACTTTTGCAACTATTAGTAGGTTAGTCCAAATAAATAATAAACTTAATATAAAACAAGTGCTAAAAGCATAAAAATGGCATGAAACAATCAAAAATTATAGATACGTTTTGGACGTATCACTCCCCATCTAAACGATCACAGGTGCGCGTGACCCCCGTGTGGACCTAGTCCACATGCCCTTTCCACCACCAAGTCAACGAATCCAACTATAGAAAGACCCGAAGCTACTGAAGCATTTCGTTGGAGCCAACAAGCATACGAGGAGCAGCCGGAAGGTCCGCGGATTGCCAGAAATCCGTAAGATCAAACTATGCCGTCGGAAACAATTCTTAAGTGATATATTGGGAAGCATCCATAAATAAACTGAATGTTAGAAGTAACTTCTTCAATAACATACCCGCATAAACATATGCGGTGCCCGCACATTGCATGTGCTCTAGATCAAATCATGTATCTACGCATAGATCGCTCTGATACCACTGTTGGTTGCGTGTACAGTAAATTAAAATTTCTCATATTGCTACGCAACACCTCTCAAGATCTACTATGAAGATACATGCGAATACGAAGATCCAAAGATCTAGTTTAGTATACGTTACCAACACCGAAGTTGCGGAAGAAGTGTTGATGACGTAGTCGACGTAGCTCGTCGCCGTTTCCCTCAACCAAGCCTGGTAAGAGATTCCGGCGCCTTCTCCTCCTCGCCTTATCACCTTGATTCAACAGCGTGAGGGTCAACCGTCGTGAACGATAGATCACCCCTCTGAGAGCTTGCACGAGTACGCCGGGAAAGGTTCAGCAGGGCTTCGCCGTCCAAGTCTTGAAGCTCTACTGGTGTATATGAAGGTAGAGATCTCAACACATGAGAAGGAGAGAGAGATTAGATCTAGTCTAATCGGATAGGTTGCCTCTAATTAGAGGTTCCTCTAATCCAACTAGAAGGGATCTAAACTTGAGAAAGACTTGCGTCAATTGTGTCTCAATTGTGTGTTCTCCAAATAGGAGGGTGTGTGGTTTATATAGGTGGCCCAAGGGGTAGGGGGATTTGGGCAAGGGGAAAGCTTTCCCTATCCAACTCGGCTTGGACAAGGGGAAAGCTCCCCTTGCCCAATTCGGCTTGGGAAGGAGGAGTTGGAGATGGACTCCAACTCCCTCCCCTTCCCCTTTCCTTCCGTGCCACCGCCGCCGGGTGGGGCCCACCCTGGCCGCACCGACCTAGGCGGGGTGGGCCAACTAGGCCGGCAGCCGCGCCGCTTGGTGGGCCCACCCCTGGCAGCCGCCGAGTCACCTCCCCCGCCGTGGGCGCAAGGCCCACTAGGGTTCGGCCGGGGGGAGCCTCCCCCCCTTCGGCGTCTTGGCCCCCACCACCACTTGGTGGTGCGGCTACCTTGGTGGGCCCCATGGGCCCATCTTGGTAGCCCCATGCTGGGCTCCAATTAATATAATATTTTCCGTATTATTTATCAATTAAATAAATCAATATTTAGTTAAAATAAATTAAATAATACTTTGTCTAATTAATTCTTATTTGAATATTTCCTTTTACAGAATATTTCACTGAATTAATTACCTATCATATGAAACACTTTTCATATGATCCGGGACACCAGTGTCCCCGACAAAATACTCCGGATAAATATTTCCTTCTTATATAAACCCTCGGAATAAATCCGACCGTGATAGCAACTTCTATCAGAAACATTTCTCTTGATAAAGTATATCTATCATGCAAACACTATGCCGGTGATACTCTCTCCATGTTCCAGACCAACCAAATACACAACTAACCAATCCTAGTTTAAGCGTGTCCACCCTACAGGTTCGATAACGGGTAGCTATAATTGGGTATCCACCAATCACCGGCCAGTGTCAGATCCAGGGACCATCTGAATAGCTGCTATCGTTATGCGAAAGACACTTCTGTTGAACCTGCTGTTATTTAATATATCATATCCCATTACTCACGATACAAAACTTCACCCGAGATATAGATCCGTGGATGATGCCATGAATCAATCATTCATATCATCTTTGTTATCTCGTTAACCGGTAAGTTACCTTTACTCGTTTCCGTATTACGATATCCCACACGGTAACTTCACCATGCATTGTCTGCAGAACATATTGGATACCTTTATAATACCGAGAGGCCCAGGACGTATCTCTCTTTAACACGAGCAGTAATTTCTCATCTCAGAACATTAGGATACACATACTTTGAAGCCACCCAGTAACTGCCTTTATGATCACCCAGTTACGGCCGTGACGGTTAACAGTACCAAAGTAACTTTTCCAGTACGCATGATCCTAATGTAACACCCCAAAATTTGGGACCTAATTTTTAGCGGTGTTTTCTGACACCTGAAAAACTTTTTCTATTTCTCCTAAATGTTTCTTCAAATCTTTTGGGGATGATTTGACTTTGGAATTGCTCTCTCAAAATTTCCCGGTGATCCATGAACCTCTCCAACACCCGTGATAATTTTTGTGCTTAGGTTTTCTCTCGAGAACCCTAGCCCTAAATTATCGAACCGTTTAAACCCTTTTCCTCCACCTACAAAAGGGAAACATATTTCCATAGCTATATAAATTCCACTAAAAATACCAGAGGACTTCCATATCCATATTAGAACATTCCATGCAAAAATTGCATACTCCAATGCAACATTTCCAAGTGGACATTATTTTCGGAAATGGCCATTTCTGATCCAGAAATTATCTAGACACCTTACACTCATCCAAAAATTATGCCATTTTGGGAAGGTGCAGATTTCACCTCCTGAACATTTCACTCCATTGTTCCAACCTCATTTGAGCGATATTTGAGGTACTTCCTTTGTAATGCTCTTTTCATGCCTTTTTGCAATTTTCAAAGGAACCCCTATTTGTATGTCTCCAAAATTCTAGGAAAATTAGGGAGTGATCCCTAGCAGTGTTTAACCCATTTATGCAAAAATATTTGGTACCTTGTTAAGAAAGTGTTGGACTTTTTCCCTGTGAAAGTTTCTGCCCTAAAACCCATTTGTGTTAAAAAACACACCAAATGATTTTTGTAGTGGAAAGTAAGCACCTAGATGCAAGCACTAGGAGATCCTACACCCCTGGACCAAGTCTTGCTCAAACCAAAAATGGTTTGCCTCTCCAAACAACAATTTCAAAATAGACCAGTACTGTATTTCAAAAAATTAGTCGCGCCAACTTGGGATTTTGCAAAAACTTTGTTCTGCAAAGTTGTTGGGATTTCAATTTGGCACGAGGTGACACGGTTATTTTCCTTCTAGAGCCCTGGGATGAGAGAATCATCGCGATGCGATGTTGCATGCCCTTGGCTGATCACCACCGGCATAGCCGTGCCCAAACAGCGCTGCGCACTGCTCCTCCGACCCCCCTGCTGTTCCGCGTCCCAGCCCAACCCGGCCTCGACCCAGCCCTCTCCTGCTCCCTGGCTCGGACGCGCCGCCCTTATCCCCTCCCTGTGGAGAAAACGTCATGGGTGACCTCGGTGGCCATTAATGGCAGCACCGGCCACCACCTACTTCTCTCCTTCCCTCTATATTAAGCACACAGCAGCCCCCGAGCGAACCCTAGCCACTCCACCCCATTCCCCCTTCCCTGCCTCTCCGTTCAGTGCAAGAACACGAGAGAAGAGCCACCAAAAACTCACAAAATCTCCACCATGGCCGGAGCTCCTCGAGCTCGTGGCGTGCGTTAGAGCGACCCCCCCTCGGCCTCGCCCTCCCCTGGCCACGGTGCACCACCACGGGTCCGTCCCCGCCGCCGGCCGGCCTCCCGGCGCGCTCCCCGGCCGTCCCCGGGCAGCTCCCGCTTCCATCCAGTACGTACTGGAGGTTGAAGAAGAGCTGTGGATCGATCCCCTGTTTTTTTTTCTCTCCTCCCGAATCGTTTTTTCAGCCACCCAGTTCACAGCGCAGGAGCAGGCCGGCCTGCCAGTGGCCCAGCCGAGCGCAGCAGCGCGCATGCGCAGTAGCGGCCCGTTTACGGCCCGCGCAGTTTTTTTTCCGCGAAACTGTTTTCTTTTTCCTGCTGAACCAATTTTCGAACGTCAATATCTTTTGAACCGTAAGTC